>CM071864.1:14739470-14752479 GCA_036759665.1 Gynandropsis gynandra
AAGTTGATCTTTTACTCCAGCTATATCGGCATCCAAAGGCTTGATGTTAATTATGTTACCTCGCAAAATAAAGAACACAAAATTCGATTAAGCTCCGAGAGGTAAAAAAAATTGACCCAATAAGAAAGAAAAACAAAAGAAAAAATACGGAAAACAAATAAAGACTCCGGAAAGGACTATATCTTAGTTCAAAAGTATCCTAACTCTAAAGCCGTAATCAACTCCCCGGCAACGGCGCCAAAAACTTGATGTGGTTAATCTCAAGTAATAATTTACCTAGACTAACGCTTCCGCAAGAATACGGATCGTATAGTACCAGGGTCGAACACAAGGAATTGATGCAACTCTAAAGCTAGTAAACTAATGAATAAGACGTGTGAAATCAATAAGTGATGGGAATGGAATGAAACTAAACTAAACTAAACTAATCAACTATCGAATTAAATCCAATGAACTGAACACCACAGGTTTCGAGAGGTGCACGATGATGCAACGAAGTTCTAACAAGATCATGGTTATGGATATCGTTACGTATTTTGGAAATTCAAGCTCTTTTATAGGGAATGACTCTCCCGATGCCTAAACCCACTATCTAGCATGTGTATACCAATCTCCCAATTGTGTATCTCACCTACTAGACGCATTAAGATCACTATCCTAATTCCTAAGTTCAATCAACTGACCGGCCAAGGTTCTAAATCAATTGAGACTTCATATCATGGCTACGTTCCAAAATCCAATTCATCTCCCAATGCAATTAGTTATAAACATTCATTCAAGTGGCCAATAAGAACAAAAGCATTACGAACAACCAATCAATCCGAAACGAACAAATATTATAACCAAGCATAATGAACAAAACTTCATTACATATCGGCAAAGCTCTCTAACCCATGGCTATGGACCTACTCGGACATGAATTCAGCAAAAGAAACACAAAAGAATGAGATCCCTCCCTATTCAATACAGTCGTCTTCAAAAGCTCCTCCGCGCTCCGGCATCCTCGCTCCGTCCTTCGCCCTTGTGTGTGCGTTCGGCTCTCCTTCTTCTTCTCTCTCGTGTGTGCTGTTTTTTCTCTTCAATTCTGTACGAATTGGGCTGCTGAAGCTCTCCCCTTTTTGACCTCTTTCTCCTCTTTACTTTTCTCTAATCTTTCCTCTTTGGCCGTCCTCTTTTCCTCCTCTCCAGTGGCTGGAATTTCCTTTTTCTTACATCAGCTGCAGTTTTCCTTTTCCGAGTTTTTCCATCTCTTGTTTTTTTCATTCTTGTGTAATTGTCAATGTTTCCTCTTTATTTTCCAGCCATGTAGCTCCTCATACTCTTCTCTAACCATATTTTTATTTGGTTTAAGTAGCCAACACGTTCCTTTTCTTGTTTTGCTAAATTTCCTTTTTCGCTAGTTTCCATTTTCTCGGTTTTTATTTTCTTCAACAGCTCGTATTTCCTTTTCCTATTGTGCAGCAACGATTCCCTTTTCCTTTTTCCTTCTTTTCCTCTTTTATTTGCTGCCTTCTTTCTTGTTCTTGCATCTCCATTAATTTTTCTATCAGCCATTTCCATTTTCTATCTATGACGATTGTAGTTTCCAATTCTCGTGTAGGCGGCAATCTTTCCATTTTTGTGTAGGCGGTTGGAAGTTAATATTTTTTTCCAGCAACTTGCTTCTATTTTATATAAAACATGTTTCCTTTTCATATTCCAACCGTGATCTTCTTATTTTTTTTCTAGCAACCGAAATTTTCCATTTTTGCTCCAACCATCGAAAATTTCCATTTTTGTAAGCGGCCATTGTTTCCATTTTTTTGTAAGCGGCCATTGCTTCCATTTCTCTTCTCCGGTTTATGATTCTTTGGATGCTGACCGTGCATAGCTGATAGGAGAGTGGTTTTGCTTAGTTTTGCTTCATTTACTCGTGTTTGTTTCCCGATATCTCCATTCACTGCAAAACACGGGAAAACGATGAAAAAGGACTAAATGATTCTTTAATGCTTGGTAAAATTCAAATGAATGATGAAAAAAACTACAAAAAGAGACTAAAATACTATAAAAAAATTGACGTTATCACTTACGCATCAACTCTAACCCTTAGGACGTAGAATAGCGCCTCAATCCACCACTTAGACCCGAACCATCGATCTCGATGTACTCATGTCAATGTAAATCTGAAATAATTAGAAACTTATCCAAGGTGACAGCGGAGTATAAGCGTGTGGAATCTAATAACTCATGAACAGTAAGATATATCAAACAAAGCAAGGGATAAACGGTATACACGGGGATATGAATACTTGGTACTAAAACCTAGGAGGTGAATGCAACTATAGATCATGGTTTCAAGCACAACTACTCGACTAATCGGTATCTAGAAGACTTCTAAGCAAACCTAGACTATTGTTCCCGATTCGACAAGGTCGAAAAATAATGACTAAAACTCGAAAATTCGTACTAGGTATCCATCTACTTATTCGTAATCCTAATCCTAATCGCAAATATGTCACTCAAAGAAATCATATCACTCAAAAGAGTACCCCCAGACCTAAACAGAACACAGTCTCGGTGTTCGAAATCTATGAGAGGTACCCGCATGCCAAAACTCGAGAGAAGATTAAAAAAATTAAGAACGGGTACACCTGGTGTATTTTTCTTTCTCGAGTTTGTGATACACCGGATGTTATACTCTCTTACTCTACTGCGGGTATTATCGTGAAGAACCTGTGATAAGAATCATGCAACACAAAATAGAGAAGAAAGTAATACATCAATATGTCTGATAGAGCGTACATAACTGCGAAAGCGAAAAAGAAATAAAATAATGAAAATAGGTCCATAAAGCAAAACAAAATTGGAAAAAGGAAAAAGAAAATGGAAAAGGAAAGTAGTGGCCTAATCCTCTTCCTCTCCACCAGGGGTGGTCGGAGGGTCTGCTGGCTCCGCGGATGTCCCTTCCCAAGGTGGGAAGTAGAACGACTGTAGCTCGTACGAGATGTGTGGGCGGTAGGGGATAGAGCCAGTGTGGTAGTCCTGTGGAATCGGCACGTTCGACTCCGAGTAATGTTGCATGCTCAGTTGCTGGATTTGGCGAACGGACTCCGTGATGCAATATGTGTGCTGGGTGGACTGCTCCTGGAATTGTTGTTGCTCCGTATATCTCGCCGCCTCGATGTCGTACCTCGCCGCATCGAGGTCGTATCGCTACTCTGCCATGAATGACTGATATCGGCTCTCCTCCGCAACGTACCTGAGAACATCAGTAACACCTTCCATAGAAGGGAAGTCAGAACGATGTCCACGGTAGTCGGGGCGGGTACGAGAATGAGGGGCACGTTGGCTGCACTGTCGAGACATCGATGGTCCTGGTGCAGCTGTTGGAGTTGGATCTGCCTCATCTAATCCTGGACTAGTGTGCCCGATTGCGGGATCGATCCTAAAGCGTATGCCCTTCTTGTCTAATCCGGGCATCTGAATCTCGTCGAGGTCGACCTTCAAGGTTCCACCTTGCTCATCCTTGTAGCTCCAAATGACTCTATGTCGAACGATTGATACTGCCCGTTGGTTGCGAAGGTTCTGGAGGTTAAGCTCGGGCTCCTCATCAATCTTATCCTCCATTTAGATGCCAAGGTTGATACCAACTCTCCGCGCTATCATCATAACTATTCCACCACAAATGATCTTTGTGTTCGTGCTGCACTTCTCGCTGGTAACGTCATGAAAGTGTCGCATAACCAATGATGCCAAGTCAACATCGAGTATATCCCATTCGTCGCCATCAATGTCTATGTGTACCGCACGCCTTAGGTACCCCAGCTTCGTGTTGTTCACTCCGCCTTTGTGCTCCTTTGCCTAGGATAGAGGAGACTAAGAAAAAGTGGAAGTACCTGAGGGCAGGATGGCGTATGTGGCTGGCCTTTGACTTCGTTGATTAATCACCATAGGCTATCCGATGCCAGAATTGCGCTTGATGATTCTTGTTATGCTCGAGCAGTTTGGTGAAGGCGCAGTGCGGGGCGTCTAGCACGATAGCAAACTGTCGCGCGCTGAGCCGATAATTTTGTCCCAACAGACGAAACTCCATAAATGCCTTCTCCCAATTTCTTGACTCGGGGAAGAAGGCTGTGTACGATGCAAAGAACTCCACAGTGAGGTTGCGGTACGTGTACTCCCGTGCCTCCCGCAATCCTGTCCACCCCAATGTGTTGAAGATGGCGTCGATGTGCTCTTTGATGTGGAGAGCACTCATGGCTTCCCCGGATAGGGAGCGGGATGGCTGTATGCGCGGCAGTAGGTCATTAAAGCTTGACTTCTGACCGGACAAAAAGGTTGTTGTCCGGTAGTTGTATTGTTGGTGGGACGTCGTGATGGGCGTGTACGGTGTTAACTCCGTGATAGCGTCCGGCTTTGCTGGCCATCTGTGTTCTGGGTTGTAGGCATCTGATCGTCGTTTCTTTGAGCTTTGGAAGATTTTTGGAGCCATATGCAAAACAATCAAAGAAGAAAAATGAACGTTTAGTCACTGTTTGCAGAGAGCCCGCGCGGGTAGGTGTAACCCGCTCGTGCTGCAATTAAGAGAAAATTCGCCGTAAGTCCAGAAATTTTCGCCCGACTCGGGTCTTATCACTACCTGATCGGGCTTGAAACCAGGTTATCCGATCGGGTCCTAACCCTAACCCGAGTGGGCTGGGTCACGAGATCGCGACCTGCAATTCGATTTCGTGGTTGAAATCGCAACTTCCACCCTAAATCATTCTAACCAGGCCTAAATCTAGTCCAAATCAGTTAAAAACATAGATTATCACGAAAATACCTGGATTACGAGAGGAAATTGAAGGTTTTGGGGGAATTTGCGAGAGAAGAGGGAGAGAGGGATATTTTGAGTAACCGTGGCTGGCCGAGTGTTCTTCGGTGTGAAGAATTGGCGGTGATGAGGAACGACGGCGGCATTGTGAGCAGTGTCCAGCAGCGTGAGATTGCTAGAGTGAATGCACGTTCGGGTGGGTTTTTGCTTGTGAGGGCTGCCACTCGGGTTACTCGAAATAATATACTTACCTCTGCAGATGGAGAACGTAGCCCACAGGGGTTGCATGAACTCGCCCGATCGGGCGTCTTGGAATTTGACCTAGCCCGTGCGGGTCATTTTTGTCAGCCGATCGAGCTGTGCTGCAAATCTGAAAAAAAAAACGAGGAGAACCATGCAACAAAAATCATGAAGGCCACTAAAATCCTAAATCCTAAAAAAATTGTCCATGTCTTAAAGAGAGTTCGAGAGTAGAAATAAAATAAAATGAAGAAAACAAAGGATACAGAGCTCGGGTTGCCTCCCGAGAAGCGCTTGTTTACGGTCTTTAGCTTGACCCTAACGCATTCAGATGTGTGTGGGATCGGAAAGAGGAGGGAGTTTGCCTGTTCCGTCCTCTACTCAATCAGCATAGCTTGGCTTGAACCTTTGAGCGTTTCCCACTAGCGAATCTCCATTTTTCTCGTTCAACCCTACGACTCCATGGTATCTCTGTCGAACTCGATTTTGCTTGAGCGTTTCCTCGGTGTTCCAGGCGGAATAAGTGTGCATGCGGGCCATCGAAGGTGTGGGAGATGGGGTGTATGGCCGAAGAACCGCAGCCCGTGTTGAAGTCTCGGTTAACCCGTGCGGATTCCTGTTCATATGATATGCCCGATCAGGCTCGTGCTTTGCCCCGCGCAGACTCGTAGATGTGTTACCCCCCAGATGTGTTACCCTCGATGTTCACGTCGAACTTTCTCCGCTGGTGCATCCATCGTGTTAATGTGCATCACGGGTTCAGTCATATATGGCTTCTTAAGTCCATCGTCGAGCTTGAACTCAATAGACTTGTCTCCAAACTACATGACCAGTCGTCCTTTAGCATAGTAAATGACCATTTTCGCCGTGTTAAGGAATGTTCTTCCCAAAATGACGGGGATCTTCGGATTTATCTCCATGTCAACAACTACAAAGTCCGCGGGGAACAATAATTCTCCCACTTGTACAACAACATTCGTCAATATGCCTACGGGACCCCATACGGATTGTCGGCCAAGGTGATCATCATGCGTGTTGGCTGTACATCTCCTACTCGATTAAGCTTTTCAACAAGAGAAAATGGTAGCAAGCTTACACTCGTTCCAATATCGATTAGTGCATGCTCAATCTCATAATCGTAGATCTTACAAGGGATGACAAAGTAACCTGGATCGGGCATCTTCTCGGCTATGGTAGGGGGCTGTATGAGGGAATTGGTGACCATCACTACCTCATTGTCTACAGTTCTCTTCCTCATTATAATGTCCTTGAGGAATTTGGCATAGGATGGAATTTTCATGAGCGCGTCGTAGAATGGGATGGTTACTTGCAGCTTCCTTAAGAGTTCCACGAATTGGGCAAATTGAGCATCGTCGTTCTGTTTCCTTTGACATTGCGAGAAAGGTAGGGGTGGTGCCCTCGGGGGAGGTGCTATGTAAGGCAAATCCCTTCCTTCTTCCTCTTCGATTTCTTCTTTTCCACGCCTTGAGTGATGGGTTGTTCAATTGTGCTGGTCAAAGGCTCTCCTCTTGCAGCTTGGAAGGCATGGGTTGTTCCACCGTATTTCCGATCTTTAGAAAAATGGCATTTACTTGCTCCCGGGGGTTCGTCTCGGGTTTCCTAGGGAGCTGTCCGGGCTGTCGGCTAGACCCTTGGGCTAGCTGTGCCACTTGCGTTTCTAGGAGCTTTATGTGTGTCTGGAAACCGTCCATTCTTTTCCTCATGTCATCCTGTTCAGCCCTGATTCCTCCAAGCACACTTTTCTGTTCTTGATACATCAATTGGAGTATAGAGAGAATTTCGGAGTCACCTGAAGGTTGTACGTGAGGCTGATAGCTGTAGTCCTGGCCACTCCCTCTCGGCTGGAAACCTTGGTTTTGGTTTCTTGCCATCATCCGCGGTTGAAAATCCTGCGGGTTTGCCACATTACTTGTATTGCCATAGGAGAGGTTGGGATGACTCTTTATGTATTTTTGCTGGTAGGCTCGAATGCTGACATAATTGACTTCCTCATTTCCTTGACCTACGAATGCACCTTGTCGATCGACATGAAGGCCTGCCATCATCCTGTATATTTCCCCAACTTGATGCTTCAAATCTGTTAAGTCTGGGTTGGCGATGCCTAATTCATTTACTACCGCTTTGGATGAATAATCACGGTTGTAGTCTCCGACCTTCTTGCCTCCTGATGCGTTCTCAAAGTTAAATAAATAACCTAAACTACCCGCAAGTGCACGGCACGTATATAGTATTTTAGGTGTCGATCCCACAGAGACTACGCAACACAATCTAAACTCGAACTATGAATCAAACTTGCTAACGAACAAATATGGTTGAAGAATGAAATACTGAAAGTAAATAAACGAATCGGTTCTTAACGATAAGACAAACGTTCTAGGAATCCAATTTCACCACAAGACTACCGAAACCAACAATCAATCTATCTATCATGCAATCCCAATTAAGTTATCTAAGGCAGACGATCTTAATATGAATAGATAAACGAAAACGGGAAGATGCATTCAAAGATAAATTGAAAGATGGTTCCGGGATAGCCGAGGGCTAATCCATTCTCCTAGAACAAACAAACTACTCGCTCATGCATCTGTAAACAAATATAAACGAAATAGAAAGTCTAAGGAACATGAAAAACAAACGAAACCGAAGTGTCGGGTTGATCTCCAATGCTCCTCGTGTGCCTCCTCACAAGAATCTCCTCCTCCTTCTCCACTCTCTCCTAAATCACGAACTGAATAAAGTGTGCCGCCCTCACGACCTCTGGCCCCCTTTTATGTGTTTAAAGTCGGTTTACTTGTTGCCTCAATCCCCCCACAAACTTCCTTTTGTTTTAAGTTAAATTAACTTAACTTAAGTTCTGCAGAGGTGCACGACCCGAGCGGGCGGTCAATTTACCCGCTCGGGTACGGCTAGGTCGGACGCACGGAATCGCGATCCGCATGGGGTGTCCAATCGGGCATGATGTGTACCCACTGGGGTATGAGGCACCCGCTCGTGCATTTCCATGCCCGAGTCGTGCGTGAATTGCGCACCAAAATTGCCGTGGCTCTTGCCCGCTCGGGTGTGAGTTGTGCCCGATCGGGTGGTGGCTCTTCATGCTAATTCTCGTCCCGTTTTGTACCGTGATGATCCTCGATGTTGGTACTTAGCCCCGTGCATGTCCTTTAGCTCCAAAATGAACAGAATACGCGTAAAAACCTGTAAGAACATGAAAACACGAAAACAAGTAAAACGGATACGGATTCATACGTAAAGCAACACATATATCATAAACATATCTAAAATCGTGCAAAAAACACGTATGAAAACGAGATGATCACCTCCTTCCATTGCCATGCTCTCAATAAAATTCTCGAGTTGTTGGAAAGTGAGGTTGCTGAGGGAACCACCACCCACTGCTACGATCATGAAGTGTGTGGTCTCTTGGAGACCTTATATGAAGCTCGTGATAATGCTCTTCTTGTCCATTCCATGATGTGGTCATATTCGTTGATAGTTCTTGAAGCGCTCCCATGCATCGTGTAGAGTCTCGCCTCTTTCTTGCAGGAATGAATTTATTCGATTCTTGGCGAGTAGCGTCCTATGGTCCAGAAAGAATTGCTGCATGAATCGCTGCTCCAGGTCATTCCACAAAGTAATCGACGCAGTAGGCAAGTTGAACAACCAACGATGTGCTGCATCCTTGAGCGAGAATGGGAATGCGGATAAGTATAGATCCTCCCGTGTGACTCCCGTGCCAACTTTAGTGGTGCTGCAGAGCATCATGAAGTCTGTGAGGTGTGAATTCGGATCCTCATTCTCCATTGCTCTGAAGGCGGAGTTGTTGAGCATTTGAATGAAAGCGGGTTATAGCTCAACTTGACTCTCTATGGGGCGGGCCATGCACGAATGCAACTGAGTGTGCTTCGGGGCGGTGTAGGCTCCGTAAGTTTCATCAGCAGCAATCATTTCGGGGTTATTGGCGTGACCTTTTCCTCTGTTTGTGCTGTTGATTTCGTTGTCGGTTCCTTCCTCTTCGGAAGCGTATGTCTCTTTGCCGCTCTCTTTATCTACTTCAGATTCGAAATCTGCTAGTCTAATCCTCCTCTTTTTGCGCAAGCTTCGTAGTGTTCTCTCAACTTCGGGATAATATATGGGTAGCTTTTGTGTGGAGCTTCTCATACAATGGTGCCTGCACAACAATAAACGAACAACCAAAGTGCATATCTGAAGTAGATAAAATAGACTCGATAAAAGAAAAAGAAAAGAAAATGCTGAAAAATGACTAAGACTCCGGAAAGGACTGAATCTTAATCTAGCTAATTCCTAATCTAGGCCGTAATTAGTCCCCGGCAACGGCGCCGAAAACTTGATGTGGGAAATATCAAGCTATATATTTCCTAGACCACTCTACCGTAAGTATACGGTTCGTGTAATACCAGGGTCGAACTCTGGGGACTAATGTAGCCTATTCTAAGAATATGACTAAACTAAGATGGATGGAATAGATGGTATAAATCTCTAAAACACTAAGGTAAAATCATGACAGCGATGGAAAGATGCGGAAGACTTGACAATTAAGAACACTACGGGTTTCGGGATACTGGGAATCGCAACAGTGTAACAACAAAGGATCATAAATCTATCGAATTATCTTGACAACGGGGAGTTCATGCTCTGAAATAAGGAATGATTATGCCAAACCTAAACCTCCTAACCATAATTACGTGCAATCCTACCGTCTAGCAGCGATTAACACGTAACTACGGTAGTGTTAAGTGCACAATCCTAATTCCTAAGTCGATTAACCGACCGGTCAGATTCACATTAATCAAACTTAATCTACAATCAACTATTCCGGATTCATAATTTAACCTTCCAGCTAAACATGAATTCCTAGGTTACTGAGCGGGCAACACTAGTATGAAACGTTTACGATGTTGATTGTGGAACCGAATATCAAGAAAGTTTCAAAACATCTAAGCATTAACGCATGATTCAAACATCCATTACAAATCCGAGATCCCTAGCCCATAGCTGGAAATCTACTCACTCATGGCTCCTACTGTCAAACAAGGGAAAACAACCCTAGACATGATAAAAACTAGGAAATACGATTCCTCGACCTTCCCTATCTTGTTACCGAAGTCTGGATTGATGTTCCTCTCCTTCTCCAGCTTCTACTGAGTCTTTCCTGATGAATTTAAGGCCTTTCCTTGCCCTAGCCGTCGCCCTCTGGTTTCTGGAACTGATTTTTCCCTCGCTTTTGCTCGTTCAAACACTTAAAACAGGATGTTGCGACAAAGGCGGCCCGTGTGGGCAGATGTTTCACCCGGTCGTGCATCCTTCAGCCCGAGCGTGTAGAGATTCCAGCCCGAGCAGGCAATGTTACCCGACCGCATGCTCTTCATGCCCGAGTCGTGTTTCATCTTCGGGTCCTTGCGGTCCAATGTGTAGTCCGAGCGAGCTCCTTACACAACCCGAGAGGGCTAAGTTACCCGATCATGTTCTCTTTGTGCCCGGGTCGTGTGAAGTTTTCTGGAATTTTCTGCCTAACTTTTGCCTGAGCGGGTCCTCTTCAAGCCCAAGCGGACTTAATTGATTCCGTACCTTTGCTCCTTTCGCTTGATGCTCGGGTGTTCCATTTGGTTTCATGGCTTGAATTTTGCTCCGAGTGATTTGTAGCTTCCAATATGTGCGGTTGAATCCAAGAATTTGCATTCTAAAGCTTGGGTGGGCCTTGTCGCCTTAAAACCTGAAAATCAACAAAAAAAGGGCGTATATAAAGAACATTCGTGTCAGATTTGTAACTCGTGCTATATAATCTATACGAAAATGATTCAAATATCTAGCCTAAAATTGATACACACTACGTGTTATCAATGCCTAATCATGCCAAACTCATCAAAGAGGTTCTTTCCAAAGAGAGGCATATCGAAGAGAGTGAGACGTGATGTGGTTAATCTCAAGTAATAATTACCTATACTAACGCTTCCGCAAGAATACGGATCGTATAGTACCAGGGTCGAACTCGAGGAATCGATGAACCTCTAAAGCTAGTAAACTAATGAATAGGACGTGTAAAATCAATAAGTGTGTAGAATGAAAATTAAACTAAGCTAACTAACTAACTAACTAACTAACTAACGAATTAAACTCAACGAATTAAACACCACAGGGTTCGAGAGAATCATGATGATGCAACGAAGTTCTAACAAGATCATGATTATAGATATTGTTACGTATTCTGGGAATTCAAGCTCTTTCCTAGGGAATGACTCTCCCGATGCCTAAACCCACTGTCTAGCATGCGTACTACCAATCTCCGTCCTTCGTCCTCGTGTGTGCGTTCTGCTCTCTTTGTTTCTCTCTACGTGTGCTCTGTTTTCTCTCTTCGTTTCTGTACGAATTGGGCTGCTTAAGCTCTCCCATTTTTTCCCTATTTCTCCTCTTTCCTTTTCTCTAATCTCCCATCTTTGGTCGTCCTCTTTTCTTCCTCTCTAGTGTCTGGAATTTCCTTTTTCTTACAACTACTGCAATTTTCCATTTTCGTGTTTTTCCATCTATTGTTTTTCTATTACTGTGTAATTGTCAACGTTTCCTCTTTATTTTCCAGCCATGTAGCTCCTCTTTCTCCTTTCTAACAATATTTTCATTTGGTTTAAGTAGACAACATGTTCATTTTCTTAATTTGCTAAATTTCCTTTTTCCCTAGTTTCCATTTTCTCAGTTTCTATTTTCTTCAGCAGCTTGTATTTTCTTTTTCTCTTGTGCAGCAATGATTTTTGATGTGCGTTATATCAAGTAATAAAAACCTAGACTAACGCTTCCGCAAGAATACGGACCGTGTAGTAACTAGGGTCGAACACAAGGAGTTAATGCGACTAATGAGCTAATAAACTAATCGAATAGACGTGTGAAATGACTAAATTGGGAATTGTGGTTAAGCTGAACTAAACTAAATCAAAGAGAATGAACTTTATGGCTGAGAACCATGGGTGTCAAGAGTTTTCCTAATGAAGTAACGAAGTTCTAAAAAGATAATTGGTCTAGGTACTATCATGAATTAAGGGAATTCAAGCTCTCCTATAGTAACTGACTGGCGTAGACTTGTCCACTATCTAGCATGCATATACCAATGTATCCATTGCGTATCTTACATGCATAGACGCATTATGACCGCTATCCTAATCCCTAGATTATACCGATTGACCTGGCGTAGATTCTAAACCGGCAAACCCTAAATCATGGCTAAGTTCTGAAACCTAATGCCCTGGCGTTGGTTTATTAGATTTCTAAGATCATTCAATCAAGTGGCGTACAGGTAAAGAAAGCATTAAGAACAACCATGAAATCTGAAAAACATGATAGATACCCAATTCATTCATTCAAGTGGCATACAGGTAATGAAAGCATTAAGTTCCACCATTCATTAAGCGTAGACTTCGTTACAACATAGCAAATCTCTCTAACCCATGGCAAAGGATCTACTCAGACATAGATACAGAAAAGGAAACACAAGAGAAGTCTAGATTCGACATAGATATGGAAACAGATAACTCCCTATTCATAAACCGATGTCTTCGGGAGATTCTCCTCGCTCCCGATCCGTAGATCCGTCTTTTCTTCCTTCTTCCTCTTGCTCTAATGTCTCCTTATCTGCTCTGATCTAATCTGGTTCGAATGCCCTCCTTCAGATCTGATTTTCCTTTTAATTTTGCCGTTCTAGATCTTAGGAAAGTTCGTTGAGAATCAAGGACCCGAGCGGGCATGTCGTTTACCCGCTCGTGCAAGACCTTTGCCCGACCGTGCACACACAAATGAGCCCGAGCGGGCACCATGCCCGACCGTGTGCTTCATCAGCCCGAGTCGTGCAAACCTACGGGGATTTCTTGGTATCAACTGACCCGAGCGGGCTCTCAAATTGCACCCGACCGGGCACTTCATCATTGGTCGTGTACCTTAAGTGCCCGAATCGTG
>CM071864.1:14757374-14770445 GCA_036759665.1 Gynandropsis gynandra
TTTGTGCTGTGCTGGAATCTGCCTGGGATCGTCGGAGGGTTGTGCACTGATTTGCAACGTTTTCTTGGCTTGAAACCTTCCCCAACTGATCTGTACTCATGTGGTTATGAGTTGAGAAATTGCCTTGATGAGGATTACCCGAGAATCCATCCTTATCTGAGGTTGCGATCCGCTTTGCTCGGGTCGCGCAGAATTCTGCTCGGGGTTCGTCTAACTCGGGGTTTGGGATTTCTTCTGTACCCTTTTCATCCAGCAGCTTTGTATAAAGCTTCACTCCATTAGGGTTCTTACAAAACCCCTCTCTAGCTGCTGGAAGAGTCATCTCAAAAGAATCTAATTTCCCGAACTTCTCAAAGACTTCGTTGGCTAACTCCTCTAGGACGTTGATGTGGAATACCGAATCCACCATACATGGCTGCTTAAGTGTGTCGTTCAGATTGAACTCCACTTCTTCATCCCCGAATTTAAGTGTGAGTCTACCCTCAGCGCAATGTATGATCGTCTTTGCCGTATTGAGAAACGGCCTACCAAGGATGATTGGAATTTTCTCGTCCTCCTCCATATCTAGTACAACGAAGTCAACCGGGACGAAAAATTTTCCTACCTGCAAAGGCACGTCTTCCAGCCTTCCCTCGGGTATCCTAACACTCCTATCAGCCATGGTTAATGCCATTCTCGTCGATCGAAGATCCATCTTACCCTTAAGATCCAATTTCTTATACAATGATAATGGTAGCACGCTTACGCTTGCTCCGACGTCGATTAGCGCATGGTTTATTTCATAATCTCCAATTTTACAAGGGATTACGAATATACCTGGATCTGGCATCTTTTTGGGTAGATTAGGCTGCAGCATTGAATTCGTTACCATAACGGATTCCATCTCCACATCTCGCTTGTTCGCATGTATCTCTTTGAGGAACTTGGCGTATGAAGGCATCTTCTTCAACGCCTCATGGAATGGTATCGTGATGTCCATCTTCTTCAACATCTCAGCAAACTTTGCAAATTGGGCGTCATCATCCTTTTTGCGTTGACGTTGAGGAAATGGCAAAGGAGGTGGTCTCGGTTCCGGTTTCACGTATTTCGGCTCTCCCTCCTCCTCGGGTTTATTTTTGTGCTCTTTGTTGCCGCTGCCATTTTTCATTGCTTTGTTTGACTCTTCACCTTCGTCAAATGTTGAGGGAATGATCTGATCCATCAGTCTCTTACGTTGACGTTGTGGGAATGGAAGAGGAGGCGGTCTTGGTTCCGGTTTCACATACTTTGGCTCTTCCTCCTCTTCGGTTTTCATGTTTCGCTTTTCAACGTGGCTGCCATTTTCCGCTGCTGTACTAGTTGCTTCATCCTTCTCAAACATCAAATGAGTGGGCTGATCCACCACTTTGCCACTCCGAAGGTATATGGCATTGACGTGTTCGCGAGGATTCGCTTCCGGTCGCGCCGGTAGAGCTCCTTGCGGTCGCGATGTTTGCGCAGCTAGTTGTGAAACTTGAGTGTCCAAGATCTTTACATGCGTCCTTAACTCATTAAATTCTCTCTTCAGCGAATCGAAGTTATCGGAATGCTCCTTCTGCCCTTGAATGATTTGAGCTAGCATTGATGCAATATCGGGGCTAGCTTCTTGTTGTGGAGGGGCCGGTGTACGTGGTTGGTAATACTGATCTTGGGGTTGCGTCTTTGGTTGAAAATTCTGATTGCGTTGCATCAAACGCGGCTGAAAATTCCCCCATGAGCGTTGTGCATTGAATGCACCGTCGGAATTCTTGTACGAGAGATTGGGGTGATTTCTCCACTCGGGGGTATAGGTATTACCCAAAGGTTGGTTGTTACTTACATAATTCACCCTTTCGTACCCTTGAATTCCTCGCTCGTCCGGCTGCTCATAATATTCTTGCTGATTCATTCCGGACATCATATTGCGGAGCTCATTGAATTCACTTTTCATTTCAGCTCTCATTTCGGCTCTCATTTCAGCTAACTCGGCATATAATGAACGCGTATTATCCACGTTAGCTACCCTTGCTGGAGCGTTGCGATTGTACTCTCCGGCGTTGTGGTTTCCCTCGTAAGCCATACGATCTATAAGATCCTCGACTTGTGGGAAGGTGAGGTTGCTTAAAGAACCTCCAGCAGCGGCTACGATCAAGATCCTCGTATTGTCCGATAAACCTTGCATGAAGTTGCATATGAGGTAACTTTGATCCATACCGTGATGTGGGCAAAGGCGTTGGTAGCCTTTGAATCGCTCCCATGCTTCGTATAAGCTCTCGGCTGCCCCTTGCACGAATGTGTTGATGTTATTCTTGGCTAGCTGAGCTTTGTTTTGAGGGAAGAATCTCGTCATAAACTTCTCCTCTAGCTGTTCCCATGACGCAATAGAATTCGCTGGTTGCGAATATAACCAATCTTGTGCTCTATCCTTCACCGAGAACGGGAAAGCAGCTAGCATTATATCCTCATCCGATACCCCATCTCCACCCCTTACGGTTCGGCACAGCATCTTGAAATCAGTGAGATGCTGGTTTGGGTCCTCGGTTGGTCTCCCTCTAAACGCCGCGTTACCAAGCATTTGAATGAATGCTGGTTGAAGCTCTACACGGACGTTTCTTCTTGCAATGCAAGATAAGAGCTGCGTGTGCCTAGGGACCGTGTATGATCCATAGGTCAGTGCCGGTTGCACTTGCTGCGCGTTTTGAACGTTCATATCTTGACGTTCAGCCATTAGCTCTTCGACAAACGGTTGTTCGATCACTTTCTCGGTTTGGAAATTCAAATGTGCTTGCGTGTTATCAACTGAATTGCTTGCACTAGCTTTCGATTCTTTCCTTAATTTTCTGAGTGTTCTATCAATGTCGGGGTCGAAAACTAGATCTGCTCTTCCGGTGTTTCTCATGCACAATTAAGCTGCACAAGAAAAAGAGGATAAACACAAAATCGCGTGAGATCCGAGAAGCAAAAGAACTTGATTCTATGCGAATAAACAAACAAAAATACGAAAAAAAAAGGAACAAATAAGACTCTTAAAAACCTAATGTCTAAATCTAAAAGTTTCCTAACTCCTAAGCCGTAATTAACTCCCCGGCAACGGCGCCAAAAACTTGATGTGCGTTATATCAAGTAATAAAAACCTAGACTAACGCTTCCGCAAGAATACGGACCGTGTAGTAACTAGGGTCGAACACAAGGAATTGATGCGCCTTCGTAGCTATTAAACTAATTGAATTAGACACGTGAGAAGACTAAAATTGGAATCGTGGTTGAGCTGAACTAAATTAGATCGAAGAGATAAAACTTTATGGCTGAGAACCATGGGTATCGGGAGTTTTCCTAATGAAGTAACGAAGTTCTAAAAGGATAATTGGTCTAGGTACTATCATGAATTCAGGGAATTCAAGCTCTCCTATAGGAACTGACTGGCGTAGACTTGTCCACTATCTAGCATGCATATACCAATGTATCCATTGCGTATCTTACATGCATAGACGCATTATGACCGCTATCCTAATCCCTAGGTTTAACCGATTGACCTGGCGTAGACTCTAAACCGGCAAACCCTAAATCATGGCTAAGTTCTGAAACCTAATGCCCTGGCGTTGGTTTATTAGATTTCTAAGATCATTCAATCAAGTGGCGTTCAAGTAGAGAAAGCATTAAAAACAACCATGAAATCTGAAAACATGATAGATACCAAATTCATTCATTCAAGTGGCGTACAGGTAATGAAAGCATTAAGTATCACCATTCATTAAGCATACGACTTCGTTACATCATATCAAACCTCTCTAACCCATGGTAAAGGAATCTACTCAGACATAGATACAGAAAAGGAAACACAAGAGAAGTCTAGTTTCGACATAGATAATGAAAGAGATAACTCCCTATTCATGAACCGATGCCTCCGGTAGATTCTCCTCGCTCCCGATCCGTAGATCCGTCTTTTTCTTCCTTCTTCTTCTTGCCCTAGTGTCTCTCTTTCCCCTCTGATGTGTTCTGGTTCGATCCCCCTTTTTTCAGATCTGATTTCCCTTTTATTTGCCCGTTCTAGATCTTAGGAAAAGTTGTTGGGAATGAAGGACCCGAGCGGGCATGTCCTCAACCCGCTCGTGCAGACCACCTGCCCGACCGTGTGCTCCTCTTCCTGCCCGAGCGGGCACCATGCCCGATCGTGTGATTCTTGAGCCCGAGTCGTGCGAAGCTACGGGGATTTCTTGACATCAACCAACCCGAGCGGGTACTCCACTTGCACCCGACCGGGCACTTCAACATTGATCGTGTTCCCTAAGTGCCCGAGTCGTGTAAAGGGATGAGGATGATTGACACAAATCGCCCGGTCGTGCACTCCAATACCATCCGAGCGGGCACTCCATCTTGGTCGTGTACCTTGAGTGTCGTGCAAATGCAAAGCTACGGGGGTATTTGGTAGCTAATGACCCGATCGTGTACACTTCTAATGCCCGAGCGGGCATGTCTTGAAATGTGGTTTCTCTCCCTTCGCTCGGTGTTTGAGTGTTCACTTTCAGTCCATGGCCTTGCACAGGTCGAACCTTGTTACTCAACTTCATTTTCGAGGCTAGATTGTCAAAATCACTCGTGTTTCTTCTCGTGTCTTCATTTCCTATGCACAACACGAAATGTGGATAAAGTCTTAGAATATACTCAATAAATGAATGAAATGTAAATAATCTACTCTAAACTAGACCTAAGAACGATATAAAAACTATGACGGATTACGTGTTATCAATTTTCTTTTCCTTTTTCCTTCTTTTCCTATTTAATTTTCTGCCTTCTTTCTTGTTCTTGCATTTCCATTAATTTTTCTCTCAGCCATTTCCATTTTCTCTCTTTGACGGTTGCAGTTTCCAATTCTCGTGTAGGCGACAATCTTTCCATTTTTGTGTAGGCGGTTGGAAGTTTACATTTTGTTCTAGAAATTTGCTTCTATTTTATATAAAACATGTTTCCTTTTCATGTTCCAATCGTGCTCTTCTTACTTTTGTTCTAGGAACCGAAATTTTCCATTTTTGTTCCAACCACCGAAAATTTCCATTTTTATAAGCGGTCATTGTTTTCATTTTTTTGTAAGCGGCCATTGCTTTCATTTCTCTTCTCTTGTTTATGATTCTTTGGATGCTGACCGTGCATAGCTGATAGGAGATTGGTTTTTCTTAGTTTTGCTTCATTTACTCGTGTTTGTATCTCGATGTTTTATTTCCTGCAATAACAAGAGAGAACTCTAAAAGAGGACTAAATGATGCTTTAATGCTTGGTGAAGTTCAAATGAATGATGAAACTAACTATAAAAAGAGACTAAAATACTATAACAAAATAGACGTTATCAAACTCCCCCACACTTGAACCTTTGCCTGTCCTCGAGCAAGACTAGAACTAAGCACGAGAAGAGTTAGACAACAACCGAAAACTAGCACAATCAAGTAAAAAAATCAGCCACCCTATGCAACAACGCGTCACACGAACATAGATCTAAGCGCACCGAATTTAGACCCTTATCTACCGAAAGTCTTTAACCGTGCAATCTTACACATATCCTGAGTTCATTTCACTAACCCCTAGACAACATCCAAGCGATCTCCATACCTATTCTAATGCATAAACAGTTCGATACCATTCTTATGACACTTATTATTCTTTTTCTTCTTTTTTTCGATTCTCTTTTTCTTATTTTCGGTTTCCACACATTTTTTTGTATACTCGCACTCGGTTTCTAGGACGTCGGAGTTGAAGAGGACAACCTTCTACTTAGACCCAGGTTGCCAATTGGCACACTCATAAGGTCTTGTAACCTTAGCGGAGTGAAGAGGTTGCGTCATTGCGGATTTTGTTTTTCTTCCCTTTTTTTTTCTTTTGATTGAACTATTGTGATTACGCATCGACTCTAACCCTTAGGACGTAGAAAAACCGCCTCGACCCACCATTTAGACCGAACCATTGATGCGTATCAAAGTTAAATGATAACCTAAACTATCCGCAAGTGCACGACACGTGTGTAGTAATTCATGTCTCGTTCCCACAGGGACTATGCAACACAACCTAAACTGAAACTACGAATCAAACTTGCAAACGAACGAAATATGGGATTTGAGAATGAAATACTAAAAAAAAAATAAACAAACGAGTTCTAAACAATGAGACAAACGTTCCAGGAATCCATTTTCACCACAAGACTATCGAAACCAACCATCAACCTATCTATCATGCAATCCTAGTCAAGTTATATAAGGCAGACGATCCTAATATGATATCTACCCTCTCTCAAGGCATAGACACTTGATCTAGACAAGTTACCCCCTACTTTCGTGGCTGACACCTTGAACTAAACCCATAAGATCTGTGATTCATCCATTTTACCCTCAACCGCTGCTACCCTACTTTCGTGGCCTAAGCTCGATTGTTCTAAACATGATTATCTGGAATTAGAATTCTCCTTTCGGTCCTTCTCCTAAGTTCCTAAAACATGCATCTATGTGGCCATCGCAAACACAAGTCAATGAAGCACTCAGATAAAGATTAGATAAACGAAAATGGGACGATGCATTCAAAAATAGATCAAAGTGGTTCCGGGATAGCCAAGGGCTAATCCCTTCTCCTAGAACAAAACAAACTACTTGCTCATGCGTCCGTGAACAAACATAATTGAAGTAGAAAGTCTAAGGAGCATGAAAACCAAACAAAACTGAAGTCTTGGGTTGATCTCCAATGCTCCTTGTATGCCTCCTTTGGAAGAGTCTCCTTCTTCTCTCCACTCTCTCTCCTCGTGTGTAAACTCCGAAATTCTCTAACTGAAGCTCCCATCGACCCCTGGCTCCTGTTCTTCGTTTTCCTTCTTCTCTTCTTTCCTTTTCTCCTTCCTTTTCTTTCTAGCCGTTCGTTCTTTTCCTTTTGTTGCAGCAGCCACCGATTTTGCCTTTTCATGAGTTCTCCATTCTTGATTAAGTTGGGAAACGTTTCCATTACTTTCTCCAGCCAAATATCTCTTATTCCTCTTCTCTAAAGTCGTTTTCCATATTGTATAAGTCACCAACAAGTTCCTTTTCGTTTTAAGAAAAATTAACTTATCTGTAAGTTGTAGTGACAGTCGCGACCCGCGCGGGCTGAGTGTGTGACCCGCTCGGGTGCGGCGCGGATCATTGCGCATGACCGCGATGGAAAACAAGGCGAACCGCACGGGCTAGGGAGTGCCCGCTCGGGCTCATGCGTGCCCGCTTGGGCTGATGCGTGCCTCGGTCGGGTTGGGGTGTGGCCCGCTCAGGCTAATGGCCCGACCGTACTGATAGATTGCCCGACTCGTGCTCAATTTGCTTGACCAGTGGCTTGTTGCATTGCCGAACTAAATGCCCGCGCGGGCAAGGTTGTACCCCACACGGGCTGAACTTTATCTTCACCGATTCTCGTCCCGTTTGTTCCGTGACGATCCTCGATGTTGGTACTTTGTCTCGTGCACGTCCTTTAGCTCCAAAAATGAACCGAGCCTGACCGAAACACTTTACTCATGTGTTGGCTCTGAAAGAGCGAAGACAGTTCGAATGCTATCCATGTTGTCCGCGTTATAGAGTTTCAAACGTTGGGCGTTCACTTTGAATGTGCTGTTGTTTCCCATCAGCTCAATAGCGCCATACGGTGAGACACTTTTGACTGTGAACGGCCCGAACTAGCGTGACTTGAGTTTTCCTAGAAAAAGTTTCAAACGTGAATTGAAAACAAGTACTCGGTCACCTACCTCGAATGTCCGCTGGACTATGTGTCTATCATGCCACTTCTTCGTACGCTCCTTGTAGATCTTTGCGTTCTCGTATGAATGGAGGCGCATCTCCTCTAGATGATGGAGCTGTAGCATCCGTTTCTCAGCAGCTGACTTGTAATCATAATTAAGTGCTTTGATCGCCCAATATGCTCGTTATTCTAACTCGACCGGTAGATGGCATGCCTTACCGTACACTAGCTGAAACGGAGTCATTCCGATTGGCGTTTTGAATGCTGTACGATAAGCCCATAATGCATCGTCGAGTTTCAGTGCCCAATCCTTCCTAGACTTAGAGACCGTCTTCTCCAAAATCGACTTGATCTCTCGATTAGAAACTTTAACTTGGCCACTGGTTTGAGGGTAATATGGCGTTGCTATCCTATGTCGAACACCGTACTTCTTCAACAACCCTTCTATGATGCGGTTCACGAAATGCTTACCTCCATCGCTGATGACAACCCTCGAGACTCTAAAACGTGGGAATAGGACACGTTTGAACATCTTGGTTACTGGTTTGGAGTCGTTTCTTGGACTTGCCAAAGCTTCTACCCACTTCGTTACATAGTCCACCGCGACTAGTATATAGAGGTTTCCGCACGAGGATGGGAAAGGGCCCATGAAGTCTATTCCCCATACATCAAATGGCTCGACCTCTAGAATATATTGTTGTGGCATTTCATGGCGTCTAGAAATATTACCCGTCCTTTGGCAACTGTCGCATGATGCGACGTAGTTGTGGGCGTCCTTGAAGAGTGTGGGCCGATAGAAGCCTGCTTGAAGCACCTTTGCGGCTGTCTTAGCTGCAGCAAAGTGTCCTCCATAGCTTGAGGGATGGCAACGTGACAGTATGTGTCGAGCTTCTTCTTCGGGGATGCAGCGCCTAAGGATTTCGTTTGTGCCTCTCTTGAAAAGATACGACTCATCCCAATAGTACGCCTTGACGTCATGGAGAAACTTCTTTCTTGCATTGTAATTCAGCCCTCCCGGTAGTACTTGACATGCTAAGTTATTCACAATGTCAGCATACCATGGAATGGAAGTGCAAGTAAAGGACATTACCGCATCATCTCGGAGGTAGTCGTCTATAGGAATGCACTCAAGGATTTCAAGGCGTGAAACATGATCACCTACCCCATTCTCGGTTCCTTTTCTATCCCTTATTTCAAGATCAATCTCTTGCAGCTGTAAGATCCATCTAACGAGCCTCGGATTTGCATCTCTCTTGGTGAGTAGGTAACGTAAGGCAGCATGATCCGTGTAAACTATTACCTTGGAGCCAACTAGGTATGAGCGGAACTTTTCAAATGCAAAGACGATTGCAAGTAACTCCTTCTCGGTTGTGGAGTAGGTTCATTGGACGTTGTCTAATGTTCGACTAGCATAATAAATGGCGTGCAACATCCGATCCTTTCGCTGACCCAACACTGCCCAACCGCATAATCGCTCGTGTCGTACATAAGCTCAAACGGAAGCTCCCATTTCGGTGGTTGTATAATGGGTGGAGAAACCAACGCCTCCTTCAACCTTTCAAATGCAGCTAAACATTCCGCTGTAAACTGAAATGGTACATCTTTGCCTAATAGATCAGTGAGGGGTTTAGATACCTTCGAGAATTCTTTTATGAACCGTCTATAGAATCCCGCATGACCTAGAAAACTACGGATGACCTTAACGTTCCTAGGAGGTGGCAGCTTCTCAATAACCTCTATTTTCGCCTTATATACCTCTATTCCCCTTGCTGATATCTTATGCCCCAACACGATGCCTTCTCAAACCATAAAATGACACTTCTCTCAATTCAACACAAGATTTGCTTCTACGCACCTGTCTAACACTTTACACAGATTGGTTAGACAAACATCAAAGGAAGGTCTATGAACCGAGAAATCGTCCATGAACACTTCCATAATTTCACCATTTACATCGGAGAAGATAGAGGTCATGAATCGCTGAAAAGTAGCAGGTGCATTACACAAACCAAAAGGCATCCGACAATAGGCGACTATACCGAAGGGGCATGTGAACGTCGTCATTTCGTGATCGTTCTGATGGATTGGTATCTGAAAGAAACCTGAATAACCATCAAGAAAACAAAAATAGGAGTGAAGAGCTAAACATTCCAGCATTTGATCAATGAAAGGTAAAGGGAAGTGACCTTTCCGAGTGTTGGCGTTCAGCTTGCGGTAGTCAAAGCACATGCGCCATCTCGTGACCGTTCTTGTCGGAATCAGTTCGTTGTTCGCGTTTGGATGACGGTGATGCCTCCTTTCTTTGGAACTACCTGTACAGGACTCACCCACGCACTATCCGATATAGGATATATAATTCCGGCGTCTAACAACTTAAGGACCTCTCTCTTAACTACTTCCATCATGTTCGGATTTAATCTACGTTGATGTTCAATGGAGGTCTTAGAGTCATCTTCTAAGTGAATCCTATGCATGCAAAGGGCTGGAATAAGTCCCCTAATATCCTCTAATGTATAACCTATGGCATCCCTATATTTCCTAAGAGCTTCTAGCAATCTTGCTTTTTGGGATTCGTCTAGGTTATCATTCACTATCACAGGATAAGTAGATTCGAGTCCAAGGACTTCGTACCTCAACCCTTGTGGTAAGGGTTTCAACTCCACTTTTGGGGCTTTTCAACAGTCCAGTCAGGTTTTGGACGCTTGGTTTGGCTATTAGGCATATCGGAAGTAGTTGAACTTGCGTTGTAAGCTGCTTGAGGCGCGCTGGAATCTGTCTGGAATGCGCAGAGGTTTGTGCACTGGTTTATGACGTTTTCTTGACTTGAATCCCTCCCCATTTGATCTGTGCTTATGTGTTTGCGAGTTGAGAAATCTCCTTCATAAGGATTGTCCGAAATTCCATCTTTTTCTTAGGTTAGGACCTGCTGTGCTCGGATCACACAGAAATCTGCTCGGAGTGCGTCTAGCTCGGTGTTCGAGATCTCTTTAATCTTTCCTTCGTCCAGCAGCTTTGTGTAATGTTTCACTTCGTTAGGGTCATTATAAAGTCCCTCTCCAGCTGCTAAAAGAGCCATCTCAAGAGAATCCATGTTCCCAAACTCTTCGATAACTTCCTCGGCTAGTTTCTCTAAGACGTCTGTGTAGAATACCGAGTCTACCATACAAGGATGCTTGAGCGTGTCGTTCAAATTAAATTCCACTTCTTCATCTCCAAACTTCAATGTGAGTCTACCTTTTGCACAATGTATGATCGTCTTAGCCGTATTAAGAAACGGCCTACCGAAGATGATTGGGATTTTCTTGTCCTCTGATGTGTGGAAACCCAAGCAATATATTTCCTAGACCACTTCACCGCAAGTATACGGATCGTGTAGTACCAGGGTCGATCTCTAGGGACTAATGCAACCAAAAACTAAGAATATCACTAAACTAAGACGAAGGGAAGTAGATGAAGGCGTGGTGCGAAATATCTAAAGAACTAAGCTAAGTGGTGGCAACGATAGTCGGTTGGGAAAACTTGGATATGACGAACACTACGGGTGTCGGGATACCGAGAATCGTATGGATGTAACAACTAAAGATCATAAACCTATCGAATTATCTTGATAACGGGAAATTCAAGCTCTAAGGTGAGGAGTGATTCTTCCGAGCCTAAACCTCCTAACCATGAGTACGTGCAACCCTACCTTCCAGCAGTGATTAACCCGTACTATGGCAGCTTTACGAACGCAATCCTAATTCCTAAGTCAATAACCGACCGGTCAGATTCTCATTAATCGAACTTAACCTACAACTCAACAGTTCCGGATTCATCCTTTAACCTTCCAGCAAAGTATGAATTCCTATGTTACTGAGCGGGCAGCACTAGTATAATTGTGATGATGTTGATTGTAGAACCAAATATCAAGATAAAAGCAATAGATCTAAGCATTAACGCATAAGTTTGTTCATCCGTTACAATCCAATATCCCTAACCCATAGTTGGGAACCTACTCACTCATGGAGATTACATACAAAGGAAATAACACAACCCTAGGAAACTCGATGCCTCGATCTTTCCTATTGTGTTACCGATGTGAGGATTGATGCTTCTCTCCTTCTCCAGCGTCTCCCGAGCTTTTCCTGATGTTTTCGAAGCCTTTCTTTGCCCTGTACGTCGCCCTCTTTGCTCTAGATCCGTTCTGGTCAATAAATTAGCTCGTTTGAATGCAAGATCTAGTTTGTTGCGAGAAACGCGGCCCGCTTGGGTAGTGGTTTTACTCGGTCGGTTAGAGCCTCGCCCGGTCGTGTACTCCGTCTTGCCTGATTGGGCATCAGCACCCGATCGTGTGATTGAACGGCCGGAGTCGTGTAAACTCTCGGGGATTTTTAGGACGAATTAACTGCCCGAGCAGGTACCTTGATCACGCCCGATCGAGTATCACTACCCGATCATGTAGTCTTCGTGCTCGGGTCGTGCAAGGTGTACAAATAAACCCCGTAGGTTTTACCCGAGCGGGTAGACCTCAGTGCCCGAGCGGGCACTCTTGATACCTTGATTTTCTCTTTTCCACTCGTTGCTCGGGTGTTCCGTTGAGTTCAGAGGCTTGATTTTGGCTCCGAGTGAATTTATCTTCAATATGTGTGGTTTTGTTCAGGAATTCGTCTATTTACGCTCGTTTAGGCCTTGTCGCCTAAAAACCTGAAAACCAACAAAACAGGCGTATGTAAAGGATAATCGTATCGGAAATGTAATCTAACTATGAAATATATGCGAAAATGACACTAAAACCTATCCTAAAATCGATACACTTTACGTGTTATCAAACTCCCCCAAACCTAAACCTTTGTTTGGCCTCAAACAAAACTAAAGTCAACTACAAGAAGAATCTAATAACGATCGATAGTAGCACAAAAATATCGAAGAGTTAGTCATTCCGCAAATCAACGCGTCACATGAACAAAGGTATAAGCGTACCGAGTATAGCCTTATATCTATCGAAAGTGTTGAGCCATGAAATCCTACCAAAAATCTAAGTCTACTTCACAACCCTAGACAACGTCCAAGCAATCTCCATACCGATTTCCCTAAGCTTTTGATATCATTAAACTCGCTTCTTCTCGTTCTTATTCATTTTTTTCTTTTCTTTTCTTAGATCCACGCTTTGTTCCTAGGACGTCGAAGTCGAAGAGGGATGGCTTTCTACTTAGACCCAGGCTGCCTATGGCACACTCATAAGGTCGCGTGACCTTAGCGGAGTGAAGAGGTGCGTTATTGAAGATCTTATTTTTTTCGGGTTTTATTTTTTGTCTTTTCTTGATTACGCAACACTCTAACCCTTAGGACGTAGAAAAGCGC
>CM071864.1:14790184-14875183 GCA_036759665.1 Gynandropsis gynandra
GGAAAAGAAGAAAAAAGGAGATAAGAGTAGAGGAAAGAAGACATATTCATTCACTTAGAGACATGAGAGAAGGATTTTGACTGAGATACACATAGAGACGTCACAGACAAACACAGTGAGGAAGAAGACAAAGACTTGCAGAGACATTCAACGGGCGTCGAACAGGGACTTCGGTATCATTTGGTTTTCATGTTCCTTAAATTATCCATTTCTATTATGTTTGTTTAAGGATGCATGAGCGATTAGTTGTTTTGTTCTAGGAGAAGGGATTAGCCCTTGGCTATCCCGAAACCGCTTTTGATTTATCTTTGAATGCAATTTCTCGTTTTCGTTTATCTATTCTTTGTCTGAGTGCTTGAATGACTTGTATTTACAAAGGCCGAGTAGATGCATGTGTTAGGGATTAGGAGAAGGACCGAAAGGAGAACTCTAGTCCTAGAAGATCAGGTTTAGAACAACTAAGGTCAGGCCACGAAAGTAGGGTAGCAGCAGTTGAGGGTAAAACGGATGAATCCTTTTGCTCGGTGTTTGAGTGTTCACTTCAATCCATGGCCTTGCACAAGTTGAACCTTGTCATTCAACTACATTTTCGGGGGTTAAATTGCCGTAATCTCTCGTGTTTCAGGGGATAACTTGACTAGATCACGTGTCTATGCCTTGAGAGAGGGTAGATATCATATTAGGATTTCCTGCCTTAGATAACTTAATCGAGATTGCATGACTAGATAGGTTGATTGTTGGTTTCGGTAGTCTTGTGGTGAAACCGGATTCCTAGAACGCTTGTCTCACTGTTAAAAACTTGTATTATTTGTTTTTAGTATTTCAATCTTAAAACCAATATTCGTTTGTCTGCAAGTTTGATTCGTAGTTTGAGTTTAGGTTGTGTTGCATAGTCTCTGTGGGATCGACACCTAGAATACCACACACATGCCATGCACTTGCGGGTAGCTAAGGTTAATATTTGTTTAACTTTGAAACGCATCAGTATTCTAGCTTGACCGGTAAGTGGCATGCCTTATCGTACATAAGCTGGAACGGGGTCATTCCGATTTGCGTTTTGAAGGATGTTTGGTAGGCACATGTGTCATCGAGTTTCAGCACCCAATTGTTCCTAGATTTGGAGATCGTCTTCTCCAAAATTGATTTGATCTCACGGTTGGACACTTCAACTTGGCCGCTGGTTTGTGGGTGATACTGTGTTGCAATTCTATGTCGGACACCATATTTCTTTAATAATCCTTCTATGATTCGATTCACGAAGTGCTTTCCTCCATCGCTGATCACTACCCTTGGAACTCCAAAATGCAGGAATATGATGCGTTTGAGCATCTTGCTCACGTGTTTAGAATCATGGTCGGACTTGCTAAGGCTTCCACCCACTTCGTCACGTAGTCTACAACGATCAATATGTAGAAATTCCCCCATGAAGACGAGAAATGGCCCATAAAGTCTATTCCCCACATGTCGAACATATCGACTTCTAGAATGTAATGCTACGGCATCTCGTTTCTTCTAGAGATACTCCCAATTTGTTGGCAATTGTCATATGATGCTACGTAGTTTTAGATGTCCTTGAAGAGTGTAGGTCAATAGAACCCCGCTTGCATCACCTTTGCGGCTGTCTTGGCTGCAACAAATTGAACAGCGTAGCTTGAAGAATGGCAATGCGATAGGATGTACAAAACGCCTTCTTTGGGGATGCAGCATCTGAAAATTTTGTCAGTGCCTCTCTTGAATAGACATGGCTCGTCCCAATAGTATGCTCGGATATCATGGAGAAATTTCTTTCTCGTGTTGTAGTTCAGCCCCTCGGTAGCACTTTACATGCTAGATAATACACGAAATCAGCATACCATGGTATGGGGGTAAGTTACGGACATCACTTCATCGTCTCTAAGAGAATCATCCATGGGAATGCTCTCGAGGATTTCAAGACGTGCAAGATGATCAGCTATCCCATTATAAGTTCCTTTCCTATCACGTATCTCAAGATCAAACTCTTGTAGAATTAGAACCCATCAAATGAGCCTCAACTTTGCATCCTTCTTGGTTAGAAGATAACATAGTTCAGTGTGATCTGTATAAACTATAACTTTGGAGCTGACTAGATAGGAGCGAAACTTCTCAAAGGCGAAGACGATTGCTAGCAGCTCCTTCTCGGTTGTAGAGTAGTTGCATTGGGTGTTGTCCAAGGTTCGACTCACATAATAGATGGCGTTCAACATCCTATCTTTCCACTATCCTAATACAGCCCCAACGACATAGTCACTTGCATCGCACATGAGCTCAAATGGTAGCTCCCTATCCGGTTGTTGTATTATCGGGGGGGAAGGGGGGGGGGAATCAGTGCCTTCTTTAATTTTTCAAACGTAGTGTGGCATTCCGTCGTGAAGTCAAATGGTACATCTTTTCATAACAAATGAGTGAGAGGTTTGGATATCTTCGAGAAGTCTTTGATGAAGCGTCTATAGAACCATTTATCGACCTTTATAGAAAAACATCAAAGGAAGGTCCATAGACCGAAAGGTCGTCAATGAACACTTCCATAATTTTGCCATTCACATAGAAAAATATAGAGGTCATCCACCGCTGAAATGTAGCATATGCATTATACAAACCAAAAGGCATTTTACGATATACGAATGTACCAAATGGACACATGAACGTCATATTTTCTTGATCATTCAGGTATATTTGAATTTGAAAGAAACCCGAATAACCATAAAAAACAAAAGTAGGAGTGAAGAGCCAGACGTTCAAGCATGTGGTCAATGAAAGGCAAAGGGGAAATGATCTTTCATAGTGTTAGCTTGCGGAAGTCGATGGACATTCACCATCCCATGACCGTCCTCATTGGAATAAGCTCTCCGGGAAGCTACTAGACCCGAGTAATATCTTTAGGAAGCTACGTTCCGACCGAGTAATATGACTACTCAACCCGAGTGATTACAAAGGTGTTCGACTGAACAATAAGACTATTTGACCTAAGCATTTCCTTTAAATGAGTTTGAGGATCAAACAAGTGATTGTTTGATCTGAGCATTTTAGTGGGAATGGGTACTCAGTCGAGAAATATGTTATTTGATCCAAGCATTTCCTATTGGATGAAGTACTTGCCCGAGCATAATGATTGTTCGACCAAACACTTGACTAGGAGAATCTTCTAAGCTTAAAATATTAAATTCTAAAAGGTTAATGTTTTCCCTATAGCTTTCCATGAATGTAGTAGACATGTAAGTTAAGTCTCATTTATATGGAGCGATTTGACAATCAAGAGATTATGTGCTAATCGTCAACTACGTTAGTCGGAACAACCTGACAACTACGGGACTATGTGATATAGAGTTACATAATTACATGTAAATTTGATTAGTATGTTTGAGAAAAGAGTTGATTATGCGACTCAAAGTTAAACAATTATTAACCTAAACTACTCGAAACTGCACGACACGTGTGTAGTACTCTTGGTGTCGATCCCATAGTGACTACACAACACAACCTAAACCCAAACTACGAATCAAACTTGCAAACGAACGGAATATTTATTTAAGGAATGAAATACTAAAAAACTAAACTAACGAATTCTTAAAAGCGAGACAAACGTTCTAGGAATCCGGTTTCACCACAAGACTACCGAAACCAACAATCAACCTGTCTAATCATGCAATCCTAATCAAGTTATCTAAGACAGACGATCCTAACATGATATCTACCCTCTCTCAAGGCATAGACACGTGATCTAGTCAAGTTATCCCCTACTTTCGTGGCTGACACCTTAAGTTAAACCCATAAACTCTGTGATTCATTTGTTTTACCCTCAACTGCTGCTACCCTACTTTTGTGACCTAATTTCGGTAGTTTTAAACCCGATTATCCGAAATTAGGATTCTTCTTTTGGTCCTTCTCCTAAGTTCCTAAAACATGCATCTACTTGGCCTTCGTAAACACAAGTCAACCAAGCACTCAGCAAAAAATAGATAAATGAAAACGGGAAATTGCATTCAAAGATAAATCAAAGTGGTTCCGGGATAGCCATGGGCTAATCCCTTATCCTAGAACAAAACGACTACTCGCTCATGCGTTCAAAAGCAAACAACATAACCGAAGTAGAAAGTCTAAAGAACATAAAACCTAACGAAACCGAAGTCCTGAATTGATCTCCAATGTCCTTTGAATGTCTCCTCCGCAAGAACTCAAGAACAGCTCCTCTCTCTACTCTCTCTCTGCAACTCTCTCTCTGCAACTCTCTCTCTAACGTGTGTGTTCTTCCTCCCAAAACTGACGTGAACGAATCTCTCTCCTCCTTCTCTTTCATCTTTTCTTTCTTTGCTTTTCTCCCCTTTTTCCTCTTTGGCCGTTCACTTCCTTTTCTCCTCGTTGCAGCAACCGCAGTTTTACTTTTACGTGTGTTTTCTATTCTTCTTTGCACTAGTTTCTATTCTTGAGTACGTGGGCACGTTTCCTTTCTATTTTCCAGCCATATAACTCTCATTCCTCTTCTCTAAAAATGTTTCCTTTTTGTGTAGGCAACTAACCACTTTCTTTTCCTCTTTGGTCGAGTTGCCTTTTCTTGTTTCCGCAAGTGACGGACGCGACCCGCGTGGGCTGAGAGTGTGCCCCGCACGGGCTCCCTTGCTGAAGCTTCACCCGCTCATGCTGAAGGCTTTCCCGACCCATGCTGAAGATGCTGGACGTGCTGGACCAATGGCCCCGTGCGGGCTAAGGAATGTGCCCCGCGCGGGCTACGTTGAGTGCCACGCGTGGGTTGTGATGGTGCTTCAAGGCCTTGAGGGCTGAAGTCCTCCCCGACCCGTGCGGTTTCTCGTCCCGTTTGTTCCGTTATGATCCTCAAGTCTAATACTTTTTCCCGTGTACGTTTTTTAGCTTCAAACGAATCAAATATGCATTATAACCTGTAAGAACATGAAAATATGAAAACGAGTAAAACAGATACAAAATCACACGTAAACATCTCATCTATCATCATATACATCTCTAATCTCATGCGAGAAATACATATTAAAACGAGACGATCAAAATCCCCTGGACTTGAATGTTTGCTTGACCCTAAGCAAACGTAAACGTAGAACACGTGGGATATACAAAAACCAAAAATTCCCTTTTCTCCTAGAAATACCGCTAAAGTGAACATAACCGATCAACTACCAAGTAGAGAGCAAATTCGGCCTAAATAAATTTTCAGTCTTCATCCTAGGGTCACCAAGGTTACCTACGAGAAAGCAAATCTAAGGCAAACTAAACAAGTCACCGTAAATCTCTCCACCAAACAAGACTTCAGACAAATGCTTAAACGTAGATCAATTGAGGATACTTGTTTCTTTTCCGAGCTTCATTCTTTTTTTATTCTTTCTTATGTCCTTTTTATATATTATGCAGACACGCTAGGCTTCTAGGACATCAGAGTTGAAGGGATCCAGCCTCTACTTAGACCCAGACTACCGATGACGGTATACTCATGCATCTCGTTCAAGAGTGCAACAGATTAGGCGGCGTTTTTATTGAGCCATGCCCTTAGGACGTAGAAAGATGATCGCCAACCCACCACTTAGACTCGAACCATTGAAAAAGTATCAAGGTCGATGCACTCATATCGCCTTTAGATCATGCTTTTAGGCATTATTTCCGTCGACAACGGAGTGTTAGTGTGCACATTTATTCTGCAAAACAAGATCATTTTCATACGATCTAATAATCCTCATCAAAAGAAGTAAAGCATCGTCTATACGAAGTATGACCATATGGATAGAGAGAATAAACGATAAACTAGCCTAGCAACCTTGTCTAAACCTCCCACAAGCAACACTAAGATTCCCAAAGAATTACGACCAATTGTTTTGCAGCTGACTAATAAGCTCTAACGCTTATGAAAAACCTAGCTCAAACATGCAGAATCTCACTGAAAAGGATAACTTCTTAAGTATCCTAGATTCAGGGTTCATCTCAAATCGCGACATCGAACAAGTGCCTAGGACGACTCTAACTCACGGAACAAAAACAAAAACAAACTAAAAACTACAAAATCAAAGAGAAAATAAAAGAAAATGAAACGAAGTCACCTGAAAAACGTGAGCTGCTCCCCCAGACTTGAATTGAACGGCGTCCTCGACGTGAAGCTCTTATGGACTGTAAGAGAAGTGAAGTCACGTTTGTGATGGTATTTTTTGTGTGATTTGTGTTTTTTTAAATTAACCGAGTCTTAAACTAAACAACTAAGAAAAATAGAATACAAACAGCTGGATTGCCTCCTAGAAAGCAGTTATTTAACGTCTTTAAGCTTTGACGTCTCCATTCCTCATTGTGCGTGATGGTGGATTAAAAAGCGAAATGGAGTTTCCACTTTCGATTGGTTGAACGGCTTGGTAGAGCTTTAGTCGCTGCCCATTAGCTTTGAATGTTCCGCTCAAATTGCTCCATAGTTCCACTTCTCAATGTGTGAAGACTTCTCGTACCTGAAAAGGACCAAACCAATGGGACGGTAGTGTGCTCGAGAAAAGCTTAGGACGAGAATGGAAAACTAGAACTAAATCACCTAGTTGGAAGTCATGAGGTAGGATCTTCTTGTTGTGCCATCCCTTAGTCACTGCTTCTTTCTTTGGCACGTTATGCACGGGATTCACTCGTTCGCTGCCCGAGGTTGGATAAATGATACCTGCATCAAAACATTTTATGGTGTTTTTTTTCCATTAACTCTTTCAAGTGTGGGTGCAGCCTCCTTTGAGTTTCGGTGGAAGGTTCGTGGCTGTCTTCCGTATAAGTTTCGTGCGTACATATTGTAGAGCTGACTATCCTATGCTTCTTTACACGTGTGGGTTTTTTTCTTGTCTCAACTGCACTCAAGTTAGCATTCATAATAGCAGGACATGTTTTATCGCATTCAACGTACTCATACAAAAAAGAAGTAGGTAGAGGTTCGAGATCAAGTTCGGGTGCCTTTTCCACTGTGAAATCAGCGTGTGTTTCGTGTGGTATCTCCTCACATGAGGTGTCTCTTAGTGCTGCAATAGCACTCATGAATTTCGTCTACAGCTCGGCTCCTTCGTTGGTAAATCCTGCATCTTCGCAAACTCGTGTTAAGTATCGCATAAGAGGATCAGAAATACTTACTTCATCAAGCGTACTTTTCGCTAACTCGTCCAACGAATCAACTCTAAAGCAAGACTCCTTGAATAAGGGTCCGTTCATGGACCTGGACAAGTTGAACTCTATCGTCTCATCTCCGACACGTAAAGAAAGCTTTCCTTATTGTACGTCTATCATGGCACCTGCAATAGCTAAGAATGGGTCTACCAATAATAATGGGCACCCTAGCATTTTCCTTTATGCCAAGTACAAAAAAAAAATCAGCGGTAATGCAAAGATTACCTACCTTGGTGGGAACATTTTCAACAATTCCCACCGGATATCTTACTGAACGATCCACGAGGCGTAGAGACATCTTTGTAGGTTTGAGATTCTCGAAGTCAATTCGCTTGAAGACCGAGTGTGGCATGATGCTCACGCTTGCTCCTAAATCACACAAAGAATTGTCAATGTCAATATTACCTATTGTGCATGGAATGGAGAAGCTTCCAGGGTCCTTCAACTTTGGGGGCAGCTTGTTTTGAAGAACGACGTTGTATTCCAGTAAGTGCTACCGTCTCACTCTCTTCGATACGCCTATCCTTAGAAAGAACCTCCTTGAGTAGTTTGGCGTGATTGGCATTCTTTGGAGGGCTTCCACGAATGGGATGTTGATGTCAAGCTTCTTGAGGCCCTCTATAAAATCTGCCTACTCGTTCTTCATTATTGCTGCTCACCAACCGTTGAGGAAACAATATTGGAGGTTGGTACGCCGGTGGAGCAACGTATGGTTTATCCAAATCTGGTTTGACTCCTTCCATAATCGCGACGATACCTTTGCCTTTCTTCATGGACGTTCCAGCAACTTGGTCTTGCTCTTTGGAGGGCGAATGCTCGATCATATCGGTGTTGCACACGGTAATAGCGTTCACGTACTCTCTTGGATTTTGATCGAGTTTTCTCGGAAGCTGTCTAAGATTCCCAGAGAATGAGGCAGCTTGCTGTGCTATGGAGTTTTCTAACATCTTCACATGTGTGCTGAAGGATTCCATATGAGTTTTGAGCTCGCTAATCGCTGTCCTGACATCCTCATTGAATTTGGCTTGAGTCGATTGTTGCTGCCTTTTCTCATTGATAAATTCGAGCATTACCACCTCAAGGTTCGACGAAGGGGCTTGAAGAGTTTGAGGAGTTTGCGGAACTTGCTGAGCTTGCTGGAATTGCTGATTGTTTTGCTGGAATGTTTGTTGTCTTTGCAGAAATCCCAAATACTTCATCGGTTGAGTTGTTCGATACGAAAGATTTGGGTGGTTCCTCCAATTCGGGTTGTAGGTATACGCAAATTGTGTGTTTCCTTGCTGCTGGACAAAATTCATCTGTTTGAAGTCTTCATGTACGTGCATTGATACGCTACATGCTCCGTATCTCCGCAATTCACACAGTACATAGCGTTTGCTGCATTGCCCGTTGCTCTACTCTCACTCGGCTCATATAGGCATCGAGTGCTGAGAGGCATACCTCTCGGTGTGGACCACATGGTGTGGTTTATGGCAAGGTTATCGATCAGCTCATATGCCTCCTTAACGCTCAGATCCATAAACGATCCTCTAGCGGCGTTATCCAATGTCGTTTGATGTTCGTCTGAAATTCCATTGTAAAAAGTTTGGATAACATACCACTGCTCGAGACCATGGTGTGGACACATCTGTAGAAGATCCTTAAATCTACCCCATGCTTCAAACAACGTTTCTCCATCTCTGCATCTAAATGTAGTGATTTCCCCCCTCATCTAAATCGTCTTGCTTGGAGGAAAGAACCGTGATAAGAACAGTGTGCAGAGCTGATTTCAAGTAGTGATGGAACCAGCGGGAAGCGATTGCAGCCAAGTTTTCTCTCATCCCCCAATTGAGAAAGGGAAGAGACACAGTAAGATTGCATCCTCCGAGACACCGCGTATCTTGAATGCACCGGAAAGCTCTAGGAAGTCTCTGAGGTGCTGATGGGGATCCTCGTGATTTCCACCCATGAATTGCTTATGCTAAAGCATGTTGATCATCGCCGGCTTAATTTCAAACTGTCCTCTAGCAACAGCAAGCATCCGTATGGTTGTTTCCACATTGTTCATATTCGGCACCACCTAATCTTTGAGGCGACGTGGTGGAGGAGCATGTGGTTCTCGCTGTGCGAGTTGCTGTTGCTGCATATGTCCATGGTCGTTCTGATTATCCATCTCTTCTTTGATCTGACGGCTTTGTGAAGGACAAATAAAAAGAATTTAGGTAGAAAGAACGAAAGAAAGTAAAACAAAAAGAAAAACAAACAAGAATGACTCTAGGCTTGAATCTAAGACGTGTTGACAATAGTCCGCGGCAACGACGCCAAAAGCATGATGCGATTCAAAGTTAAACAAATATTAACCTAAAGTACCCGCAAGTGCATGACATGTCTGTAGTACTCTAGGTGTCGATCCCACAGGGACTTCGGAACACAACCTAAACCAAACTATGAATCAAACTTGCAAACGAACGAAATATTGATTTAAGGAATGAAATACTAAAAACAATAAACTAACGAGTTCTTAACAGCGAGACAAACGTTCTAGGAATCCGGTTTCACCACAAGACTAACGAAACCAACAATCAACTTGTCTAACCATGCAATCCCGATCAAGTTATCTAAGGCAGACGATCCTAACATGATATCTACCCTCTCTCAAGGCATAGACACGTGATCTAGTCAAGTTACCCCCTACTTTCGTGGCTGACATCTTAAGATAAACCCATAAGTTATGTTATTTATCCATTTACCCTCAACCGCTGATACCCTACTTTTGTGACCTAACCTCGATTGTTCTAAACCCGATTATCCGGAATTAGGATTCTCCTTTCGATCCTTCTCCTAAGTTCCTGAAACATGCATCTAATTGGCCTTCGTTAACACAAGTCAATCAAGCACTCAGACAAAGAATAGATAAATGAAAACGGGAAATTGCATTCAAAGGTAAATCAAAGTGGTTTCGGGATCCCTGTAAGAACATGAAAACAATAAAACGAGTAAAAGGGATACAAAATCACACGTAAAAATCACATCTATCATCATAAACATCTATAAACTCATGCGAGAAATACGTATTAAAACGAGACGATCAGTTGACAACAAAAATACTATTTTATATTGCATAGGTTAAATGATTGCTAAGGAAAAATGTAATTAGTGCTATAGTATTGATTGGTTTTTGCCATTGGTTTCATAAAAGTCCATATCTAAATTATGAAATGCTTTGTTTTTATGTTGATGAGTTTGTTTTTCTTTACATGTATTCATATTTCTTGAATAAGAAAGGGAAGAATGTATTTAATATCATTGTGTGTCATCTTAGACGTCCAAAATTTTGTTAGGATGAATTTTGATGATTAGAACCGAATATTCCAACTAGTTCTCATGCACGAGAAATGTTTCGATACGATAGACAAGTCAATCAAAGAGGCACCCTTTGCAGAGGATGTTGATTTAAGAAGTGCTTAATATAAGCATTTGGAGGATGTTATGACTTCAAAATATATCATCCTTGGATTGATGAATTCTTAACACCAACGTCAACATTAGGATATAGATCTACCGCTGATAATCGAGTATTTTAATAGATGTACAGTTCTTAAGCAAGAAGATAGGGTATCAAATCTTAAAAAGCCGGCTCAGATTGATGTGGTTAATATCAAGTAATAAATACCTAGACTAACGTTTTCGCAAGAACACTAAAGAACCGATGCAATAATAAAGTTATTAAACTAATGAATAGGATGAATAATAAATCAATAAGTGGTTGGAATGCAAAGTAAATACTAAACTAACTAATGAGATAAACTCAATGAGATAAAGCACCACAGATTTTGTGAGATGCATAATAATGCAATGAAGTGCTAACAAAGATCATGGTTATAGATATTATCACGGATTCAAGGAATTCAACTTCCGATGCCTAATCCCACTATCTAGCATGCGTAATTCCAATATTTCAATTGCATAATCTCACCTACTAGATGCATTAAGACCGCTATCCTAATTCCTGAGTTCAATCGACCGATCAGCCAATGTTGTAAATCGATGAAGACCCCAAATCATGGACAGGTCAAAGTTTCATCTTCTGATGCAATCAAACATTTATAATCATTTATTCAAGTGACCAACAAGAACAAAAGCATTAAGAACATCCAATCAATCCAAAAACGATCAAATATTATAACCAAGCATTAAACACAAGCCTTCATTACATATCGGTAAAACTCTAATCCAGGGTAATGGATCTAGTCGGACATGGTCTTAGAAAACTCAACACAAAAGAAGTCTATCTTAAACATAGATACAGAACAAGATTACTCTATATTCTAATACCATAGTCTTCAACAGCTCCTCTGCGTTCCGAGTACGGCGCCCCATCTCTATCTTGTTCTGCGTTCTGATCCTTCCTCTCTCTCTCTCCATGTGTGTGTGTCTGTTGTGTTCTGTCAGAACTGAATTGTCTCCCCTTGCCCCTTCGTGCTTCTTTCCTCTTCTTTCTCTTTTCCTTTTCGGCCTTTCTCCTTTTCTTCCGTGTGTGTCCAATTTCTGCCCAGCATCCAACATTTCAATTTTTGTTCCAGTCGCCTACTTCCATTTAACAGTAGCTGTGAGTTTCCATTTTGTAGGCTAGCGGCTGGTTTCTATTTTGTTTGCAGCGGCTGGCAGTTTACATTTTGTGTTCAAGTGGCCTGCTTCCATTTTGTGTAAACCATGTTTCCTTTTCATGTTCTAACCGTGCGTTTCCAATTGTTGTTCTAGCAATCGGCGATTTCCATTTTATGTAAACCGCGACCATTGTTTCCATTTTTGTATGCCAACCGTGTGTTTCCATTTCTTGTGACCAAAGGAGTCTTGGGTGTTGAGCATGTACAATTGAGCTTGAATTAGTTTTGCCAACATTTTCTGACATTTGCTCATGTTTGTAACTCGATATCTCATTTCCTGCAAAACACGAGAAAACGTTAGAAGAAGACTAAATTGTACTTAATAGCTTGGTTAAATCCAAAATTATAATAAAACTAACTATGAAAGATGTTATCACAAATCTAGATTTTTTGTTAACTCATTTGTTTGACTCCATGTTTTAAAAATGATTGATCTTATAGAACAAGTTGAGAAGTTATGGTGTAAGTTTAGCAAGGAGTTGTCTTAAGATTTGATCCTACAATCACTACCCAAGATACTGTCATGTGTCATCGTTAATTACAACATGAACTAAATACACCATAATTTTCATGAGAAAATAATAGCATCAAACTTTTCTTTGACAATGTAGACTTGACCACATCGTTGAAAACAAAAATTAGCTTGTTACATAAAGATAGGTATCTTGTCAAATATGATTATGAATCATATAAAATTTCTAAATCTTCTCTCCTAGATCACTATATCTCTGTTTATAGGAATCTGAGAAAGGGTTATGGAGCTTTTAAGTCTCATACATACACATATACATGGATTTACGTAAGTTTATGATAGAGGATGATATTCCTGTTTCATAACATTCATTGACAATATGTCGAGATATGAATTTGATCATCTTGTGAAATACATATGTAAATTTGTTTAAATGTTCAAGAGATTTTGTAGTGAAGTTGATAAATAAATAGGAAAGAAGAATAAAGTCTTAAGATCTGACCACGATGGGGAATATATGAGCCATAAACCACTGGTAAAATGAGATTTTGACATAGTGTACCTCTCCATAAACACCATAACATAACAATATTTCAGAACGAAGGAATCAATCTGATTAGATATGATAAGATCCATGATGGAGTTTCTCAATTCCAATAAGCCTTTAGGGATAAATTTTAGAAGTAGATTCCATAGTATTGGACAAAGTTTACATTAAATCGGTTTCTAAGACTCCATATGAGATATGGAAAGAACACAAGTTGAACTTCAAACACATAAAAGTGGTTTAAGTTTCGTCAAGATGCTACAACCGGATATGTTTGATTCTAAGTAAAATAAGTGTCTAATCATAGGGTATCTCAAGGAGAGTATAGGATATTATTTCTATCATAGTGAGAATGTATAACATGGAAAATTCTAAAAAGGTTTTTTTTACCAAAAGACACACAAAAGATATAACCATGTTCTCCTAAAGTATCATTTAATTTAAGATATTATTGAGTGAGAGAAAACTGCATCTGATCCACTCACAAAAGCGTTTATTTCAAATGATATTGACAAACAAAGTTGAAGATTGAATTGAGTAACGTGACGTATTGGAACTATTTCTAGAATTATTTCAATTGTTCAAATTGTATAGAACTAGAACATGGTCATTAACATTTAAACAATTTTGTATTAATGATTGACATTACATACATACATACATACATACATACATACATACATACATACATACATACATACATACATACATACATACATACATACATACATACATACATACATACATACATACATACATACATACATACATACATACATACATACATACATACATACATACATACATACATACATGATGTGCTATAGTTTGTGATTAATATTAGAAACATGTCATCATGTTCGAAAATGTTCGATAAATATTGATTAAAATATGTTTTTGATAATAAGATCACTAATTGGATGTTAGTTATCCGAATAGATCTACATATATGTGATGTTTCAATCAAATCGATTTTAGTAGATCTCTATGACTAAGTCACATATATGGATAATCCAGATGGAGATCTGATCATTGAACTGAAAAAACATTAGACATGCTAATGGTTGAATTACCAATTATCAAGAAAATTTCTTAGAAGGATCTAAGTGTCAAAATTTCCTTTGCCCTAAGGTCAACAGAGTAACAAACAAAGCCATTCTTCAATTCTAGATACCTCATGCTTTAGAGTGCTTGTTGAAGGAATATTGGGAATTACTGAACGATAGTGCTTGCAATGTTTGTTCAACATGAAATCCATCATATGTTGGTAATTAGTTTGGGCTCTTTATTGTCACTGATCATAGTGATTCATCAAGTATTTGGCCAAAGCAGTAATGATGATATAAAGAGTTTCTTGATATCATTTGCCAAATTGTTATGATTGACATGAAACATAGTTGATAATCTAGTAGAGTTTGACAATCAACCCAAACATTTGGATTATCCAAAGCTGAAAAGATGTAGAGTAAATATGTGCATCACGCTATCTGGTCATTAAGGAATGTTGTTAAGGAATGTTGTTAGAACCTACCTCAATTATTTGGACTCATTATCTACCATTTTAGCGTTTAATCTATGAGGTTACACATATAGGAGTGATCTGTCTTTGTTGGTGATTGTTGGAAAATCTACATGGAATTTAATTATATTTTGTGATAGCTGAAAAACATTATTGATATAGTATGTGTGGGAATACATATAATATGATAAGTAAAATTTAATCGTAACTATAGATAAACTCATTAATTAATCAAAATATTAATATTACATCATATAAAAACAGGGTTAATGAAATTAACCCCACTAATCAACACAAAAATAAGTCGTCGTTAATTTTGCGAAGAATAATTCTAAAAAACTTGTGAGAAAAACGTAGAGAAAACAACTAAATTCTAAGTGAATTCTGATTCTGAACCACATCAATAGCTCACGCCATCGCTTGATCTCGGCATGGACAATTCATAGGAGGCTTCACGTGATTGAAGCGATATATAAAAAAATCTTAAAATCATCAAAGGTTATTGATTTTTGAACTAAGCATTGTCTATTTGTGAGAAACAACCCAAAATTTAATAAAAATAATATAAATCACTAATTGGTTGTTAAAACGTTTCTTCTTTTGCATCCTTTGCAACCCTACAATACTTCAAAATAAACATTTAGTAATAGGTGATAAAATTTGTTGTACAAATCTATATCTAGGAGAGAGCGACGCACACATCCAAAGTTCATTAGTGAATACCAACGATTGTTCTCCTCTTTTGTTTCCTCCTTTGTGTTGAAATCTTATCGTTCCTTTGTTGTTGGTCATCACTCCGTCAATACTCCCAAGTGTGGTTCCTTCGTATGCTGAACATGGGGATCAAGGAGGTCCACGTAATAGTAAAATGATTTCTTTGTTTTTCATAAAAATGTTACACAGATCTATATATACACGAGATTGTGATTAATGCCAGGTTTGGAAGATCATAAAATATGGAAATCATGTTTAATACATTATTTAGAAGATCAGAGAACAAGGAAATAGTTTGATTGTATGCAAGATTTGGAAGATCAATAGCTTGATAGTAATTTCTTCTATTATGCCCCCGCATGATGTGGCTCACCCGAGAGACCCATCTTGATCTGAAGAAGTTCAAACTGCCTGTGAGGAAGTGGTTTGGTGAGTGCATCGACTAGCTGATCTGTAGAAGTGACGTGTGAAACTCGAAGGTTGCTAGATTGTACAAAACCACAGATGTAATTATAGTTAATGGCGATTTGTTTCATCTGTGAGTGAAACACCGGGTCCACACTTAGGTATGTGGCACCAACATTATCACAATATATCACTAGAATGTTATTGGAGGTTACACCAAGTTTGGATAGAAGTGAGACTAACAACTGAATTTCAGAAGTAGTTGTGGAGAATGATTTATATTCAGCTTTGGTTGAGGACTTTGCTGCAGAATGTTGCTTCTTAGATGACCAAGATATGGAATCACCATCAAGGTAGACCATATGAGCACCTGTGAAGCTAAAATCATCACAGTCACCACCTGAATCTGCCTCAGAAAAGGCATGTAGAAACAATGATTTGTTGCGAGAGCAAAATACTCTAAAGGTGCTTGTACCTCCAAGGTATTCGAAGTGTGCGTTTAACACATTACCAATAGTTTGTCATTGGTCGATGCTTATACTGAGATAACTTGTTCAGAGCATAAGCAATGTCCAGTCTTGTGAATAGAAGATATTGGAGACTCCCAAGAACCTGGCGGTACTCAATGGGATCATCAAGAGGCGTTCTCTACTTCGCAGATAGATTTGCTGTGGAGGACATGGGAGTCGGAAGTGGCTTGGCATTGCTCATGTGATGACGGGCAAGAATGTATGTGATGTAACAGTGTTGAGTGACAAGTAAGCCATCGCGAGAGTGTCTGAATTCGATGCCAAGAAAATAGGATAGTTGACCTAGATCTTTTAAAAAGAAGCGTGTGGCGATGAGATCAATGAACTTGCTAACCTCAACCTCTTAAATTCTAGTGTGATCCATCATGTTGATAAATGAAGAGTGAAGTGTTTGAGAGGGAGCTAGCAAACTCGGATTGAAGAAAAAACTTGTGGAGTTCATTGTACCATGCGCGCGGAGCTTGTTTGAGGCCATAGATCGTCTTGTGTAGCTTGCAAACATATTGAGGATGATATTTATCAATGAAACTAGGAGGTTGTGCCATGTAGACGTCTTCATTGAGAGTGCCTTGGAGAAATGCTTTATTGACATCAAGCTGACGTAGGTGACATACCCTGAGACTAAAAGACTTAAAACAAGTCGTATGGTAGATGGTTTGATTAATGGGCTAAAGGTGTCATTGTAGTTAACACCCGGTCTTTGATGAAATCTTTTTGCTACTAGGCATGCTTTGTACCTGTCAATTAAACCATCAGAAAAACGTTTAGTCTGAAAAACCCATTTACAACCAACAACATTGTAGGAGAGGTGCGGCGATACCAAGTTCCAAGTGCCATTGTGGACCACGGCACCGAACTTCTCCGACATGGCTTTGTGCCATTTGGGATCCTTGATGGCTAGAGAGACACACGTGGGTTCTATGTCTAAGGAAGGGGACAATGTGGTAGCAAGGGTAAAGATTTTATTGGGTTTCGATATGTTGTTTTTGGTTCTTGTTGTCATTGGATCACAATTATGATTGATGATTAGGTTTGAGAGAGTGTCAGAGATAGTGAAAGAGGTGGAGTTTGGGTCATTGAGTGGAGAGGTGTTTGGGTCATAGGTCTCATGGGCTGGTGAAGTCATGGACCGTGAGGTTGTGGGTAATGTAGACGTATCCGAACCTGGGGGCTCTTCCAGTGATGATGTAGTATGAGGCAAACAACTTAAAATGATTGTGAAGGGCAGAGATAGAGCCGACATGGTAGTGTAATTGGATGAAGACACCTACGAGGAGATGAGTGATTAAAGCTGAGGACAAGCAAAATCATTCTCAACAAATTGTATATGTCGAGAGACACAAACTCGAGAAATGGAAACATGGAGGCAAAGAAAGGCACTCTGAGTTAGGGAGTAACCAACAAAGATACATGGTGAATAACGCGGTTCAAGTTTGTTATTAGAGTAAGGCATAACCATGGATAGTAGAGACATCCAAATGTACGAAGTTTAGAGTAGTTTGGTGTAGTTCCAAAGAGAGTTTTGAATGGAGATTTGAAACCAATGACAGCCGATGGGAGGCGATTTATGAGATGCACGTTAGTAGGTAAAGTGAACGACCAGTAGATTATGGGAATGGATGAGTGGGAGAGAAGGGCTAATCTCGTTTCAACGTCATAACGATGCTTGTAATTCAAAATGCCATTGTGTTTGGTGTGTGTGGTGGAGTTGTGAAGTGAGAGATTCAATCGGTTGCAAGAAATTGTTTGAGAGCAATATATTCTCCATCATTATCTGAGTAAAGAGAGACAATACGAGATTGAAAACGATTTTCGACTAAAGATTTGAACTTGACAAAGACATAAAAAACTTGTGATTTTTGTTTGAGAGGATATAACCATGTGTATCGAGTAAAGTGATACACAAAAAAGATATAATATTTAAAACCATCAAAGGAAACAACCGGAGACATCCAATATCCAAGTATAGAATTTCAAGAGGGTGGGAAGAAACAATAGTTGATGTAGAGAATGGAAGTTTATGACATTTTTTGTGCTTGACGACTTTGTCACGGGTAAAGAGAAAGTCGAGACAACTTTAATAAGGATATCAATGGCTGGGAGGCCTAGCCGAGAATGCTAGTCATGAAGAGTAGTCGTACCAGCAGAGAGAGCAGGAAACAACGTGTTTTGAGAAAGAGATGGGCGGGTTATTGCTGCGTGTTCAAGTTAAATAAACTTAAACCTACTCCGCAAGTGCACGACACGTGTGTATCGTATAATCTAGGTGTCAATCCCACAAGGAGCAGCAACACGAAAAGACTAAAACAATCAAATCAATGCTTGCAAATCGAATAAAGAGTGATGATATTAAACTAAACTAATGGCGAATAATAAATTGATGCTTAAACCAATCAAATAAACATCATAGGATACGGTTTTGTAACTAAGCTCCCAAAACAATGCATATCAATCAGCTACTCCTGCTTTTCCTATCTGATTTGAAGGCAAACGATCCTAATCGATCAACTATCCCCTTTCAAGGTCTAGAGACGTGCATAAACTATCAAACCTACTAGTTTCGTGGCTGATAAGCTAGTCTACACCCATTAAGCTTTGTGATTTGTTTGTGAGTCCTCAGTCTAGTTTTTTCTACTCTCGTGGCTTAACTTAGATTTTCCTAAACGTATATGTCCGATATCAAGTTTCTCCTTTTGGTACTTCACTCAGATCCCTAATATCAAGCAACTATTCAGACATCACAATCACATGACGCTTAAGCGCATAGACAAAGGATCAAACAGGGATAGGAATTGCAATCGTAGATAGAAATCAATACAAGGGTTTTGGGATAGTCTAGGGCTACTCCATTCTCCTAGAACAATCCTACTACTCAAACATGAGTTGAAATGAAAACATCAATGAAAAAAATGATAGAGATAGAGTAGGCTTAATGAAGTCTCCGTGTGCTCTCCGACATCCTGGATTTGTCTTGCTTCGCCTCTTCTCTCTCTCTCTCTGTTTGTGATGATAGGTTTCTTAGGCTGCTCTGCCTCTTCTCCTATTCTCTAGTTCTTCTTCGCCTTTAAAAATAGAACTCAAAAGTGTGTTTATTCCAAGCACTGCGTTCCTTTCTTAGCTTTCTCTGGGTTGTTTTCTTCTATACCCTACCTGGCACAGCAAACAACCCGATCGTATGCATGTCTTCAAAGGGATGATCGGTAGGGCAGTTGACATGCCTGGGACATGCAAAATATTCGGGGAACATTCTGGTTAGAGGATCCGATCGGGCTTTGTTTGGACCTCGGTCGTGCGCATGGTACTTCACTTGAGAGTTCGGTCGTGCTGCATGGGACTTCACTTGGGAGCTCGGTCGTGCTGCATGACCTGCTTGGCAATGCTGTGTTCTTCATTTGGGTGCTCGGTCGTTCTGCTGCAAGTGCTCGACCGTGCATTGAACTTTGGGTGTATCTATTCTCCTCCAATCCAACTGCTTTGACCGAGTCATTTCTTCGTCATATCTTGTCCTGTTCAGTCTCTCTTCCGACCGCGATCGATATATGTGGCTTTTTACTCTATATACTCTTCATTTCTACATCTAAATCACAAATGACACTTGCAAGGAATATATCAGAAAATATGCACGCAATCCCATAGAAAACGTCAAAATGTCCTCAAAATATGATAAAAAAACCTATGTGATTGCTATGCAATATAAACACTCATAAGTTGCGGAGGTTGGGGATGAGATGGAGGGAGCTGACTACTCATACACACCATCTTTAAGATGCCCTCGAGTTATTGTTGCCCCCGTGGTGAGATCCTTCACTTGAACGTGAAAAGTGTAAAACTCCACTGAAACATTATTGTTAGTGCATAGTTGGTGAAGTGAGATCAGATTTTTGCTCATATGCATAACACAAATAACTTGGTTAAGAGAAAAGGGTTGAGAGGTGGAGGGAAGGAACAAAGAACCCATGTGTCTAATGCTCAGGCCAGTTCCATCTCCAGTCACAACTTCGTCTCTGCCATGGTATGGTGTATGCATGAAGAGATTTGCAAGGTCCATGGTGATGTGGTGAGAAGCTCTAGAGTGTAACAGCCATGGCGTAGAGGACGAGGGCACTATAGTATGATGAGCACTAGGTTTCCATGAACTATTCCCATGAGATCCATAATGAGAGGAAGTTGTTCGTTGTGATGATCCCTGTATACAACAGAGGAGGCGAGAGTTCTTGGCGTTGTGTCTTTGAGTGCCAGAAAGTTGAATTTTTCCTTGATATCCACGATATTGATTTCGTCCAATGGAAGTGCAATTGTCTGGTCGGGATCAAGAGTTATTGCACCATGGCGGTCTATTGACATTGTTGAGTCTATAGTGAGATGCATTCGTAGTGATTGGAGCCACCAAGAAGGCACGTTGAGTTGCCGCATGATCAGCTTCATGGTTGATGAGTTTCTCATGGAGTGCAATGAAGGATATGTGGTTGTCTTTGGCATTGAAAACGTCCTTGACTACCTTAAATTCATCACTGAGGCCCGCAAGAATGAGATGACTGAAATCCTCATGATCCATTGGGCTTAGTTCATCAACTTTGACCTTGAAGAAATTCATGCAGTCATCCACATGATTGTTGTCTTTGGTGAAGCGACGAATCTGATCTTTCATTTGCCAAATGTGTCCTCGAGATTAAGAGTTTCATCGAGGGTGCGGATGAAGACTTGAGAAAATTCTAGAGATTGTACCCTTAGAGAAGGGCTCGAATTTGAACGCACTAGGTTATGTAATTTGTGGTTGTATGTTTGTAGATATTGGTAACATGTGTTAATCAATGCACTGAAGGGATTCGCTGGATTGTAAGGAGAGATTAAATCACTCGTGGGATTGGTAGAGCCGGAGTTGTCCCCGTCATTTGCTGCAGACGACGACATGGGAGGAGGTCAGTGAAGAGTATGCGATGATAGGCTTGGTGGTGGTGTGGCGAGCTGCTGGAACATATCTAAACAGAGATCTATCGGGGAGATTCAAGTGGGAGATCTGTCGAGGAGCGATGAGCTGCAATGATGTGATTCGACGATAAACTCAGGTGGAGGTCTATCATAGCAGCATCAGTCGTTAGATCTAGAGGGGTGCAACAACTGGGACAACAAAACGGTGCAGAAGCTAGAATGAGCGGTACGGCAACGTCGAGTTGGCAGGACGAAGACGAAGCCTGGGCGAGAGTGCAATGAGGGGGATGCGTCTGAAGCTGGACCTGGTGATAACGGTAGGTTCCGAGACGGCTAGAGAAGAGGGAAGTCCGATCCGGCGATGGTAACTGAAAAAGAAGAAAAAGAGAGGTGGCTAGGATTTTTAATACATCGTTAGACGATTTTTGAGCTTTGATACCATCATAGTAAAATGATTTCTTTGTTATTCATAATAATGTTACACAAATCTATATATACACGAGATTGGTAATTAATACAACATTTAGAAGATAATAGAATAAGGAAATCATGATTAGTATAGGTTTTAGAAGGTCAAAGAATAAAAAAAATAGTTTGATTGCATGCAAGATTTGGAAGATCAATAGCTTGATCGTAATTTCCTCTCTTACCACGTACTACTCATCCCATGGTCACTCGTGCAAAGAACATTATCTTCAAACGGTTCAAGAAACGTTTCTTACATGTCATCGATTTCCTCTAGATGGCGACCCCAGCTGCACGGCTCAGGGTATCAAAAGTGTACATTGGTGTCAAGCCATAAGCAAATAATTAATGCCTTGTTGCACAGAGGTAAATGGGAACTTGTTTGTCCTCATTATGTTTCTAATGTTGTTTGCAAATGGGATTACAAGATACAAAAATATGATGGTTAGATGGATTTATTCAACGCACGAGTAGTTTCTAACCGTTTTTTCTGTTGAGATTATAGGTTTACTTTCATGAGACATTCAGTCTAGTGACTAAACCCACTACTACTCGTCTCATTTTGATTCAAGTAGTGAAAAATTATTGGTCAATTAAAAAATTTCATGTTAATAATGCCTTGTACTCACCACGGAACTTTTGAATTGTCTTGTCGATGCCTTCTTGTCCATCCTAAATAATTCAAGCTTGAAGATCGTTCACCTCATTTACGGTGATGATCTTAGTGTTATGAGTCCATCTTTGAGATACAACCGTTCATCAGAGCTTTAGCTACTCAATTTTCTCCCAAGGATATCGGTCCCCTCTCGTTTTCCTAGGAAATGAGGCATCTCAAACATCTGATGGTCTTTTTATGCCTCAAAATAAGTACATGAATAAATGGCTTACTTCATTGTATCAACATGGAAGTCGCAAAACCTATCTCCATGCTAATGATGTTTAACTCTCAGCTCACTGTTACCTCGGGGACATCTCTATCAGATTCAAGTGACTATATTCATGTTATAAGCGGTAAACAATATCACTCTTTCATGCGACCAGATGTTATCTTTGCTTTCAACAAACTCTCTCAATCATACATAATCCCACTAATCAACCCTGAGAAACGAGTTCTTTTGTAATTGGCTAGTACACATGACTAAGGTATCTTCTTCTCAACGGGAAACATGATGTTACATGCGATCAAAGATGCGGACTAGGTAGAACAGAAGACTGATTTCGAATCAAGATTGCTTACATTGTCTATTTTGGTATTGATATCTTGTCATCTAGTAAAGAAAATGTGGTACATCTCTTTTCTTTTACCGAGGCGGAATATGATTATGTTGCAAATACCTCGGACCTTGATGTGACCCTGTCCTCCATTCTTATACCATTTTTAACAATGTTGGTGCTATACTAAAATAAGATAGATTTGTATACACATAGCATGGGATTATTCTATAATATAAATAAAACATACGTAGTGATTCATCCAACTAATTAAAAGAGATAAAAGCAAAAAAATTAAAATCGTTAAGGTAAAATCTACATGCTAGGTATGTAAAAAAAATCTAGTGATCATAATTTTCAATTGATTTTTCTGACTAACATTTTTTTGTCAAAATTGTTAAGGTAAAACATACATGGAGTTTGATTACAGACCAACCCATCTATAGATTGAACATGCTGAGCTTTGTAAAAACCATTCAATAATGATGAATCTAATTGGGCGCACAAAATCATCAATATTTTTGTGAGAGTTATTTGTTATGTTAAGTTGTCTCATATCGGCTTGGTATCAATTTTGGATTCCTATATATGATATTCGACAACCCTAATGGGATTAGTTAGGCTCAAACCTATATTTGACATGGTATCAGAGCTAGGTTCGTCCCGATTTGAATATACCGATGTTGGGCCCCAGATTGCAATGTCCACGCTCCTGGACCAAACATGGACGTGAGGGAGAGTGTTATGATAAGTTTCCCACATCGGCTAGCACATGAACTTTGGACTCCTATATATGGTACTCAATAACCCTAAACTCTTCAGCTAGCTTTTGGGATTCGTTAGACCCAAATCTATATTGACAGTATTACCCTCTTCACGGTCCAAATGCAAATAAACACCAACGATGAAACACACAGTTCACCCAACTCTTGATTGAAATAAAGTAAAGAAAACAAATGACACTCAATTACGAGTTTGGAAGGATCGGTTTGATATAACTTACGAGTTGGATGAAATTCAAATTTTCTCTTTTTGTTTTTTATTACAAAAACCACAATCTAAAACCATACGTTTCTAATACAAGATTTAGATGCTATATTTATATGTATAACATAAGAGAGAAAACTACTCAAACATAACGGCTAACTAACTAAGGGTATAACAATCGTCTGGTTATGTAAAACTAAGTTAATTTACTTTAATTGAAATTAACCAAAACCAACCATGAATAACAACAATAAAACCAATTAATGGAATTAAACCAATTAAGCTTCGTCTGCACCAACTCTTCACAAAGTGAAGCTACCTTGAGATGAGCCGACTTCTTTCTTCCTTTCCCACGAAGTTACACATCAGTGATCTTCTACAATTTTAAAGATTGTTGAAGTTTAGCAGTCGATAAGATCTTGGTAAATATGTCATATGGATTATCATCACTTGATACCTTCTTCACATGACTCAACCCTTCCGAAAAACAATGCCTCAGATGAAATTAATTTTACGTCAATGTGCTTGGTCTTGTCATGAGGAACATCATTCTTAGCTAGGCATATTGCACTTTGAAAGTCAAACAAAATTGATGCAAATCCTTGCTAACACCTCAGTTCTTTCAGCAGTCCTATCATCCATATTGCCTCTTTAACAACTTCTATAAGAGCCATATATTCTAACTCTTTGGTCAAGCTTGGATCTCCAGCAAACAACATTCCATTCAAATTGAAAACAAAGCCCAGAGGTAAACATTCTTCTATCAAGATTAAATGCATAATTTGCATCACATAAAACCATGTTACCTTGCACCAAAATAATATATGAGCTTTAGACCAACCTTCAATGTTCCTTGAATATATATGAAGATCCATTTAACAACCACTCAATGTTATCTCCCTTGGTTTCTCATGAAACGTCTCACCATTCCAACATAATATGCTTAATCGGGTCTAGATCCTATTGAGTACATCAAGCTTCTCACTGCATTAATATGAAACAGATTCCATATAATCTTTTTTTGTCAATTATTTCTTTTCAATTAATTAGGCTATCCTACAATTACATCCAAGAGGAGAACCAATTCACTTTGCTTGACCCATCCCAAATTGGTTTAACGCCTTCTCTAGATAACTCTCGTGTGACAAGGTAAGCACCTTGTTTTTTGTGTCCCTCTTCAACTCAATTCCCATAATCTACCTTGCTACCTTGATGTCTTTCATGTCAAATGATGAGTTCGAAATATCAAGCAATAAAATCCCTAATATTCACTTAGCGCAAGGAAATGGATCGGTGTAATACCAGAGTCGAACTCTAGGGACTAATGCAGCCTAAGCTAACAATGTAACTAAACTAAGATGGATGAAAGTAATGGTGATGTGGGTAAATTTCGAGACAACGATGAGAAAACGTGAAAGACTTGATAATTAAGAACACTACGGGCTTTGGGTTACCGGAATTGCAAGGGTGCATGATAACGTCTAATTTATAATAGTAATGTAATATTTTTCTATATTTATTTTTATTATGATTTTGGATTTTACCGAGTTATTAAGCATCAATTAGTTTTTTTTCTATCGTTTTCTCATGTTTTGCAGAAAATGAAGATATCAAAATACAAATACGAGCAAATGCATCCAAGATTCTTAAAACAACAGAATGGAAATGCATGGCTGGAGAAGAAAAATAGAAATGCATGGCTGGAGAAGAGAAATGGAAACTGTAGTCACTTGCACAAAATGGAAACAGCCGTCTACTGAGCAGAAAATGGAGACGCAGGAAGAAAGGAAAAGAGGAACTGTGCAAGCTGTTGGGAAGAAGAAGAGGAAACTAGCCTGGAAAGAGAGGAGGGAGTTTAGTTTTGGACCGAGAGGCTAAGCTAGGATCCTTTCACGGACGGATAGAGTAGAATGTGAAAGAAGGCTAGAACGGGGAGACAAACTTGGAACATGAAGGAACTATTGAAAGTTTCGGTATTAGAATAAGGAAGTGATGTGGTTAATCTCAAGTAATAATTTACCTAGACTAACGCTTCCGTAAGAATACGGATCGTATAGTACCAGGGTCGAACACGAGGAATTGATGCAACTCTAAAGCTAGTAAACTAATGAATAAGATGCGTGAAATCGATAAGTGGTCGGAATGCGAATGAAACTAAACTAAACTAATTAACGGGATAAACTCAATGACTAAACACCACAGGTTTCGAGAAATGCACGATGATGCAACGAAGTTCTAACAAGATCATGGTCTTAGATATTATCACAAATTCAGGGAATTCAAGCTCTAATATAAGAACTTACTGGCGTAGACTTGTCCACTACCTAGCGTGCGTACTACCAATCTCCCGATTGTGTACTCTCACCCACTAGACACATTAAGACTCTTATCATAATCCCTAGATTCAATCGATCGACCTGGAGTAGATTCTAAACCGATTAAATCCTAAATCATGGATAAGTTCCAAAGTCTAATCCCCTGGCATAGATTCATTAAACTTCTATGATCATTCATTGAGTGGCATACAAGAACGAAAGCATTAAAAACAACCAATCAATCGAAAAACGATCAAATACCAAAATCATTCATTCAAGTGGCATTCAAGAACAAAAGCATTAAGAATCCCCAAGCATTAAGAAAAGACTTCGTTACATATCGACAAAGCTCTCTAACCCATGGCTATGGATCTACTCAGACATGAACTCAGAAAATGAAACACAAAAGATAACTATATTCAACATGGATAAAGAATGAGATCCCTCCCTATTCTATTAGCGACATCTTCAATAGCTCCTCCATGCTCCGGCTTCCTCGTTTCCTCCTTCTCCCTCTTTCTGTGTATCTCTGGATATCTCTTCTGGTTTCTGGTTCGTCTCTTAGCCCTAAATGGATTCTTTTCTCATTAATTGCCCATTAAAGCATTCAAATTACTTAGTTCAGGATCAGGTGGCCCGCGCGGGTACAACTCTTGCCCGGTCGTGCAGAGGGTGAGCCCGAGCGTGCACTCTTCTAACCTCGAGCGGCTTTGCTTGCCCGATCGTGTAGGATTTCAGCCCGAGTCATGTTTGGTTTCGGGGATTTTCAGCCATAATTTCACAACCTCAGCCCGAGCAGGCATGGTCCAAGCCCGAGCGTGTAGCCTCTACTTTGTTGTTTCCGCTCCTTCCGCTCGATGCTTGAGTGTTCGATTTGAATCTGTTGCCGTGCGCATGTTGTATCTTGTCATTCAATCACGTTTTTGGGGTGGAATTACCGTATCACTCGTGTTTCGCTTCATGTCTTCATTTCCTATACAAAACACGAAATGGTAGATGAAGTTCTCGAATAAACTCAATAAGTCGGTAAAATCCAAGAAATCTAATCAAAACTAAACCTAAGAATCATATAAATACTACAGCGCATTACATGTTATCAAAATCCCCCAGACTTAACCTTTGCTCGTCCTCGTGCAAATCTAAAGTCGAGTACAAGAAGAGCTAAACAACAATGGACACTAGCACAAATACTACGAAGGATTAGCCATTATGCAAAACAACGCGTCACATGAATGTAAGCCTAAGCGTAGCTAGTTCAGACTTCTATCAACCAAAAGTAACGAGCCATGCAATCCTACCAATAACCTAAGTCTATTTCATACCCTTAGACAACGTCCAAGCGATCTCCATACCAATTCTCCTAAGCTTGAGATATCATTAAACTCGTATTCTCGTTCTTATTCTCGTTTCTTTTTTTTCTTCATTTTTTATAGATCCACGCTTGGTTCCTAAGACGTCAAAGTCGAAGAGGGATGGCTTTCTACTTAGACCCAGGCTACCTATGGCACACTCATAAGGTCTTGTAACCTTAGCGGAGTGAAGAGGTGCGTCATTAAAGAACATTTTTCTCTTTTTATTTTTACCAAAGAATACGCATCACTCTAACCCTTAGGACGTAGAATAGCGCCTCAACCCACCACTTAGGCCGGAACCATCGATCTCGATGTACTCATGTCAATATAAACCTAAAATAGTTAAAAACTTTTACAAGATGACAACAGAGTATAAGCGTGTGGAATCTAATGATCCATGAACGGTAAACTATATCAAACAAAGCAAAGATCAATCGGTACACACAGAGATATGGCTACTTGGTACTGAAACCTAGGAGGTGAATGCAACTATTGATCATGGTTTCAAGCACAACTACTCAACTAATCGGTTTCCAAAAGACTTCTAAGACAACCTAGACTATTGTTTACGATTCGACAAAGTCGCACAATAATCACTAGAACTCGAAAATTTCATGCTAGGTATCCATCCGTTTATTCATAAAAATAAAGAAAATCAACATCTAATCCTAATCACATGCATGATACTCGACGAGTACTCCCCCAGACTTGAATGAAATACCGTCTCGGTGTTCAAAACCTAAGAGAATTTTGCATACCAAACTACGGGAAAATAAGGGTTGGAATGTGTGCACCATGTGTATTGCGAGTTGGTGATGCGGATGGACGTTGTTTGCGTCTCCTCCTCAAGGATGATATCTACGTTGAAAAACCTATGAAAAGGAATCACACAATCCAAAAGAAGGAATACTAACCCACCAAGCAGGTCCGACAATGAAATAAAAAGAAATTGCAAAAGTCGGGTTGACTCTCGAGAAGCGCTTGTTTAAGGTTGCAAGCCTGACCAAAACACTCTACTCATGTGTTGGCTCCGAAAGAGCGAGTGTAGCATGAGTATAATCCGTTTTATCCGCATTGTAGAGCTTTATGCATTGGGCGTTCACTTTAAATAGACCATTGGTTCCTATTAGCTCGATTGCTCCATGTGGTGAGAAGCTTTTGATTGCGAACGGCCCGGACCAGCGTGGCTTGAGAATGTCTGGAAAAGGTTTCAAACGTGAATTCAAAACAAGTACACGATCACCTACCTCGAATGTCCGCTGGACTATGTGTCTGTCATGCCAGTTCTTCGTGCGCTCCTTGTAGATCTTTGTGTTCTCGTACGAATGGAGGCGCATCTCCTCTAGATGATGGAGCTGTAGCGTCCGTTTCTCAGCAGCTGACTTGTAATTGTAATTAAGTGCTTTGATCGCCCAATATGCTCGATATTCTAGCTCGACCGGTAGATGGCATGCCTTACCGTACACTAGCTGAAACGGAGTCATTCCGATTGGCGTTTTGAATGCTATATGATAAGCCCATAGTGCATAGTCGAGTTTCAGTTCCCAATCCTTCCTAGACTTAGGAATCGTCTTCCCCAAAATCGACTTGATCTCTCGATTAGAAACTTCAACTTGGCCGTTGGTTTGAGGATGATATGGCGTTGCTATCCTATGTCGAACACCGTACTTCTTCAACAACCCTTCTATGATGCAGTTCACAAAATGCTTACCTCCATTGCTGATCACAACCCTCGGAACTCCAAAACGTGGGAATTTGATACATTTGAACATCTTGGTTACTGGTTTGGAGTCTTTTGTTTGACTTGCCAAAGCTTCTACCCACTTCGTTACGTAGTCCACCGCGACTAGTATATAGAGGTTTCCGCACGAGGATGGGAAGGGGCCCATGAAGACTATTCCCCATACATCAATTGGCTCGACCTCTAGGATATTGTTATGGCATTTCATGGCGTCTAGAAATATTACCCGTCCTTTGGCAATTGTCGCATGATGTGACGTTGTTGTGGGCGTCCTTGAAGAGTGTAGGCCAATAGAAGTCCGCTTGCAGCACCTTTGCAGCTGTCTTGGATGCAGCAAAGTGTCCTCCATAGTTTGAGGAATGGCAACGTGACAGTATGTGTGGAGTTTCTTCTTCGGGGATGCAGCACCTAAAGATTCCGTCTATGTCTCTTTCGAAAAGATACGGCTCATCCCAATGATACGCCTTGACGTCATGGAGAAACTACTTTCTCGCATTGTAATTCAGCCCCTCCGGTAATACTCGACAAGCTAAGTAGTTCACAAAGTCAGCATACCATGGAATGGAAGTGCAAGTCAAGGACATTACCACATCATCTCAGAGATAGTCGTCGATAGGAGTGTACTCGGGGATTTCAAGACGTGAAAGATGATCAGCTATCCCATTCTCGGTTCCTTTCCTATCCCGTATTTCAAGATCAAACTCTTGCAGCAGTAGGATCCATCTAATGAGCCTCGGCTTTGCATCTTTCTTGGTGAGTAGGTAACGTAAGGCAACATGATCCGTGTAAACTATTACCTTGGAGCCCACTAGGTACGAGCGGAACTTTTCAAACGCAAAGACGATTGCAAGTAACTCCTTCTCGGTTGTGGAGTAGGTGCAATGGGCGTTGTCTAATGTTCGACTAGCATAATAAATGGCATGCAACACCCGATCTTTTCGCTGGCCCAACACTGCCCCAACCGCATAATCGCTCGCATCACACATGAGCTCAAACGGAAGCTCCCAATTCGGCGGTTGTATGATGGGTGGAGAAACTAACGCCTTCTTCAAACGGAAGCTCCCAATTCTCTTGATACCTAAATCCACTACATATATTAGAATTTGGAACCTAGCCATGATTTGGAGGTTTAATCGATTTAGAACCTTGATTGGTCGGTTGATGGAACTCAGGGATTAGCATAGCGGTCTTAACGTGCTTAGTTTGTTTATTGCGCAATCACGAGATTGGTAGTACGCATGCTAGATAGTGGGATTAGGCATCAAAAGAGTCATTTTAAATTCTCTGAATTAGTGATGATATCTATAACCATGATATTCAAAAGCACTGCATTGCATTGTTGTAATGGATTTGTTTAGATCTTAATGTTTGATGTCAAATTTGTTCTCTCAATTGGTTTGATAGGTTGTTCTTAATGCTTTTATCCTCGTTGATCACTTGTTTGAATGAGTTTAGAGGCTTGTCTGGGCTGAGAAGTCAGATTTGAGCATTGGAAATTAACCCTAAAATTAATTAGATTAATGAGAATCTAACCAGTCGGTTAATCTATTTAGAAATTGTGATAATTGAGGTTGAATTTTGTATTGAGATTGAGTTCCCCACGGATCTTAATGCATCTAGATGTTCGATTTGCTTCATCGGGATATGAGTAAGTTGATTTCCTATGTAGTGGATTTAGGTTTCGAGAGAGTCGCTTCCGATAATTGAGTTTGAGTTTCACATTGATCGAGATAATCTGATTTCACGATTCATAGAAACATCCATTACATATCCCATCACTTCTCGAAACCTGTGTTGTTTTATCTTATTGAATTTATCCCGTTAATTAGTTAGTCATTACTTCAAATCCATCGATTGTTTTATTACTGGTCCTATTCATAGTTAAATAACTTTATAGCTGCATCGGTTCACCAGTGTTCAACCCTGGTACTACACGATCCATATTCTTGTGAAAAAGTTGGTCTAGGTAATTACACGAGATTAACCATATCACTGAAACCAACTAAAGATCATAAATCGATCAAAATTTCTTGATAACGGGGAATTCATGCTAGTACGTAGATAATTGTTCTCTTGACACCTAAAGAATTGTTCCCAGCAGTGATTAACACGTAATTACAGTAGCATTAAGCATGCAATCCTAATTCCTGAGTCGACTAACATCCCAGATAAACATGAAATCCTAAGTTACTGAGCGGGCATAACAAGTAATGAACGTTCATAGCATTGATGGTAGAACCGAAATACAAAAAACTTTAAAAGATATAAGCATTAATAAACATAAGTATCCCTTACAAAACCGGTGTCCCTAACCCATAGGTAAAGGCTTACTCAGTCATGGAGTTTTCTGTAAAACAAGAGAAAACAATAATAAACATGATAAAGAGCAGGGAATATGATGCCTCAGACTTCCCTATCCTATCACCGACGTTCTGATCTTGTTTCCTTGCTTCCCAACTCCCCTCGAGCTCTCCCCTGTGTCTTTTTCGTCCTCACTTTGTGTTCTGTGTGTCCTTTTATTTATTGGTGGCACACCCTCCTTTTCCCATTGTTTCAAGCCTTTTTTAGGTTAATGTCTCGACACGCGACCCGCACGGGCTAAGGTGACAATCTGTGCGGGCTCCCATTGCACTTTGATGTGGTTAATCTCAAGTAATCAACACCTAGAGTAACGTTTCCTCAAGAATACGGATCGTGTAGTAGCGGGGTTGGACACTAGAGAATTGATGCAATTATAAAACTAGTAAACTAATGAATATGACAATTAACAAATTAATGATTAAATTCGAACTAAAGACTAACTAATCTAAACGGTGATAAACTCAACAAACTAAACACCACAGGTTTCGAGAAATGCACAATGATGGAATGAAATGCCAAAACGGTCATGGTTATGGATACCATTACGTATTCGGGGAAGTCAAGCTCTTTCCTAGATAATGACTCTCTCGATGTCTAAACCCACTATCTAGCATGCGTACTACCAATCTCCCTATTACGTAATCTCACTTACTAGATGCATTAAACCCCTATCCTAATTCCTAATTTCAATTAATCTACCGGACAAGGTTCTAAATAAATTGGACTTCAAATCATGGATACGTTCCAAAATCTAATTCATCTCCCTATGCAATAACACTTTTATAATCATTCATTCAAGCGGTCAACAAGAATAAACGCATTAAAAATAGCCAATCAATCGAAAGCGATCAAATATTATAGGTAATATAGCATAAAATATCAAACTTTTTTATTTTAGCCTATAAAACATGAAGTATAATCTTCAACCTAAAAAATCCAAACTTATTTGTTTTTTGCCTTGAAAACACTAACTTTAGGAATATAGTGTAGAAAATACCTAACTTTTTAATTTTTACCTAAAAACATAAATTATTACTTAGAACCTAAAATTTTTGAATTTTTAAATTTTGTCTAAAAAACACACACTTATCAGTTAATCATATCCATACACAAACACAAACACTAAATCATATTTTAACTCTTTGAATTTTTATGTGTTGTCTAAAAAATACAAATTTATCAAATTAATCATATCCATACACAACACACTAACTCTTGATAAATCCAATTTCAACCCGATTTCAATCCGAATTCGAACTAAAAAATCCAACTTTGAATGAATTTCAAATTGAAATCTTTATTCAACTCAATTTCAAACCGATTGCAACCGAAAATTCAAATTTCACCCAATTAGAACAAGATTTTTAACCAAATTTCAACTCAAAATCCAATTTCAATCTGATTTCAACCGAATATCCGAATTCCATCCAATTTTAGTAAGCATTTCAACAAAAAAATCCAAATTCGAATCAATTTCAACTTGAAATTTGAATTAACCTAATTTTAACCAAAAATCCCATTGAATTTGGATTTCGGGTTGCAATGTTATTGAAATACTTACTAAAATTTGGTGGAATTTGAATTTTCGGTTGAAATGTTATTAAAATACTTACTAAAATTCGGTGGAATTTGAATTTTTTGTTGAACTTGGGTTAAATTTAGATTTCGGCTTGAAATTGGTTTGAAATTCCTGTTGAAATTGGGTGAAATTCTGATTTTTGGCTCAAATCAAGTTAAAATTGGGTTGAGTTCAAATTTTCGGTTGAAATTGGTTCGAATTTGGATTTCTTATTAAAATTGAAATTGGATTGAAATTCTTTCTAAAATTTGGTGGAATTCAATTTTTCGATGAAAATTAGGTTGAAATTCGGGTTGTTTTTTGTTGAATTTGGATTCTGGGTTGAAATCGGGTGAAATTCGACTTTTATTTTGAAACCGGTTAAAACTCCGTTGAAAAATAATTCTACATCGTATACACTATAGGAAGTCTACCAAGAGTTAGTGTTTGTGTATGGATATGATTCATTTGATAAGTTTGTGTTTTTTTAGAGAAAACTTAAAAATTCAAAAGTTTTAGGTTAAAAGTAATAATTTATGTTTTATAGGCAAAAATTAAAAAATTTGGTATTTTCTACACTATATCCCTAAAGTTAGTGTTTTTAAGGAAAAAAAAATAAGTTTGGGTTTTTTAGGTTGAAGATAAAACTCATGTTTTATAGGGTAAAATAAAATAGTTGGATATTTTTTATGTAATATTTCCAATATTATAACCAAGCATTAAGCATACAACTTCATTATATATCGGCAAAACTCTAACTCGTGGCTATTGGACTTCTCGGACATGGGTTCCAAACACAAAACACGAATGAGAACTATCTTAAACATAGATACAGAACGAGATCCCTCCTTATTCTAATATCGTAGTCTTTAATAGTTCCTCTGCATTTTGAATTCGTCGCCCCGTCACTTTCCTCTCGACGTTTTGCTCTCTCTCTTGCTCTCTCCATGCGTGTATTGTGTCGTTCCTCCCTGTTATATCTAAATTTTACTTGTCCTCTTGACCCCCTTTGTTTTTCTTTTTCTCTTTTCTTCTTTTCCTTTTTTTCTTCTTTTCCTCTTTGGTCGTGCACTTCCAATTCTTTTCCAACGGCTGTAGTTTCCTTTTCTTTTGTAGGCGGATGGAGTTTACATTTTTGTTTGCAGCGGGTTGAGTTTCCATTTGCTTGCTAACCGTGCTGCCTCTTCTGCTCTTGCAAGTTTCCGTTTTAGGTGAGCCATGTCCTTCCAAGTATTGCTCCAACCAAGATATGGGATCACCACCAAGGTAGACCATATGAGCACCTATGAAGCTAAAATCATCACAGTCACCACCTGAATCTGCATCAGAAAAGGCATGTAGAGACAATGATTTGTTGCGAGAGTAAAATACTCCAAGGGTGCTTGTACCTCCAAGGTATCGAAGTGTGCATTTAACACATTGCCAATAGTTTGTCATTGGTCGATGCTTATACAGAGATAAATTGTTCACAACATAAGCAATGTCTAGTATTATGAATAAAAGATATTGGAGACTCCCAAAAACCTGGCGGTACTGAATAGGATCATCAAGAGGCGTTCTTGACTTCGCAGATAGATTTGCTGTGAAGGACATGGGAGTCGGAAGTGGCTCGGCATTGCTCAGGTGATGACGGACAAGAATGTCTGTAATGTAACGATGTTGAGTGACAAGTAAGCCATAGCGAGAGTGTGTGAACTCAATGCCAAGAAAATAGGATAGTCGACCTAGATCTTTGAAGGAGAAGCGTGTGGCGATGAGATCAATGAACTTGCTAACCTCAGCCTCTTAACTTCTACTGACAATGATGTCATCAACATAGACAAGCAAATATAGTGTGATCCATGATGTTAATAAATGAAGAGTGAAGTGTTCGAGAGGGAGCTAGCAAACTCAGATTTAAGAAAAAAAACTTGTGGAGTTGATTGTACCATGCGCGCGGAGCTTGTTTGAGTCCATAGATCGTCTCGTGTAGCTTGAAAACATATTGAGGATGATCTTTATCAATGAAACTAGGAGGTTGTGCCATGTAGACGTCTTCATTGAGAGTGCCTTGGAGAAATGCGTTATTGACATCAAGCTGATGTAGGTGACATCCCCGCGAGACTAAAAGACTTAAAACAAGTCGTATGGTAGATGGTTTGATGAAAGGGCTAAAGGTGTCATTGTAGTTAACACCCGGTTTTTGATGAAATCCTTTTGCTACTAGGCGTTTGTACCTGTCAATTAAACCATCAGAAAAAAAAATGTTTAGTCCGAAAAACCCATTTACAACCAACAACATTGTAGGAGAGGTGCGGCGATACCAAGTTCCAAGTGCCATTGTGGACCACAGCATCGAACTTCTCCGACATGGCTTTGTGCCATTTGGGATCCTTGAGGGCTTGAGAGACACACGTGGGTTCTATGTTTGAGGAAGGGGACAGTGTGGTAGCAAGGGTAAAGATTTTATTGTGTTTCGATATGTTGTTTTTGGTTCTTGTTGTCATTGGATCACTATTGCGATTGATGATTAGGTTTGGGAGAGTGTCAGAAGTAGTGAAAGAGGTGGAGTTTGGGTCATTGAGTGGGAGGTGTTTGGGTCATGGGTCTCATGGGCTGGTGAAGGCATGGACCGTGAGTTGTGGGTACTATAGAAGGATCCGAACCTGGGGGCTCTTCCAGTGATGATGTAGTATCGGGCAGACAACTTGGAATGATTGTGAAGGGTACAGATAGAGTCGACATGGTAGTGTAATTGGATGAAGACGCCTACGAGGAGATGAGTGATTAAAGCCGAGGAAAAGCAAAATCATTCTCAACAAATTGCACATGTCGAGAGACACAAACTCGATAAATGGAAACATGGAGGCAAAGAAAGGCACTATGAGTTAGGGAGTAACCAACAAAAATACATGGTGAATAACGTGGTTGAAGTTTGTTATTAGAGTAAGGCGTAACCATGGATAGCAAAGACATCCGAATGTAGGAAGTTTAGAGTAGTTTGGGGTAGTTCCAAAGAGAGTTTTGAATGGAGTTTTGAAACCAATGACAGCCGATGGGAGTCGATTTATGAGATACACGTCAGTAGGTAAAGCGAACAACCAGTAGATGATGGGAATGGATGAGTGGGAGAGAAGGGCTAATCCCGTTTCAACGTCATAATGATTCTTGTGTTTCAAAATGCCATTGTGTTTGGTGTGTGTGTTGGAGTTGTGAAGTGAGAGGTTCTATCGGTTGCAAGAAATTGTTTGAGAGCAATATATTCTCCACCATAATCTGAGTAAAGAGAGACAATACGAGATTGAAAACGATTTTCGACTAAAGATTTGAACTTGACAAAGACATAAAAAAACTTGTGATTTTCATTTAAGAGGATATAACCATGTTTATAGAGTAAAGTGATATAAAAAATATATAATATTTAAAACCATGAAAGGAAACAACCAGAGACCTCCAAATATCCAAGTATAGAATTTAAAGAGGGCGGTAAGAAACAATAGTTGATGTAGAGAATGGAAGTTTATGACATTTTTTGATCAAGCAAGCCTCACACGAGAGGTTTGTGCTTGACGACTTTGTCGCGGGTAAAGAGAAAGTCGAGACAACTTTATTAAGGATATCAATGGCTAGGAGGCCTAGCCAAGAATGCTAGTCATGAAGGGTGGTCGTAGCAGCGGGGAGAGCTGGAAACAACGTGTTTTGAGAAAGAGACGGGTGGGTTATTGCTGCGTGTTCAAGTTAAATGAACTTAAACCTACTTCGCAAGTGCACGAGACGTGTGTATCGTATAATCTAGGTGTCAATCCCACAGGGACCAGCAACACGAAAAGACTAAAACAATCAAATCAAATACTTGCAAATCGAATTAAGAGTGATGATATTAAACTAAACTAATGACGAATAATAAATTGATGCTTAAACCAATCAAATAAACGTCCTAGGATACAGTTTCGTAACTAAGCTCCCAAAACCATGCATATCAATCGGCTACTCCTGCTTTTCCTATCTGATTTGAAGGCAAACAATCCTAATCTATCAACTATCCCCTCTCAAGGTCTAGAGACGTGCATAAACTATCAAATCTACTACTTTCGTGGCTGATAAGCTAGTCTACACCCATTAAGCTTCGTGTTTCGTTTGTGAGTCCTCAGTCTAGGTTTTCCTACTCTGATGGCTTAACCTAGATTTTCCTAAATGTATATGTCCGGTATCAAATTTCTCCTTTCGGTACTCCACTCAGATCCCTGATATCAAGCAACTATTCGGACTCTACAATCACATGACGTTTAAGCGCATAGACAAAGGATTAAACATGGATAGGAATTGCAATTGTAGATAGAAATCAATGCAAGGTTTTTGGGATAGCCTAGAGCTACTCCTTTCTCCTAGAACAATCCTATTACTCAAACATGAGTTCAAATGACAACATGAATGTAAAAAAATGATAGAGATAGAGTAGGCTTAATGATGTCTCCGTGTGCTCTCCGACATCCTAGATTTCTCTTGCTCTGCCTCTTCTCTCTCTCTGTTTGTGATGATAGGTTTCTTAGGCTGCTCTGCCTCTTCTCCTGTTCTCTAGTTCTTCTTCTGGTCCTCGTCGCCTCTCTCTTTAAAAATAGAACTCAAAAGTGTGTTTGTTACAAGCAGTGTGTTCCCTTCTTAGCTTTCTCTGGGTTGTTTTCTTCTATACCTGACCTGGCACAAGAAACAACTCGGTCGTATGCATGTCTTCAAAGGGACGATCGGTCGGGTAGTTGACATGCCTAGGACATGCAAAACATTCGGGGAACATTCTTGTTAGAGGACCCGATCGGGCTTTGTTGGGAGCTCGGTCGTGCGCATGGGACTTCACTTAAGAGCTTGGTCATGCTGCATGGGACTTCACTTGGGAGCTCGATTGTGCTGCATGATCTGCTTGGCAATGCTGTGTTCTTCATTTGGGTCCTCGGTCGTGCTGCTGCATGTGCTCGACCGTGCATTGAGGTTTAGGAACGCTTGGTCGTTCTGCTGCATGTGCTCGACCGTGCATTGAGCTTTGGGTGCATCTAATCTCCTCAACCCAGCTCCTTTGACCAATTCATTTCTTCATCGTATCTTGTCCCGTTTAGCCTCTCTTCCGACCACGATCGATATATGTGGCTTTTTACTCTATATACTCTTCATTTCTGCATCTAAATCGCAAAAAACACTTGCAAGGAATATATCACAGAAATATGCACACAATCGCATACAAAACGTCGAAATGTCCTCAAAATATGATAAAAAAAACCCCATGTGATTACTATGCAATATAAACACTCATCAGTTGTGGAGGTTGGTGATGAGATGGAGGGAGCTGACTACTCATACACACCATCTTTAAGATGCCCTTGAGTTATTGTTGCCCCCGTGGTGAGATCCTTCACTTGAACGTGAAAAGGGTAAAACTCCACTGAAACATTATTGTTAGTGCATAGTTGGTGAAATGAGATCAGATTTTTTCTCATATGTGGAACACAAAGAACTTAATTAAGAGAAAAGGGTCGAGAGGTGGAGGGAAGGGACAAAGAACCCGTGTGTGTAATGCTCAGGCCAGTTCCATCTCGAGTCACAACTTCGTATCCGCCATGGTATGGTGTATGCACGGAGAGATTTGCAAGGTCCGTGGTGATGTGGTGAGAAGCTCTAGAGTGTAACAGCCATGGCGTAGAGGACGAGGGCACTATAGTATGATAAGCACTAGGTTTCCATGAAGTATTCCTATGAGATTCATAATGAGAGGAAGTTAATCGTTGTGATAATCCCTGTATACAACAGAGGAGGCGAGAGTTCTTGGCGTTGTAGCTTTGAGTGCCAGAAAGTTAACATTTTCCTTGATATCCACGATATTGAGTGCGTCCAATGGAAGTGCAATTCTCTGGTCTGGATCGGGAGTTATTGCACCATGGCGGTCTGTTGACATTGTTGAGTCTATAGTGAGATGCATTCGCAGTGATTGGCGCCACCAAGAAGGCACGTTGGGTTGCCGCATGATCAGCTTCATGGTTGATGAGTTTCTCATGGAGTTCAATGAAAGATATGTGGTTGTCTTTGGCATTGAAAACGTCCTTGACTACCTTAAATTGATCACTGAGGCCCGCAAGAATGAGATGAATGACATCCTCATGATCCATTGGGCTTAGTTCATCAACTTTGACCTTAAAGAAATTCATGTAGTCATCCACAAGATTGTTGTCTTTGGTGAAGCGACGCATCCGATCTTTGATTTTCCAAATGTGTCCTTGAGATGAAGAGTGTCATCGAGGGTGCGGATGAAGACTTGAGACAATTCTAGAGATTGTACACGTAGAGAAGGGCTTGAATTTGAACGCACTAGGTTATGTAATTTGTGGCTGTATGTTTGGAAATATTGGTAACATGTGTTAATCAATGTATTGAAGGGATTCACTATGTTGTAAGGAGTGATTAAATCACTCGGGGGATTGGTAGAGCCGGAGTTTTCCCCGTCATTTGCTGCAGACGACGACATGAGAGGAGGTCAGTGAAGAGTATGCGAGGATAGGCTTTGTGGTTGTGCGGCGAGCTGCTGGAACAGATCTAAACAGAGATCTATCGAGGAGATTCAATTGGGAGATCTATCGGCGAGCGATAAGCTGCAATGATGTGATTCGACGATCAACTCAGGTGGAGGTCTATCATAGCAGCAACAGTCGTTAAATCTAGAGGGGTGCGACAATTGGGACAATAAAACGGTGCAGAAGCTGGAACGACAAAGCTATGCGGCAACGTCGAGTTGGCAGGACGAAGATGAAGCCTGAGCGAGAGTGCAATGAGGGGGATGCATCTAAAGCTGGACCTGATGATAACGGTGGGTTCCGAGACGGCTAGAGAAGAGGGAAGTCCAACCCGGCGACGGTGACTGGAAAAAGAAGAAAAAGAGAGGTGGCTAGGTTTTTTAATACGTCGTTAGAGGATTTTTGAGCTCTGATACCATCATATTATAATGATTTCTTTGTTATTCATAATAATGTTACACAAATCTATATATACACGAGATTGGTAATTAATACAAGATTTAGAAGATAATAGAATAAGGAAATCATGATTAGTATAGGATTTAGAAGATCAAAGAATAAAAAAATAGTTTGATTGCATACAAGATTTGGAAGATCAATAGCTTGATCGTAATTTCCTCTGTTACCACGTACTACTCATCCCATGGTCACTCATGCAAAGAACATTATCTTCAAACGGTTCAAGAAACGTTTCTTACATGTCACCAATTCCCTCTGTTTCTTACATGTCACCAATTCCCTCTGGATGGCGGCCCCAACTCCACGGCTCAGGGTATCAAAAGTGTACATTAGTGTCAAGCCATAAGCAAATAATTAATGCCTTGTTGCACAGAGGTAAATGGGAACTTGTTTGTCCTCATTCTGTTTCTAATGTTGTTTGCAAATGGGATTACATGATACAAAAATATGATGGTTCGATGAATTTATTCAATGTAGGAGTAGTTTCTAACCGTTTTTCTTTTGAGATTATAGGTTTACTTTCATGAGACATTCAGTCTAGTGACTAAACCCACTACTACACGTCTCATTTTGATTCAAGTTGTGAAAAATGCTTGGTCAATTAAAAAATTTCAAGTAAATAATGCCTTGTACTCACCATGGAATTTTTGAATTGTCTTGTCGATGCCTCCTTGTTCATTCTCAATGATTCAAGCTTGAAGATCTTTTACCTCATTTACAGTGATGATCTTAATGCTATGAGTCCATCTTTGAGATACAACCGTTCATCAGAGCTTTAGCTACTCAATTTGCTCCGAAGGATATCAGGCCCCTCTCGTTTTCCTAGGAAATGAGGCATCTCAAACATCTGATGGTCTTTTTATGCCTCAAAATAAGTACACGAATAAATGACTTACTTCATTGTACCAACATGGAAGTTGCAAACCCTATCTCCATGCTAATGATGTTTAAGTTTCAGCTCACTGTTAGCTCGGGGACACCTCTATCAGATCCAAGTGAGTATATTCATGTTATAAGCGGTAAACAATCTCTATCCCTTTCATGCGACCAAATGTTATCTTTGCTGTCAACAAACTCTCTCAATCATACATAGTCCCACTAATGAACCCTGAGAAACGAGTTCTTTTGTAATTGGCTAGTACACATGACTAAGGTATCTTCTTCTCAAGGGGAAACACGATGCTACATGCGATCAAAGATGCTGATTAGGTAGAAGAGAAGACTGATTTCGAATCAAGATTGCTTGCATTGTCTATTTTGGTATTGATATCTTGCTCATCTAATAAAGAAAATGTGGTACATCTCTTTTCTTTTACCGAGGCGGAATATGATTATGTTGCAAATACCTCGGACCTTGATGTGACCCTGTCCTCCATTCTTATACCATTTTTAACAATGCTGGTGCTATACTAAAATAAGATAGATTTGTATACACATAGCATGGGATTATTCTATAGTATAAATAAAACATACGTAGTGATTCATCCAACTAATTAAAAGAGATAAAAGCAAAAAATGTAAAATCGTTAAGGTAAAATCTACATGCTAGGTATGTAAAAAAAATCTAGTGATCATAATTTTCAATTGATTTTTCTCACTAACATTTTTTGTCAAAATTGTTAAGGTAAAACATACATGGAGTTTGATTACAGACCAACCCATCTATAGATTGAACATGCTGAGCTTTGTAAAAACCATTCAATAATGATGAATCTAATTGGGCGCACAAAATCATCAATATTTTTGTGAGAGTTATTTGTTATGTTAAGTTGTCTCATATCGGCTTGGTATCAATTTTGGATTCCTATATATGATATTCGACAATCCTAATGGGATTAGTTAGGCTCAAACCTATATTTGACATGGTATCAGAGCTAGGTCCGTACCGATTTGAATATACCGATGTTGGGTCCCAGATTGCAATGTCCACGCTCAAAGACCAAACATGGGCGTGAGGGGGAGTGTTATGATAAGTTTCCCACATCGGCTAGCACATGAACTTTGGACTCCTATATATGGTACTCGGTAACCCTAAACTCTTCAGTTAGCTTTTGGGATTAGTTAGACCCAAACCTATATTGACAGTATTTCCCTCTTCATGGTCCAAATGCAAATAAAGACCAACGATGAAACACACAGTTCACCCAACTCTTGATTGAAATAAAGTAAAGAAAACAAATGACACTCAAATACGAGTTTGGAAGGAACTGTTTGAACTAACTTACGTGTTGGATGAAATTCAAATTTTCTCTTTTTGTTTTTTGATTACAAACACCACAATCTAAAACTATACGTTTCAAATACAAGATTTAGATGCTATATTTATATGTATAACATAAGAGACAAAAGTACTCAAACATAACGACTAACTAACTAACGGTATAACAACCTTCTGGTTATGTAAAACTAAGTTAATTTACATTAATTGAAATTAACCAAAACCAACCAAGAATAACAACAATAAAACAATTTAATGGAAGTAAACCAATTAAGCTTCATCTGCACCAACTCTTCACAAAGTGAAGCTACCTTGAGATGAGCCGACCCCTTTCTTCCTTTCCCACCAAGTTACACATCAGTGACCTTCTACAATTTTAAAGCTTGTTGAAGTTTAGCAGTCGGTAAGATCTTGGTAAATATGTCATATGGATTATCATCACTTGATACCTTCTTCACATGACTCAACCCTTTCGAAAAACAATGTCTCACATGAAATTAAGTTGACATAAATGAGCTTGGTCTTCTCATGATGAACATCATTCTTAGCTAGGCATATTGCACTTTGAAAGTAACACAAAATGGATGCAAATTCTTGCTGAAACCTCAGCTCTTTCAGCAGTCCTATCATCCATATTGCCTCTTTATTAACTTCTATAAGAGCCATATATACAAACTCATCGGTCAAGCTTGGATCTCCAACAAACCACATTCCATTCAAAGTGAAAACAAAGTCCAGAGATAGACCTTCTTCTATCAAGATTAACTGCATAATTTGCATCACATAAAACCATGTAACCTTGCACCAAAATAACATATGAGCTTTATACCAACCTTCAATTTTCCTAGAATATATATGAAGATTCATTTAACAGCCTCTCAATGTTATCTCCCTGGGTTTCTCATGAAACGGCTCACCATTCCAACATAATATTCTTAATCGGGTCTAGATCCTATTGAGTACATCAAGTTTCTCACTACATTACAATATGAAACGAATTCCATATAATCTCTTTTTGTCAATTCTTTCTCTTCAATTAATTAGGCTATCCTAAAATTACTTCCAAGAGAAGAACCAATTCACTTTGCTTGACCCATCCCAAATTGGTTTAATGCCTTCTCTAGATAACTCTCGCGTGACAAGGTAAGCACCTTGTTTTTTCTGTCCCTCTTCAACTCAATTCCCATAATCTACCTTGCTACCTTGATGTCTTTCCTGTCAAATGATGAGTTCGAAATATCAAGCAATAAAATGCCTAATATTCACTTACCGCAAGGAAATGGATTGGTGTAATACCAGTGTTGAACTCTAGGGACTAATGCAACCTAAGCTAACCTAAGATGGATGAAAGTAATGATGATGTGGGTAAATTTCGAGACAACGATGAGTAAACGTGATCAACTTGATAATTAAGAATACTATGGCCTTTGGGTTACTGGAATTGCAAGGATGCATGATAACGTCTAATTTATACTAGTAATCTAATATTTTTCTATAGTTATTTTTATTATGATTTTGGAATTTACCGAGTTATTAAGCCTCAATTAGTCTTTTTCTATCGTTTTATCATGTTTGCAGAAAATGAAGATATCCGGATACAAATACGAGCAAATGCATCCAAGATTCTTAAAACCACAAAATGGAAATGCATGGCTGGAGAAGAAAAATAGAAATGCACGGTTGGAGAAGAGAAATGGAAACTGTAGTCACTTGCACAAAATGGAAACAGTCATCTGCTGAACAGAAAAAGGAAAAGCATGAAGAAAGGAAAAGAGGAATCCGACCGAAAAGGAAAAGTGAGAGAAAAGGAAAATGTGCAAGCTGTTGGGAAGAAGAAAAGGAAACTAGCATGGAAAGAGAGGAGGGAGTTTAGTTTTGGACCGAGAGGCTAAGCTAGGATCCTTTCACGGACAGACAGAGCAGAAGGCAAAAGAAGACTAGAACGGGGAGACAAACTCGGAACACGAAGGAACTATTAAAGGTTGCGGTATTAGAATAAGGAAGCATCACTTTCTGTACCTATGACTAAGATAGATTTCATTCGTACTTTGTTTTCTGAACCCATGTACGAGTAGATCCTTTGCCACGGGTTAGAGTTTGCCAATATGTAATAAAGGTTGGTGCTTAATGCTTGGTGATAGTATTTGATCATTTTCAGATTGATTGGTTTCTTCTAATGCTTTTATTCTTACTGATCACTTGAATGAATGATTTTAAAAGTCTGATCGTATCGGAAGGTAGATTAGATTTTGGAACCTAGCCATGATTTGGAGTTTTAATCGATTTAGAACCTTGATCGGTCGGCCGATGGAACTCAGGGATTATAATAGCGGTCTTAATGTGTTTAGTATGTTTATTGCGCAATCAGAAGATTGGTAGTATGCATGTTAGATAGTGGGATTATGCATCAGAAGAGTCATTCCCTAGGATAGTACTTGAATTCCCTGAATCTGTGATAATATCTATAACCACGATCTTCAATAATACTTCATTGCATTATTGTAATGGATTTATTTGGATCTTAATGCTTGATGTCTGATTTGTTCTCTCAATTGGTTTGATGAGTCTTGGAAATTAACCCTAGAATGAAATAGATTAATGAGAACCTAACCAGTTGGTTAATCTATTTTGGAACTGTGATAATTGAGGTTGAATTCCCTATTGAGGTTGAGTTCCCCACTGATCTTAGTGCATCTAGATGTTCGATTTGCTGCACCGGAAGATGAGTACATTGATTCCCAAGATAGTGGATTTAGACATCGAGAGAATGACTTCAGATAATTGAGTTTTAGTTCCCCATTGATTGAGATAATATTATTTCATAATTCATAGAAACGTCCATTACATGTCTCCACACCCGTCATATCCCGTTAATTAGGTTAGTCATTACTTTGTATCCACCGATTGATTTATCACCCGTCCTATTCTTTAGTTAAATAACTCTATAGCTGCATCGGTTCCCTAGTGTTCGACCCTGGTACTACACGATCCATATTCTTGCGGAAATGTTGGTCTAGAAAATTAATTACTTGAGATTAACGAATTCAAGTTTCTGGCTCTGTTGTGAGGGAACTTATCACGCATTAGAATTAGGATATTTTAAGAAATAGGATACAATCCTTTTCCAGATTCTTTAGTTTTTTTTCATATTTTTCGTATCTTTTATTTCCATTTTGAGTCAATTTCTACCCTTCGGAGCTAATCCGATTTTTGTGTTTTGTCTTTTATTGTGCAGCTCATTCGTGCATGAGAAGTGCAAGAAACGCTGATCTAGTCTACAATCTAGTGAATGATTTAACACATAAGAAACTAAGGATAAGATCAAAAGCTAGTACAAGCCAACCGATAGACGACACACAAGCGAACTCAAATTGCGACCCCGATGAGGTAATCTAACCCAAACTTACAAACGGGAGCGAAGAAGAAAAAACTGGCATAACGTGGCAACCCAAAGGCACCACTGATGCAAGCCGCAATGACCTATGGATCCTACACGATTCCTAGGCACACCCATCACTTATCATGCATCAGTAGGAGGAACGCTCACATCGAACTACAACCTTCATTTATTCAGATGCTAAGCAATGCAGCATTTATAGGGAGACCGGTGGAGGATCCAAATCAGCATCTCACGGACTTCAAGATGCTGTGCAAAACTACCAAAGCCGGAAAGGGGGTTTCAGATGAGGATGTCATGTTAGCGACCTTCCCGTTCTCTATGAAGGACAAAGCGTAAGATTGGCTATACTATCAACCACATAATTCTATACAGTCATGGGGAACAACTGGAGGATAAGTTCATGACATGGTTCTTCCTTTAGAGTAAAGCTCAGCTCGCCAAGAATCAGATTAACATGTTTGTACAAGGGGCAGTCAAGAATTTATCAGAAGCATGGGAGCGATGTAAAGGATATCAATGCCTTTGCCCACATCATGACATGGATCAGAGCTACCTCATACATATTATTTTGCAAGGACTTTTGGTCAACACGAGGATATTGATTATAGCCACAGCTCGAGGTTCTTTGAGTAATCTCATGTTTCCCTAGATTGAGGACCTGATCAATTGAATAGAAGATGTGGGAGACAATGCTACAGGGGAATACAACCGCAATCTTCCATCAAAGGTGGCTAATGTGAACGAGGTGCATGCTCTATACGCCGATATAGCTCAAGTGAAAGACCAAGTTGCGTGAATTTACCATATGTTGTCTGAATCGCATCGCCCACAATATTAAGAGCAATCAAGGGAACAAGACATTCAGGGGTATGAGGAAGTGAATTTAGGGGTATGAGGAAGTGAACTACGTGGGAAACGATCAGCCTTTGGGGAACACATATAACCCCGGATGGAGAAACCACCCCAACTTCTCGTATAGGAACCGCACCTTCAAGTCGGGGGCCTTTGATAACGTCTAGTTTATCCTAGTATTTCATCTCTTTCTATTGTTAGTTTTATTATGGTTTTTTATTTTACGGATTTATTAAGCATCAATTAGTCTTCTTCTATCATTTTCTCGGCTTTTGCAGGAAATGATGATATCATGATACTATAAAGGGTACATGTATAGGGGTATATACGTCTTTTTGTAATTACATCCTTTATTGTAATTTAGGTCTAATACTCTTGTACATATAGCCGTTTTGGCTTGATTCATCAATTCAATTCAGATTCGAATTCTTCATGGTATCAGAGCGGAAAGTCTAACGACGCAAACAAACCCTCCCAAAATTCCGGCCGCCTCCTCCCTCCTCCCTTCCGCCGCCGCCGCCACTCCATCTTGTGGCCGCCGACCATTCTCCCTCCTCCCTTCCGGCCGTTCAACCTCTCTATATCTCCAACCATCGTACCTAATTTACAATAAAGGATGTAATTACAAAAAGACGTATATACCCCTATACAAGCGTGTGGCGTTCAAGGACACAGCGTACAACGCTGTCCACGCTTCCGTCTTGTCTCCTCCCCCGGTATTCTAGAGAATCCCCCGACGCAACCTTGGCAGCATTCCTCTTCACATTGGGAGCCACGACCGCAAGCTCATCATGCTGCCGTCTCATCCTATGATGCCAACTCGTGGATATTGGACAGTGGAGCATCTCATCACATTACATCGGATCTCTCCAATCTTGCTCTTCACTCCCCGTACCGCGGCAATGATGATGTGGTTGTCGGTGATGGAAATGGCTTATCCATCACACATACGGGTTCTATTTCTTTACCCCTTGATACTAGGCCGTTAACATTAGATAATGTTTTATGTGTGCCTAAGATATGCAAGAATTTGATTTCGGTCAATCAACTTTGCAAGACTAATGACGTGTCCGTTGAATTTACTCCTTGTGATTTTCAGGTGAAGGATCTCAGCACGGGGGCGCAACTTCTGCAAGGAAGCGCTAAAAATGGAGTTTATGAGTGGCCCGCCCCATCTAGTACCTTGCTTTCTCCCTACGCATTTCATAGTGTCAAGACCACTTCGTCCGAGTGGCATTTCCGTTTAGGTCATCCGTCGTCTTTAGTTTTAAATAAAGTTATTAAAACATTTGATTACCATTGTCTCGGGATTCCCCTCATGTGTTTTGCAATGCGTGTTGCCGTAATAAAAGTCATAAATTGCCATTTTCCACTTCTACTCTTACTACATCTCGGCCACTTGAAGTTATTTATTCCGATGTTTGGACATCTCCAATTCATTCTATTGATGGCTTCAAATATTATGTCATTTTTGTGGATCATTTTACACGATATTCTTGGTTGTATCCACTAAAAACCAAATCTCAAGTTCGTGACACATTTATTCAATTCAAAACACTCGTTGAAAACAGATTTGAAAAACGCATTTCCACACTCTATTCGGATAACGGAGGTGAATTCATTGCCTTACGTTCTTTTTTATCCTCTCATGGCATTTCTCATTTTACTTCTCCACCACATACTCCCGAGCACAATGGTATATCGGAAAGACGACATAGGCATGTTGTAGAAACCGGTCTTTCACTTCTCACGCATTCCTCCATGCGTCTGGATGTAAAGCTTGTTGGCAAATATTGAAATTTGATTTTTATTTAAGAAGTATACCCGTAGAACGTGTAAGTTTTTACTTACCAAAAAAACAAATCGTAGTTTTTAAGTAAGATGAATTTTTAACTGATATTGAATAATATAGAATACTAACCAGACAATGTTTACAAAATGATTCAAACACAACCAACTATATATTGAGTCCCCACAACTTACATACGTTTATTTTCTACCTAAATATTTTTGGAATATGTATAAAAAGCTATGGATCCCTATACAATGAGGATTTACATATGGTTGATTGCATCGTACAACATCCAATATTGGTAAAATATATTAATTGAGAATGTTACTTAACAAAATCAAAGAGCCAACATCATTTGGAGAAATATTGTTGATGAAATAATGCACCAAACGTTAAAAGACACATGTCGCACACTAGACCTGTTGGAAAACAATAAATAATACATAGTTACTATTGAAGAATCCGGTAATAGGGCCATCAATTCATTCTCACAAATCCGGTAATAGGACCATCAATTCATACTCACAAACATTATTTGTTTTGTTTTTAACAATAGAATGTCGATCTTCTTCCCAAAATATCTGGGCATCTATATGGCAACACTTGACTGACGATGTCTTTTACAAGCGAAGAAAATAATTATCCTTACCAGGTGATAACGTTTCAAGCACAATGTTCTCTGATTGAAATACATTAAACAATTTTGAATACAAATACCATTTAAAAAGATTTGAAGATATGTAAGGAAGAAATGAAAAAAAAACTATACACTCATTGAGGTTGAGAAAATGCTTATCAGAAATGGGAAAACCTTAAAGCGATATCCTTATATGTCATACCCTGCAGAGGCTAAAAATTGCTCAAACATAAACATACTAATCTATGAAAAACTCATACAATACAACAACAACCAAAGAAGAATATAGTAAATTGTTTTCAAAGGCAACGAATAAACAATCAAATACTTTTACTGAAATCATGGAAGTAGTCTACTCAAATCAAGGCCAAACATTTTTTGTACATGTATACAGAGGTGTTGATAAAACTTTCATTTGAAAATTTTTATCAATGGAAATAAGATCTCAAGATCATATAGTTTTAAATGCATCATCCAGTGGAATTGCATCCCTTTAGATAAAACACTTAAAATTATAATGAGCTCCATCGACCCAACTTATCGATCCATACCATTTGGTGGGAAAACCATTGTGTTTGGAGGCGATTTCCAATAAATATTGCCTAATTTTACAAAAAGGCACTAGGTATGACACAATTAGAGCTTCTATTAACACTTTATATATTTGGAATTACTACCGCTTGTTAAAACTAACACAAAACATCGATTATTTTTATATTTGACTAATGAAAATTATGTAAGAACGAAATATTTTACTAGATTGGATATCAAAGTTGGGCGATGGAAACTTTTAGAGATAAACAATGTTCAATGTCGAGTGGATATTCCGATAAATTTATGGGTAAACTGCCTGTTACCCCCTCAAGAATGTTGTTTTTGTCCGATTCTCCCTTGATTTTTGCTCTGGGATTTCACTCTCCAATCCCACGGAGTACCGCTCCATTGTTGGCGCACTACAATATCTATCTCTCACAAGACTGGATGTTAGTTTTGCTGTCAACAAGCTGTCTCAATTCATGCATGCTCCCACGGATGTTCATTGGCAAGCCGTCAAAAGAGTCCTACGCTATCTTGCTGGCACGAAAGAGAGAGGTATCTTCTTATCCGCCAAGAACAACCTCTCCTTACATGCCTTTACCGATGCAGATTGGGCTGGAGATTCACTTGATCTCAAGTCCACTGGGGCGTATCTACTTTTCCTTGGTGCACATCCTATTTCCTGGTCGTCTAAGAAGCAAACGGGACTCTCCCGTTCGTCTACCGAAGCTGAATACCGCTCCATTGCATCCACAGCCGCGGAAGTTCTATGGGTACTCGCTTTACTATCCGAGATTGGGGTCACGTCATCCTCACCACCTACCATCTATTGTGACAACATTGGAGCGACATACCTCAGTGCCAAGCCCGTCTTTCACTCTCGAATGAAGCACTTGGCGCTAGACTATCTCTTTGTCCGTGGCCTAGTCGAGTCGAACACTATTCGGGTCACGCATGTTCGAGCCGCGGATCAACTTGCTGACATTCTCACAAAGCCTCTTCCGAGGCTTCCGTTTCAGCATTTCTGTTCCAAGATTGGACTCACCGAGGGTGCTCCATCTTGAGGGGGCGTGTAAAGGGTACATGTATAGGGGTATATACGTCTTTTTGTAATTACATCCTTTATTGTAATTTAGGTCTAATACTCTTGTACATATAGCCGTTTTGGCTTGATTCATCAATTCAATTCAGATTCGAATTCTTCAGATACAAACACAAGAAATGCTACAAACTAAGCAAAACCACTCTTGGTTCAATTGTGAAAGTTCAACATCCAAGATTCCTAAAAACAAAAAATGGAAATGCAGGGTTGGAGAAGAGAAATGGAAATGCACGGCTAGAGAAGAGAAATAGAAACCCAAGCAGCTTGCACAAAATGGAAACAACCGGCTGTTGAACAGAAAATGGAATTGCATGGGAAAGGAAAAGACGAAGCCGGCTGATCAGGAGAAGTGGAGAGAAAAGGAAACTGTGCAAGTTTCTAGGGAGAAGAAGAGGAAACCAGCACGGAAAGAGAGGAGGGAGTTTAGTTTTGAACTGAGAGGCCAAGCTAGGATCCTCTCATAGACGGACATAGCAGAACGCGGAAGAAGGCTAGACCGAGGAGACGAATTCGGAACGGAGAGGAACTATTCAAGGTTACTACATTAGAATAGGGAAGCATCTTGTTCTATATTCATTTGTACTTTGTTTTCAGAACCCATGTACGAGTAGATCCTTTGCCACGGGTTAGAGTTTTGCCAATATGTAATGAAGGGTGTGCTTAATGCTTGGTTATAGTATTTGGGCATTTTTAGATTGATTGGTTGCTTCTTGTACTTTTATTCTTGCTGATCACTTGAGTGAATGATTTTAAAAGTCTGATCGTATCGGAAGATAGATTAGATTTTGGAACCTAGCCATGATTTGGATGTTTAATCGATTTAGAACCTTGATTGGTCGGTCGATGGAACTCAAGGATTAGCATAGCGGTCTTAAAGTGTTTAGTACATTTATTGTGCAATCAGGAGATTGGTAGTACGCATGCTAGATAGTGGGATTAGGCTTCACAAGAGTCATTTTAAATTCTCTGAGTTATTGATAATATCTATAACCATGATATTCAATAGCACTGCATTGCATTGTTTTAATGGATTTGTTTAGATCTTAATGCTTGATGTCAGATTTGTTCTCTCAATTGGTTTGATAGGTTGTTCTTTATGCTTTCATCCTCGTTGATCACTTAATTGAATGAGTTTAGAGGCTTGTCTGGGCTGAGAAGTCAGATTTGAGAATTCGAAATTAACCCTAAAATTAATTAGATTAATGAGAATCTAACCAGTCAGTTAATCTATTTAGGAACTATGATAATTGAGGTTTAATTCCCTATTGAGGTTGAGTTCCCCACTGATCTTAATGCATCTAGATGTTCGATTTGCTGCATCGGGATATGACTAAGTTGATTTCATAAGGAGTGGATTTAGGTATCGAGAGAGTCGCTTTCAATAATTGAGTTTGAGTTTCTCATTGATCGAGATAATCCGATTTCACGATTCATAGAAACATCCATTACATGTCCCATCATTTCTCGAAACCTGTGTTATTTTATCTTATTGAATTTATCCCGTTAATTAGGTAGTCATTACTTCACATCCATCGATTGATTTATTACCCGTCCTATTCATTAGTTAAATAAGTTTATAGCTGCATCGGTTTCCCAATGTTCAACCCTAGTACTACACGATCCATATTCTTGTGGAAAAGTTGGTCTAGGTAATTTATTACATGAGATTAACCATATCACTGAAACCAACTAAAGATCATAAATCAATCAAAATTTCTTGATAAGGGGGAATTCATGGGTGTAAGTAGATAATTGTTTTCTCGACACCTAAAGAACCGTTCCCTGCAGTGATTAACACGTAATTACAGTAGCATTAAGCATGCAATCCTAATTCCTGAGTCGACTAACCTCCCAGTTAAACATGAAATCCTAAGTTACTGAACGACCATAAAAAGTATAGAACATTCATAGCATTGATCGTAGAACCGAAATGCAAAAACTTTGAAAGATGTAAGCATTAATAAACATAAGCATCCCTTACAAAACCGGTGTCCCTAACCCATAGGTAAAGGCTTACTCATTCATGGAGTTTTCTGTAAAACAAGAGTAAACACTAATAAACATGATAAAGAGCAAGGAATATGATGCCTGAGGGTTCCCTATCCTGTCACCGACGTTCTGATCTTGTTTCCTTGCTTCCCAACTCCTCTCGAGCTCCCTTTTGTGTTCTATGTGTCTTTTTCGTCCTCCTTTTTATGTTATGTGTGTCCTTCTATTTATTGGCGGCACGCCCTCCTTTTCCCCATTGTTTCAAGCCTGTTTTAGGTCAATGTCTCGACACGCGACCTGTACGGGCTAAGGTGACAACCTGCGCGGGCTCCCATTGCACTTTGATGTTGTTAATCTCAAGTAATAAACACCTACACTAACGTTTCCTCAACTATAAATCTAGTAAACTAATGAATATGACAATTAACAAATTAATGATTGAATTTGAACTAAGGACTAATTAATCTAAACGGTAATAAACTCAATAAACTAAACACCACAGGTTTCGCGAAATGCACGATGATGCAATGAAGTGCTAAAAAGATCATGGTTATGGATATCATTACGTATTTAGGGAATTCAAGCTCTTTCCTAGAGAATGACTCTCCCGATGTCTAAACCCACTATCTAGCATGCGTACTACCAATCTCCCTATTGCGTAATCTCACTTGCTAGATGTATTAAACCCCTATCCTAATTCTTAATTTCAATTAATCTACCTGACAAGGTTCTAAATAAATTGAGACTTCAAATCATGGCTACGTTCCAAAATCTAATTCATTTTCCAATGCAATCAGACTTTTATAATCATTCATTCAAGCGGTCAACAAGAATAAACACATTAAAAACAGCCAATCAGTCCGAAAGTGATCAAATATTATAGGGAATATAGCATAAAAAATATCAAACTTTTTTATTTTAGCCTATAAAACATGAACTACAATCTTCAACCTAAAAAAACCCAAACTTATTTGTTTTTGCCTTTAAAACACTAACTTTAGGAATATAGTGTAGAAATACCAAACTTTTTAATTTTTACCTAAAAACACAAATTATTACTTTGAATCAAAAAATGTTGAGTTTTAAAATTTTGTCTAAAAAACATAAACTTATCAATTAATCATATCCATACACAAACACAACCATTAAATCATATTTTAACTCTTTGAAATTTTATGTGTTGTCTAAAAAATACAAATTTATCAAATTAATCATATCCATACACAACAAACTAACTCTTGGTAAATCCAAATTCAACCCGATTTCAATCCGAATTCGAACTAAAAAATCCAAATTTGAAAAAAATTCAACTCGAAATCTTTAATCAACTCAATTTCAAAGCGATTGCAACCGAAAATTCAAATTTCACCCAATTTGAACAAGATTTTTAACCCAAAATTTCAACTCAAAATCCAATTTCAACCTAATTTCAACCGAATATCCGAATTTCATCCAATTTTAGTAAGCATTTCAACAAAATAAATCCAATTTCAACCTAATTTCAACCGAATATCCGAATTTCATCCAATTTTAGTAAGCATTTCAACAAAATAAATCCAAATTCAAATCAATTTCAACTCCAAATTTGAATTAACCTAATTTTAAACCGAAATCCGATTGAATTTGGATTTCGGGTTGCAATGTTATTGAAATACTTACTAAAATTTGGTGGAATTTGAATTTTTGGTTGAAATGTTATTAAAATACATGCTAAAATTTGGTGGAATTTGAATTTTCGGTTGAACTTGGATTGAATTTAGATTTCGATTTGAAATTGGATTGAAATTCTTGTTGAATTTAGGTGAAATTCAGATTTTCGGCTGAAATCAGGTTAAGATTTGGTGGAATTTGGTCGTGCACTTCCAATTCTTTTCCAACGGCTGTAATCTCCTTTTCTTTTGTAGGTGGATGGAGTTTACATTTTTGTTTGCAGCGGGTTGAGTTTCCATTTGCTTGCTGACTGTGCTGCCTCTTCTGCTCCAGCGAGTTTCCATTTTAGGTGAGCTATGTCCTTCCAAGTATTGCTCCAACCGAAAGTTTCAATTTTACTCCAGGGGCCATAAAGTTTCCATTTTACTCCAACCGTGTGTCCATGTGTATTCTAGCCGACTAGCTTCCATTTCTCTTCTTCGATTTTTTTATTCTTGGATGCTGACCGTGCATAGCTGAGTGGATAATGGCTTTGCTCAGTTTTATGTCATTTACTCGTGTTAGTGTCTGATATCTTCATTTCCTGCAAATACAAGAGAAAATGCTAGAAGAGGACTAAATGATGCTTAATGCTCGGTGAAGTCTAAATAAGTGATGAAACTAAATATAAAAAATGGACAAAAATACTTTAACAAAATAGACGTTATCAAACTTCCCCAGACTTAAACCTTTGCTCGTCCTCGAGCAAAACTAAAGTTAAGCGCAATGAGAGTTAGAAAAAAACAAGATACTAGCACAAAAACCTCGAAGGGTTAGCTATCATGCACAATAACGCGTCACACAAACATAGACCTAAGCGTGCCTAGTTCAGACTTATATCCACCGAAAGCCATAAGCCGTGCAATTCTACGCATAACCTAGTTTCATTTCACTAACCCCTAAATGACACTCAAGCAATCCCCATACCAGTTTCATCTAAACTTATGTGAGATTCCATTTCTTGTAGACACTTATCTGATTCTTCTTTTCTATTTTTCTTTTCTTTCGCGGTTTCCACACAATTTTTATTAAAAATTTGAGTTTGGTTTCTAGGACGTAGAAGTTGAAGAGGAGAGCCTTCTACTTAGACCTAGGTTGCCGATTGGCACACTCATAAGGTCTTGTAATCTTAGCAGATTGAAGAGGTTGCGTCATTGACAATGTTTTTCTTTTAGACCAAACTATTAAAATCACACATCAACTCTGACCCTTAGGATGTAGAAAAATGGCTTCATCGCACCACGTACACCCGAACCATTAAGATCAATGCTCCCATGTCAATTTAACGTGGAAATAGCTAGAAACTTTATCCTATTGACAACGAAGTGTAAGCGCGTGGTATCATAAAATAGAGAAGCAAGTCAAGAAGGTATCCGGCTTCGTAGAGAATCAACGGTATGCTCGGAGATATGGATGCTTGGGACTGAAATCTAAAAGGCGAAATGCAACTTTGAGTCATGTAATTAATGCACAAATACTAGACTAGTCAATATCTATGAGTTCTTTTCAGCAAGCCTAAGTTTTTGCTCTTGATTCAACAAAGTTGCACAAATATGGCTAAAGTACAAAGTAACATGCTTGATATCCGTTCGTCTCATCCTAATAAAATAACATAAATGCCTAAAATAAAACAAAGAACTCAGCATCTAATCCTAATAACAATCATAACTCTCGAAGAGTACCCCCAGACTTGAACGGAACAGATTCCCATTGTTTAAAATCTATGAGAGGAACACACATGCCGAAATTCAGGGGAAGATAAAGAGGATAGGAACGTGTGCACTTGGTGTGTTCTTGCTGTCTTGAGTTGATGCGGCTGGATATATGTATCTCTCATTTGTTATGGATGATGTCAAAGTGGAAAACCTATAACAAAAAGTCAAACAATGCGAAATAGAGAGTACGATACATTGAGGCTGCTAGTAGAGTGGATGTGTGTGAAAAGAATAACAGTCGAGTTCTGAAAAATAAAAAGAAATAAAAAAGGAAATGTGGCTCGGGTTTCCTCCCGAGAAGCATTTGTTTAAGGTCACGAGCCTGACCAAGATGCTTCATGCATTAGGTGGACATCCTCGTCGTCGTCATGTACATAACATCTCGCGTGCATAGGATGTCTGTTCAAGTATTACACGCAGATTGGTTGGTATCCTTGCACAATCAGTCATATCCTCCCTAATTTCGATTGTATTGTTCCCTAAGTTGGGGGCCCATTCGCGCTGTCCAAAAAGCTTGGTCATGCTGTTTATAAGTTTAGTTGTGCACTCCATGAAACCGGTTGGGCGTTCATCTCTAGTTCCTTTCAATGTTTCCAGAATTTGTTGTTGCGTGAGCCCTTGTGGTGAAGGCTTCATCTTCACCTTAATGATGTTCCTGTTGGGTGCTAGGCGTTTGCTGTGGGTTCCCGGCGTCTCGCGCGTGTTTTTGTGCTGATCTGCACTACATGCAACTCGGATCGCACTAGAATCTGCTCGGGTCGCGCTGAAGTTCAAGGACTGATCTACAGTGTTTTCTTAGTCTAAATTCAAGTCCACTCGAGCCATACTCATAAGTATATGATCTGAACATGATCATCTCGTTTTCATACGTATTTTTTGCACGATTTTAGAGATGTTTACAATATAGATGCGAGTTTACGTATGATTTTGTATCCGTTTAATCGTTTTCGTGTTTTCATGTTCTTATAGGTTTTAATGCGTATTCGGTTCATTTTGGAGCTAAAGGACGTGCACGAGACAAAGTACCAATATCGAGGATCATCAGGGAACAAACGGGACGTGAATCAGCGAAGAACACACACTACCCGCGCGGGTAACTCCCTAGCCTGAGCGGGCATTTAGTTCGACGATTTTGTCCAGCAAATTGAGTACGAGTCGGAAAAGCACTACACACGCCCGTGGCATCAGCCCGAGCGGGCCACAACCCAGCCCGACCGAGGCGCATACCAGCCCGACCAGGGCACTCTCTAGCCCAAGCGGGCCGCCTCGTTTTCCATCGCGATCCCGTGCGATCATGCGCGCCGCAACCGTGCGGGTCACACACCTAGCCCGCACGGGTCGCGTCCGTCACCTACAAATCCAAATAAGTTAATTTGTCTTAAAATGAATAGGAGTTTTGTTGGGGACTTATACAATAAGAAAAATGACTTTAGAGAAGAGGAATAAGTGATATTTTGCTGGAGAAAGTAATGGAAACGTTGCCCAACTTAATCAAGAATGGAAAACTCAAGAAAAGGCAAAATTGGTGGTTGCTGCAACTAAAGGAAAAGAACAAACGGACAGAAGGAAAGGAAGGGAGAAAAGGAAAGAAAAGAAGAAGGAGAAGGAATACCAGGAGCTAGGGGTCGACGGAGCTTAAGTTACAGAGCTGAGTTTGGAGTTCTTGATCGAGGAGAGAGAGTAGAGAGAAGAAGGAGGTTCTTGCGAGGAGACGTGCAAGGAGCATTGAAGATCAACCCAATACTTCGGTTTTGTTTGGTTTTCATGTTCCTTAGACTTTCTACTTCAAGTATGTTAGTTTACGGACGCATGAGCGAGTAGTTTGTTTTGTTCTAGGAGAAGGGATTAGCCCATGGCAATCCCGAAACCACTTTGATTCATCTTTGAATGCATCTTCCTGTTTTCGTTTATCTATTCTTTATCTGAGTTCTTAATTTACTTGTGTTTGCGATGACCACGTAGATGCATGTGTTAGGGATTAGGAAAAGGACCGGAAGGAGAATTCTAGTCCTAGAAGATCAGGTTTAGAACAGCCGAGGTTAGGCCACGAAAGTAGGGTAGCAACGGTTGAGGGTAAAACGGATGGATCACAGATCTTATGGGTTTAGTTCAAGGTGTCAGCCACGAAAGTAGGGGATAACTTGACTAGATCATGTGTCTATGCCTCGAGAGAGGGTAGATATCATATTAGGATCGTCTGCCTTAGATAACTTCACTGGGATTGCATGATAGATAGGTTGATTGTTGGTTTCGGTAGTCTTGTGGTGAAACTGGTTTCCTGGAACGTTTGTCTCATTCTTAAGAACTAGTTTGTTTATTTGTTTTTAGTATTTCATTCTTAAAACCATATTTCATTCGTTAGCAAGTTTGATTCGTAGTTTGAGTTTAGGTTGTGTTGCGTAGTCCCTGTGGGATCGACACCTGAAGTACTACTACACACGTGTCGTGCACTTGCGGGTGGTTTAGGTTTTTTGTTTAACTTTGATAACGCATCAGAACACTGCACTTGGAGTAAGTGGTCCACATATCCTCCATTAGGTTGAATTACATTTAGTTGTGTTCGAGACGCGATCTGCTATGTTTGGGCCACACAGAATTATGCTCGCGTCTCGTTTAACTTGTCTTCCACACTTTCCCTCTCTTTTACTTCGTCCAACAGCTTCGTATAGTATATTACATCATTTGGGTCTTTATGTACCCCTTCTTTAGCTGCTAAGAGGGTCATCTCAAGGGAATCCATATTCCTGAATTCTTCAAGAACCTCCTTAGCTAGTTTCTCTACGACATCGATCTAGAACACCAAATCGACCATACACAGTTACTTGAGTGTGTCATTAGATTGAAATCCACTTCTTCGTCGCCAAGCTTCAGTGTGAGTCGTCCTTCCGCACAATGAATGATTGTTTTCGCGGTAATAAGAAATTGTCTCCCAAGGATGATCGTAATCTTCTTATCATCTTCCATGTCTAAGACGACAAAATCCACTGGAATGAAGATTTTCCCGACTTGTAGTGGTACATCTTCTAGCAAGCCCTCAGGGATTCTCACACTTCAATCAGTCATGGTAAGCGCCATTCGTGTAGGTTAAAGATCCATCCTACCCCTAAGATCCAATTTCTCGTATAACGACAATGTTAGCACACCTACGCTTGCTCCGACATCGATTACGGCATGGATAATTTCATAATCACCTATTTTGCAAGGGATCACGAATATACTTGGATCGTCATCTTCTTTGGTAGATTAAATAGCAACATTGAGTTTGTTACCATTACGGTTTCCATCTCCATGTCTCGTTTGTTCGTAAGCACCTGTTCAAAGAACTTAGCGTATGAAGACATCTTCTTCAACGCTTCGTGGAATGGAATGGTGATGCACATCGTCTTCAACATCTCAGAAAACTTAGAGAATTGAGCAGCCTCATTATTTTTGCATCAACGTTTGGGAAACGACAAAGGAGGCGGTCTTGGATCGGGTTTTATGTATTTCGACTCCTCCTTCTCCTTGGGTTTCTTCTTGTTCTGTTCAACATTACTACCCTTTTCGACTCTAGTACTAGACGTTTCAACCTTTTTCAAATGTTGAAGGAGTTGGCTGATCTCCCGTTTTCTTGCGTTGACATTGTGGAAACAGCAAAGGAGGCGGCCTCGGGGCTGGTTTTACATACTTTGGCTCCTCTTCCTGCTTGGCCTTCTCCTTAAGCTTGTTAACGGCCTGTTAAACAAGTTAACCAAAACTACCAACAAGTGCACGAAACCTGTGTAGTACTCTAGGTGTCGAATCCATAGGGACTATGCAACACGGACTAAACTCAAACTAGAATCAAACTTGGTAAGATTAAATTTTAGTTGTGAGATGAAATAATGAAAATGTAAAAAATTAATGAGTTCTTGACAAATGAGACACACGTTCTAGGATTTGGTTTCGCCGTAAAGCTTCCGAAACCAACAATCAATCTATCTAATGATGCATTCCCAATCAATATATCTAAGGCGGACAAACGTAATGTAATTCCTACCCTCTCTCAAGGCATAGGAAAATGCTTCAATCGAGTTATCCCCTACTTTCGTGGCTGATATCCCGAACTAAACCCATACGATCTATGATTCATCCCATTAACCCTCTATCGTTACTACCCTACTTTCGTGACCTAGTCTCGATTGTTCTAAGCGTGATCTTCTAGGACTAGAAATCTTCTTTCAGTCCTTCTCCTAATCCCTAGCACATGCATCTACTTGGCCTTCGTAAATACAGGACATTCAACGCTCAGACAAAGAATAGAATAACAAATTGGAAATAGCATTCAAAGAATAACTGGACGGGGTTCCGAGATAGCCATGGGCTAATCCGTTCTCCTAGAACTAAACAACTACCTAGTCATGAGTTTGAATCCAAACAACACAAATGAAGTAGATAGAGTAAAGAGCGTAAAAATATCAAACAAGGCATATTCCCGAATCGATTTTCCCATCTCCTTGTGTGTCTCCCGTCAAGAGGGCTCTCCTGTGATGGATGGTGAATGAACGATTATTGAATGATGAATGATGATTGAATGAATCTGCTATGTGCTCTTGATGTCTTATTATTCAAAATTTGAATTGTTGCCGTCTCATTTCCAGTCAAAACGGACATAGAATTATTTACCAATTCATGCCCGTCCGTGCTCCATGTCATGCCGATCGGGCATGCTTGATTTCCTTTTTTGTAGAATGGATTCCTTGAACGCCCGACCATTTTGTGTACATGCCCGGGCCGTGCATAACTCTCGGTGCTAAAATCATGATAAAGAGCCCGACCGTGCACCACAACATGCCCGACCATGCTCTATGTCAAGAAGGTTGTCCGACTGTGCTCCATGCGTGCTCGGGTCGTACATTACTGATGCGTGTCAAGTTAAACAAGTCAATCTAAGACTACCCGCAAGTGCACGACACATGTGTAGTAGTTAAGGTGTCGATCCTACGAGGAGTAATGTAACACAATCTAAGAATCAAAAGTAGAATCAATGCTTGCTGCGATAAGTAAGGATGATGAGATGCAATGATGATGATGTAGTGGATAAATGAGTTCTAAACAAGGTGACAAATGCCCTAGGATCCGGTTTTGCAAAACCTATCTCCGATCTATCTAATCGTACATTCTTTATCAAGATATATAAGGCAGATGATCCTAATGTAGAACCTACCTCTCTTAAGGCATAGGAACGTGGCTAGATTGAGTCATCCCCTACTTTCGTGGCTGACACCCCAACTAAACCCTATTACGATTCATGATTCGCCCGATTCAACCCTCAACCATTACTACCATACTTTCAAGCCCTAGTCTCGATTGTTCTAAGCCTGGTCTTCTAGGACTAGAATTCACCTTTCAGTCCTCCTCCTAATTCCTAACACATGTATTTACGTGGCCTTTGTAAATACAAGACAATAAGCACTCAGACAAAGAAAAGATAAACGAAACGGGGAGATGCATTCATAAATAAATCAAGGAAGTTTCCAGGATAGCCATAGGTTAATCCCTTCTCCTAGAACAAATCTACTACTCAATCACGAGCCTAAACATCATAAACAAAAAAGAAAAGTAAGGAGCATAGAAATATCAAACGAGAGATGATCCCGAATCAATTCCCGACTCCTTTTTGTGTATCTCGTCAAAGAGGGCTCATGAATGGATTGATGGATGCTGTGTACCCTCCTAGGGTTCACCACTATGTTTTCTTGCTTCTAAACTCAATTTGGGGTCTCTTTTTATACAAATTCCCCTTTGGGGAAATTCTAGGGAAGTTTTTATAGGCATGCCCCGCACGGGCTAGGGAGGCAACCCGCGCGAGCTCCTTATTTTCTGCATGAGCCGCGCGTGCTAACGGCTAGCACGACTCGGGCAACAATTTCCGGAACACCACCCCACGCGGGCTAAGGTGAGCACCTCACACGGGCTCTTCTTGAACATCAATCTGTGCGTGCTGAAAGTCAGCACGACTTGGGCAAATACTGCTGGACATTCAGACCGAGCGGGCTTTGGAAACCACCCCGTGGGGGGCCTGTCTCCTCATGTCGTATTGCATTCCTTGCCCGTTTCTCATCCTGTTTGCTCGGTTATAATCTCTTAAGCTCTTACTTTGTCCCGTGAATGTTCTTTAGCTCCGAAACGAACCAAATACGCACAAAAACCTATAAGAACATGAAAACATGAAACAAGTAAAACAGATACAAAATCACACGTAAACATCGCAACTATTGTCATAAATATATCTAAAACAATGCGAGAAACGTGTACAGAAACGAGATGATTTAAATCCCCGACTTGAATGTTTGCTTGTCCCTAAGCAAACGTAAACGTGGAACACATGGGAGATATAAAGGTCGAGAATTTTCCTTTCCCTAGAAACACCGCTAAAGCAAACCTAATCGATCAACAAGCAAGTTAGAGTAAATTTTGGTCTAATAACTTTTAGTCTTCATCTTAGGGTCACTATGGCTACCTATAAGAAAGTAAATCAAAGACAAGCTAAGTGAGAAACTGAAACTCTCTCTACCAAACGAGACTTCAAACAAATGCTAATCACATAATCAAAGAAGATACTTGTTTTATTCTCGAGCTTTTTTATTCTTTCATCCCATTTTTTTCTTTCTTTCTCTATTCTTCTTTTATTGATTTTACGAATACACTAGGCTTCGAGGACGTTGGATTTGAAGAGATTCAACTTCTACTTAGAACTAAGCTACCGAAGACGGTATACTCTTGCACCTCGTTCAAGAGTGCACCAGAGTAGATGGCGTTTTTATGCGCCTTGCTCTTAGGACGTAGAAAGATGATCTCCAACCCACCACTTAGATCCGAACCATCGAAAATGTATCATGGTCGATGCACTCATATCGATTCTAGAACATGTTTTTATGCATTATTTCTATCGATAGCGGAGTGTTAGTGTGCGCTCTTATTTTTTGCAAATCAAGCTCAACTCATGCGATCAAATCATCAACGTGAAAAAGAAATAAAGCATCTTTAATATGAAGTATAATCATTTGGATAGAGAGAATGAACAAAAAACTAACCTAGCAAACTCGTCTAAGCTTCCCATAAATAACACTAGGATTCCCAAAGACTTACAACTCACTCGTTCCTCAACCAACTAATAAGCTCTAACATGCAAAATATCACGGAGAAAGCCAACTTTTTAAGCATCCTAGGTTCAAGGTTCATCTCAAAACATGGCATTGGATAAGTGCCTGGGACGACTCGGATTCAAAAACAAAAGCTAACATAAGGACTACAAAAACAAAGGAAAATGAAAAGAGATCACCTGACAAACGTGAGGTACTCCCCCTATACTTGAATTGAACGGCGTCCTCGACGTGAAGCTCTGATGGAGGATATGAAGGTGAAGTCACGGTTGCAGGAGTTCTTCTTTTTGTGTTTTTTTTTTATTTTTTTTTATTTTTAATGTTTTTCAAAATAAACCACGTCCGAAGTATGAATCAAAAGAAAACAAAATGTTGGGTTACCTCCTAGAAAGCGCTTGTTTAATGTCGTTAAACTTGACGTCTCCATGCTTCATGTTTGCGATATGGGTGGATCGAATAGAGAGATGGAATTTCCACTTTTGATCGATGGAGCGGCTTGATGTAGCTTAAGGTGTTGCCTATTTGCAGTAAACATTACACTTGAATCGCTCCATAGTTCTACCTCTCCATTTGTGAAGACTTTTCGTACCTGAAACGGACCAGCCCAATGGGAATGTAATCTGCCCGTGAAAGAATTAAAATGAGATTCACAAAGTAGAACAAGATCACCTTGCCGAAACTCATGAGGTATGGTCTTTGTATCGTGCCATCTTTCAGCTCGGTTGCCTTTCTCATTGCGCATTGCCTTCGCAACTCCTTTCTCTTCCAAACTTTGGTGCAGCCTCTTTTGATAATCGATGGAAGTTTCGCGGCTGTCCTCTTTAGGCATCCAGCGCATACATGTTGAAGGGCTCACTCTCCTATGCTTCTTTACACGAATTGATGGCTTTCGCATCTCATGCTGAATAGAGGAAGGAAAAGGTTCAAGATGAAGCTTAGACGCCTTCTTTACCGCAAAATCAATTTGCGTTTCGTGCGGCATCTTCTCATGTGGGGCGTCTTGCAGTGCCTCAATGGAACTCATCAACTTCGTGTAATGCATGGCTTCTCCACCGGTAAATCCCGCAGCATTGCAAACTTGCGTCATACATCTTTCTAAAGGATCAGAAACACTTACTCGATCAAACGTGTAATTCGCCGAGTTGTCCAGCACATCAACTTTATGGCATGACTCCTTAGGGCTGGACAAATGGAATTCAATATTATGGTCATTGACACGTAAAGAAAGCTTCCCTTGTCATACATCTATCTTGGCACCTATAGTAGCTAAAAATGGTCTACCAAGAATAATAGGTACGTTAGCATCTTTCTCGATATCGAGTATAAAAAAATAAGTAGAAATGCAAATACTACCAACCTTGGTGGGAATGTTTTCAACGATTCCCACCGGATACCTTACAGAACGATCCGTGAGTCGTAGACACATCTTGGTAGGCTTGATACTCCCGATGTTCACCCCCTTGTAAACCGAATGAGGCATTATGCTCACGCTTTCTCCCAAATCGCACAAAGCATTGTCGATGTCAATGTCTTCTATGGTGCATGGAATAGAGAAGCTTCTGGGGTCCTTCAACTTTCGTGGCACCTTGTTTTGGAGAATTGTGATGCATTCCTCGGTAAGTGCTATTGTCTCACTCTCTTTGATGCGCTTCTCCTTGGAAAGAACTTCTTTAACGCAATTTTCTCGCTTAGGATTCTTTTGGAGCGCTTCCAAGAATGGCATGTTGATGTCGAGCTTGCAGCAACAACTGCAGCATAGAAAGAATGGAGTTACCTGAGTATTGTGCGCTTTGTGGATAGCTTAGGTCCTCGCCACTCCCCCTCTGCTGGAAACCTTGGTTTTGGTTTCTTGTCTTCATCCGCGGTTGAAAGTCTTGTGGGTTCGTGACATTAGTTATATTGCCATAGGAGAGGTTGGGATGACTCCTGATGTAGATATGTTGGTAAGCCTGATTGTTGACGTAGCTGACTTCTTCTATCCCCCGGCCTATAGATGTGCCTTGTCACTGTACATGTAGACCCACTACCATCCTGTATATGTCAGCAACTTGTTGCTTTATGTCAATCAGATTCGGGTTAGCTATACCTAACTCCTTTACATCACCTCTAGATGGGAGACCACGGTTGTAATCTCCAACATTCTTGCCTCTATCCCTTGCCATATTCTCGATCAGGTTCTTGAGTTGTTGGAAGGTAAGGTTGTTAAGGGAACCAACACCCGCTGCAAACTTGATGAGCCCGAACTATCAAGCAATAAAATGCCTAATATTCACTTACTGCAAGGATACATATTAGTGTAATACCAAGGTAGAACTCTAGGGACTAATGTAGCCTAAGCTAAGCATGTAACTAAATTCAGATGGATGAAATTAATGGTGATGTGGGATAAATTCCGAGAATGCTTAAACATATTATGAAAGCAATGACGAAGTGTGAAAGACATGATAATTAAGAACACTGCGGACTTCGGGTTAACGGAATTGCAAGGGTGCAACCAACAAAAGATCATAAATCAATCAAACTTTCTTGATAACGGGGAATTCATGCTCGTGAGTAGAGAATGGTTTTCTCGACACCTAAAGTCCCTAACCATAGTAACATGCAATCCTACCTCCCAACAACGATTACCATGTAATTAGAGTAGCATTAAGCATTCAATCTTAATTGCTGAGTCGATTAACCGACCGGTCAGATCCTCATTAATCAAACTCAAACAACAATCAATATTTTGAGATTCGTAATCTAACCTCCCAGTTAAACATGAAATCTTAAGTTATTTAACGGCCAGCACAAGTATAGAACGTTCATAGCATTGATCCTAGAACCGAAATACAAGAAACTTTGAAAGATCTAAGCATTAATAAACATAAGCATTCCTTAAAAAACTGGTGTCCCTAACCCATCGCTAAAGGTTTACTTACTCATGGAGTTTGTCGTAAAACAAGAGAAAACAACAATAAACATGATAAAGAGCAGGGAATACGATGCCTCGAACTTCCCCATCTTGTCAATGACGTTCAGATGTTGTTTCCTTGCTTCACAACTCCTCCTTAGCTCTCCTGTGTGTTTTTTGTCCTCCCTATGTGTTATGCGAAACCTTCTATTTATTGGTCGTGCTCCCTCCTTTTCCCATTGTTTCAAGCTTTTTTTAGGTTTAATGTCCCGGCATGTGACCCACATGGGCTAAGGTGACAACCCGCATGGACTCCCTTTGCACTTCAACCTGAGTGGGCTTGGTGACAGTCCGAGGATTGCTAAAGTTTCTGGATGTGCAGCCCGTGCGTGCTAAGGGGACCACCCCACATGGGCTCCTCATGGTTGCTAATCCACTCGGGTTGCGAGACCACCTTGGTCGTGCAGGTACTTGTGGATGCTGCAGCTCGCACGGGTTGATGTCTCTTCATGGGCCATGGTCATGTTTTCTCCTTTCGCTCGTGCTCGTATATTCCGTGTGGTTCCTTGATCTGAATCTTCTCCGAGTGTTTTGTATCTCCAAATATATGCAGTTAACTCCAAGAATCAACATTGTTTAAGCTCGATTATGTCTTGTCACCTTAAAACCTAAAAATCAAGAAAAGGAATAGATAGATACGTTCATGTTGGTTTTGAAACTCGTGCTATGCCAACTATGCATAAATGATCTAAATTTTTAGCCTAAAACTAAACCACACTAGGTGTTATCATCAAACTCATTACTTAACATCTTCTTCACTTTAGAATCTCTCCTTTATCCTTTGTCCCCACAAACATATCATCTACATACATCAATAAGTATGGGTATGTGCTCTCTGATGTCTCATTTAGATAAATACAAGCACCAAATTTTCTGCGTGTGAATCTCATCATCAGATATAACCGTTGATCCTTAAATTCCATACCTAGGGGAATGCTTGAGTCCATACAAAGACTTATTCAATAATCAAACTTGATCGTCCTCTTGTCATTCTTCAAAATCATTAGGTTTACTCATGAAGATCTGCTCCTCTAAGTTTCCATGCAGGAATTTCGTCTTCACATTTAGTTGTTCAATTTTCATGTATTCATATGTGACATTTGACAGAAATATTCTAAAAAATGTGTGCTTGGATACTGAAGAAAATACCTCATTGTAGTCCACACCTTTTACTTGGATATACCCCTTTCACACTAGTCTAGCATTGAATCTTGGTCCTTTATCATTTTGAAAATCCACTTACTTTCCAAAACTTTCTAAGTTGCTTTGCCTTCCTCAGTTTCTCTTTGCACCATGGTCTTCCATTCTTTGAACTTCTTGAATGATTTTCTCTTGACTTAAGAAAGTATATCCAAACCATCCAAGAGTAATCATCAATGATTTGAAGGAGTGTTATGTCTATGTTATCTTGGCTTTCATGATAATTTCCGTTCTTTAATGGGAATTTTTTCTTGACATACCTTTATCTCCACATTTCCGGCATTTCCCTCTGCCTATAGACCTAAATCTTGACTTCTTTTCATTCTTAAATTTCTTCTGATACCTATCATCATACCTACCTCTTATTGACAAACCTTCACCAGATACATTTGAGTGAGTTTATCTCGAGTTCTCTAGAAAACGCTGCAGATGATACTTCTTCTAAGGTTAAGGTTTCTCTCTTACACTTCAATGTGTATTGTAGTTGTTCATATTTACATAGGAAAGAATTCTTCAAGAAGGTTGCTTGGTCCTCATCCAAGATAACTACTTCAAAACTTTTTAAGTCTGACTTAAGGAAAGTATCAATGTTGTCTTCGATTGTTTGGCGTTTCTCCGTTTTAAAACTGTAAAAATTTAATTTGAGATATATCATATTTTACAATGATTTTGACGAGAACATCTTTTCAAAGACCCTCAACATGCTTGTCACGGATTTTTCCTTAGCCACTTTTATAGGGATAGTATCAGACAAACATAATATCAGAATGTTTTTCAATCCTTACGCATTTATCGAATTGAGATGATTGTTTCTTCTTTTTATTGTCACCGGAATCTCCTTCTTTAACTGAATCATAATCAAGTTCTTCCGCAAGAACTTTATACAAATCCATGACTTCCAAACCCACGTAACCTTCAACTTTTCAGAGCGAAAACTCATTTTCCGTCGAATTTCTCAACCTCCAACTTACAACTTTATTTTTCTTGAATTCTTTATGGGATTTCTCTTCTATCTTTTCCTTGGATCTTTGACTACGCCAACTTTACAAAACAATTCTCCAATTCAAGAACTGAAACAAAAATGGCTTGGTTCTCCTTTTCTAAGAACCAAGCCATTTGTGATAATATTACCCTTTTCATTGTTGAAACAAATAGTAACCTTGAAATGCAAATCAAGACGAACTATTGAACACACATCTCACCGTACTCTCAATCAAAAGAAAGTTGTTTAAAAGAAGACACTCAATTTAAGAGGTCGAAAGGATCATTTGTATCCAACCTATATCTCAGGAAGAAATTCGATCTTTATTCTCTTTGTTTTCTTATTACAAATACAACATTCTCAAAATGTACATTTCTCAAACTCTCATCATCTTCATCGCTTTCATTGTCTAACCAATGGTATAACAACCTTTTAATTAAGTAAAACCAAATTAATTTCCATTAACCGAAACTAACCATAACTAAGCGAGAATAACCATTGGTATTAAACCAGATACCGAAATTAGACAAGTTAAGCTTCATCTGCAGCAACTCTTTCACACTCAAACTCAACAGTTTTGGTAAGATACATGTTCTACCATAAACTCTTAATGTCCACAAATATTAAAAGGAATAAACCAATCTATCAATTTGATTTGATACGAGATTCGTTATAAATTTGATTAAAATTATAATATATATCCTCTTGAGGATAGATTTAGCATAAAATGGAATTCATGTGTCCGTAGTACTTAGATTTAAATATGTATTTATCAAATTATTTTAAAATTTCTAGAGTTACTTTTAAATTGTTCTTCATACAATGATGTAATTATTATTTTTATTTTGCTCATAAATTATTTTTATACTAGTTTTTTTATTAATTATTTTTTTATTATTAGGAGTTTACCAAATGCTTACTTGGTCATAAACCAACCAGCACGTTAACAATATTTGTAATGACATGTTACAAAATTAGTAATATATATTTATATCAAGGGATGGGTAAAATATTTAAAGTATTTATATTTTGATCCATATTTAACATAAAATTCGAATATCCGTGGAATCAAGTACAATTAAAAATAGCAGAAAATCAGATATCCGTCGAATCCAAATACAAGTACAATGATTATGATTAATTATCCGAACTATTCGTATCCATAAATATTAACTAAATTTTTTATTAAATATGTAATAAATTTATAAGTTCAAATTACAAATAATAAAATTGTTAACCTAATAATTTTATTATAAATATAAATACATAGAAAATTCTATAACAAATATAATCTATAAGGATCAAAACGTAAATTTCAACAAAATAAAACCTACCCTCTTCCTTCCTTCCTTTCATCTCCCCTCGTACCGGGCCCACACACAGATACTTCTTCTCTTTCATTCATTCTCTCTCTCTCTCTTCCATCTCATCCATTTTTTATGTTCTTTTTGCTAATCTACACTCGCCGATAGTCCTCGGCATCTCTCGCCACCCGTCCATCCACCCACCTGTGCATCTGATCGTTGCCCATCCACTCGTCTGTCCGCTCGTCGTGCGTTTTTCTATCCTCACGTTTGTCCTCGTCACCGCCTGTCACATGTGTCCCAATCCGCCCATCAACCGTTTGTCGATTTTCATTTAGATACGGATATCAATCGAATATCCAAACATTTACGGATACTTGAATTTACGAATATTCGTATTTACGAAAACAAATAGTAAATTTAAATATTCGTCGAATACGAATACGAATAGTCGAATATCTATTGATATTCGTTATTTGTTCATCCCTATATTTATACATTGTTAATGTCTAATTTGTCCTAGTTTTTCATCTCTTTCTAGAGTTAGTTTTATTATAATTTTGGACATTACCGATTTATTAAGCATCATTTAGTATTCTTCTATCGTATTCTCGTGTTTTGCAGGAAATGAAGATATAGGGATATAAACACGAGCAAATGCCGCAAAACTAAGCAAAATTGCCCTCGGTTCAGGCACAGTCAGCATCCAAGATTTCTAAAACCATAAAATTGAAACACACGGTTGAGAAGAGAAAAAGGAAACCGCTGGCCAAATACACAAAATGAAAACAACCGTTGGAACAAGAAATGTAAAACGATGGTCCTTGGACTATTGAAGGCTATGGTATTAGAATAGGGAGGCATCTCTTTTTGTACCTGTGGTTAAGATAGATTTCATTCGTGCTTTGTTTTCAGAACCCATGTATGAGTAGATTCGTTGCCACGGGTTAGAGTTTTGTCAATATGTAATGAAGGTTGGTGCTTAATGCTCGGTTATAGAATTTGATCATATTTCAGATTGATTGGTTGCTTCTAATGCTTTTATTCTTGGTGATCACTTGAATGACTGGTTTTAAAAATCTGATTGCATCGGGAGGTGGATTAGATTTTGGAACCTAGCCATGATTTGCAGTCTTAATCTGTTTCTACCGGATCTAGAAACAGATTTATCTATAATGCTCTTTATATACCTATTCGATGTAGTAACCTTATGATTCACTCCATATTTCTTAAGGAGGGATTCAAATTGTCTAGCAATAAAATGCGATCCTCCATCGCTGATTACAACTCTAGGTACACCAAAGCAAGGGAATACTTTCTGAAAGAATTTAATCACCACTTTAGAGTCGTTAGTTGGCGCAACAATGGCCTCTATCCATTTAAACACATAATCTAAACCTACAAATATGTATGATGTCTACAAGATGAAGGGGAAGGACCCATAAAATCTTTTACACCCCAAACATCAAACAAATTACCTCAAGGATGTAGTTTTGTGGTATCTCATCCCTTTTCCCTAAATGATCAATTCATTGACATCGATCGCATGCTAGGACTTATATATGTGCATCACAAAAAAGGTTGGCCAATAAAAACTTGATGGGAGAACTTTGCTAGCGGTTTTGGACTTGCCGAAATGATCTCAATATTCCAAACTATGGCAATGGAATGAAATGTTTTCCACTACTTCTTCTGGTACACATCTCCTAATTACTTTGTCTCCACACCTTTTGTATAGGATTGGATCATGCCGATAATAGTGTTTCACATCAGAGAAGAATTTCATGCGTGCATGGAAAGACAAATAAGGGAGTAGAACACCATTCGCCTAATAATTCACAAAATCTGCGTACTAAGGAGTATGATTACTTATACTAGACTAACACTTCCGCAAGAATACGGACCGTATAGTACCTGGGTCGAACACAAGGAAATGATGCAACTCTAAAGCTAGTAACTAATGAATCAGATGGTAAAAATCAATAAGTGTGTAGAATGGGAATGAAACTAAACTATCTAATTAATGGGATAAACTCAATAGACTAAACACTACAGGTTTCGGGAGATGCATGAAAATGCAATGAAGTGCTAACCAAGATCATGGTTATGAATATCATCATGTATTCAGGGAATTTGCCTAATACCACTATCTAACGTACGTGCTACCAATCAACCAATTGTGTAATCTCACACGATAAATGCATCGAGTCTAATATCCTAATTGCTAAGTCTAATTAAATGACCGATCAAGGTTCTAAATCAATTGAGACCTCATATCATGGATACTTTCCAAAGTTCAATTCATCTTCTAGTGCAACAAAACTTTTATAGTCATTTTTTCAAACAGTCAATAAGAACAAAACCGTTAAGAACAACCAATCAATCCATAAACAATCAAATATCATAACCAAGCATTAAGCATGAGCCTCCATTACATATCGGCAAAACTCTAACCCGTAGCTACTAAACAACTCGGACATGGATTCCGAAAACAAAGCACGAAAGAAAACTAATGCAAACATATATAGAATGAGATTCCTCCCTATCCCAATACCGTAGTCTTCAAAAGCTCCTCCACGTGTCGAGTTCGTCTTCCCGTCTCCAGCCTTCCGGTGTATTGCTATCTCTCTACTCTCTCTCTGCGTCTAATCTGCCTCTTCTCTGCTTCAGCATGAATGAAGCTCTTGCTTTGCCCCCTTTTCTTCTCTTTTCATCTTTATTTTCTTGCCTTTTCTTCTTCTTCCCCGCTTTTTCCATGCTTTTCCATTACTGTAACTAGATTTCCATTGGTAATTACGTGGCTGGAAGTTTCCTTTTTCTTTTTCGGCGTGTGTAGGTACAACATGCCCGACCAGGAACAATAGTGAGCTTGGTCGGGCTCTTCATCTAATCATAGCCCGATCGGGCTTTATACATGCACGGGCCATGCTGCACGTTCGGGTCTTTTGCTGTCTTCATGAGCCCGGTCGGGCAGGAATGTCTGCACAATCGGGCTGGTGGCTGCACTGGTGGGTTGTAGGCATTGCACGGTCAGTCTGGTGGCTGCACGGACGGGTTGTAGGCATTGCACGGTTGGGGTTCTGGTTGTCTTCAGTGCCCAGTTGTGCTGATAGTGTTGCACGGTCGGGCACTCCATTCCTTTGTGTTTGTTTGATCATGCAAGTTGGTGATGCAAGGCAATTGCTCGTATTTGCTCGTGTTTACTTGTGTTTGCTTGTGTTCGTGTTCGATGTATTCATTTCCTCCAAATACGTGAGAAAAGGATGAAAGAGACTAAGTGATGCTTAATGCTCGGTAAACTAACTACAAAAATGAACTAAAATACTATAACAAAATGACATTATCAAACTCGTCCAGACTTGAACCTTTTCTCGTCCTCGAGCAAGACTAGAACTAAGCATGAGGGGAGTTAGACAACAACTGTAAATTAGCACAATCAACTCGAAAAGTCAACCACCCTACACAACAACGCGTCACCCGAACATAGATCTAAGCACATCGAATTTAGACCTCTATCTACTGAAAGCAACTAATCGTGCAATCCTACACATATCCTAAGCTCGTTTCACTAACCCCCTAGACAACATCCAAGCAATCTCCATAACTATTCTAATGTGCAAAAAGTTTGATACCATTCTTAAGACAATTATTTATCTTTTTTGGTTCTCTTTTTCTTCTTTTCAGCTTCCACACATTGTTTTCTTTGAAAATTTGCACTTGGATTCTAGGACATCGGAGTTGAAGAGAACAACCTTCTACTTAGATCCAGGTTACCCATTGGCACACTCATAAGGTCTTGTAACCTTAGCGGAGTGAAGAGGTTGTGTCATTGCTGATTTGTTTCTTTTGATCAAACTATTGTGATTACGCATCAACTTTAACCCTTACGACGTAGAAAAACAGCCTCGACCTACCACTTAGACCCGAACAATCAATATCGATGCACTCATGTCAATGTAGGGCTGTAATAGTTAAAGAACTTATTCTATTGACAGGGGAGTGTAAGTGCGTGGAAATATAGCGATCGAATCAAAACAAAGAATGAACGGTATGCTCGGAGATACAAGTGCTTGGGATTGAAGCCGAAGGGGTGGAATACAACTATAGGCTATGGATTCATGCATGACCACTAACTAGTCGATATTTAAAGGTATGTTTCAGCAAACCTAGACTTTTGTTCCCGATTCGACAAAGTTGCATAGAGGTGACTAAAGTTTGAAATTTTCCGTGCTAGATATCCGTCCATCATAATCCTAACTAATGTAAAAACTAAAAAACGAAGAACTCAACATCTAAATCCTAATCACATTCATGACATTTGAAGAGTACCCCCACAGACTTGAACGGAACACCATCTCGGTGTTAAAAACCTAACAGAAGGACTAACATGCAAAAACTCATGGAAAAATAAGATAGATAGAAACGTGTGCACCTGATGCGTGTTTGCTGTCTCGAGTTGATGCAGCTGGGCGTACGCGTCTTTCCTTATGTTGTGGATGATGTCGAAGTGGAAAATCGATAACAAAAATTACACAATCCGAAGGACACAGCAGGATAAATAGGGGTTGTTGGTAAGGAGCATGCTTGTGAAAAGAATAAGAGTCGAATTCTATAAAAAATAAAACGAAATATCTAAAAGGATATAGGGCTCGGGTTGCCTCTTGAGAAGTGCTTGTTTATGATCACGAGTCTGACCAAAACGTGATGCTCATTAGGTGGATGTCCTCGACGTCGTCGTGTACGTAGCGTCTCTCGTGCATAGTTTGCTTGATAAAGTGTAGCACGCAGATCAAATGGATTCCTTGCACCATCGGTCATGTTCTCCATAAGCTCGGTCGTGTTTCTCCCTATGTTGGGGGCTATATCGTGTTGTCCAAAGAATTTGGTAGAGCTATCCATAAGTCCGGTTATGCACTCCATGAAACCGGTTAGGCGTTCTTCTTTCGTTTCCTTCAACATTTCCGCAATTTGTTGGTGCATGAGCCCTTGTGGTGAAGGCTTCATCTTCACCTTGGGTGCCTTATTGATGCCCCAATTAGATGCTGGACGTTTTGCGTGGCTGTTAGGCATTGCATGGTCGGGCTTCTGGTTGTCTTCAATGCCCGGTCGTGCTGGTAGTGCTGCAGGGTCGGGCACTCCATTCCTTTGTGTGTGTTCGGTCATGCAAATTGGTGATGCTAGGCAATTACTTGTATTTCCTCGTGTTTGCTCGTGTTCGTGTTTGATGTATTTGTTTCCTGCAAATACAGGAGAAAGGGATGAAAGAGGACTAAGTGATACTTAATGCTCGGTAAACTAACTACAAAAATGAACTCAAATAATATAACAAAATAGATGTTATCGTCAATCAATGCTCCTGTAGTAGCTAGGAATGGTCGACCCAAAATTATGGGTACGCGTGTATTAACTTCAAAGTCAAGCACAACAAAACTCGCAGCAATATATAAGTTAGCTATCTTGGTGGGTATATCCTCCATGACACCTATGGGACACCTTACTAATCGATCAACGAGATGTAGAGACATCTTTCTCGGTTTGAGTTCACCAAACTTCATTATTTTGTAGTCTAAGTGTGGCATTAGGCTAACACTTGCTCCCAAGTCACATAATGCCTTATCGATGGTGATATCACCGATAGTGCACGGAATGGAGAAACTCCCAGGGTCTTTCAATCTTTTGGTAGCTTGTTTTGGAGTATTGGGCTGCATTCCTTGGTGAGAGCTATCGCCTCGATATCTTCTATATGCCTCTTCTTTGAAAGGATCTCATTTAGAAACTTGGCGTATGAAGGCATTTGATGGAGTGCTTAAACGAACAGAATGTTGATTTGAAGTTTTTTTTAGCACGTCTAAGAACTTGCTGAATTGTTGATCAAGTTTGTTGCTCACCAACCATTGAGGAAACATAATAGACGGTTTGTAAACTGGTGGGGCAACATATGGTTTTTCATTCTCATTTTCAGCTTTGGTTTCTCTCATCACACCCTTACCTTTGTCTAGAGATTCTTCGGTTGCCCCTTTGGGGTTTTTGGGTGGAGAATCGTCTATTCCCTGCCACTACGCAAACATATAGCATTCATATGTTCTCTTAGGTTAATTTCAGGTTTACCTCAAAGGTGTCCTAGACTTCAAGATGATGAGGCATCTTGTTGAGCTAGGGAATTCTCCAACATCGTCATGTGTGTGCTCATGGATTCCATTTATGTTTTAAGCTCATGCATGTTAGTACTTACATCAGCGCTAATCTTCACTTGTGTAGAATTGAATTGCCTTTGTCCCTTTATGAACTCTAACTATATCATTTCTATGTTAAGCGTGAGAGCTTGTTGAAGCGATGGAGCTCGCTAGAAATGTAGAGGAGGTCGCAAGAATGGTGTTGGTGCTCAATTCATTTGCTGCCCCCTTTTAAAACGGATAGGCTGGTTGTTCTAGTACGAAAAATTGGGATGATTCTTCCAACCAGCGTTGTACGTGTTGGAGTATAGGTTATTGCTTTGAATTTGAGTGTAATTCACTTTCTCCTCTTCTCTTTGATTTGTACATTGAAACACCATGTGTTATGTATCCCCACACTTTGAGCAGTAAATGGCGTTCACGTTGACTTGTGCTTGTTTATTATTAACCACATAGAGGCCTCCTTCAAATCGTCGTGGCATAGCCCATAGGGCAACCCACATTGCATGGTTCATGCATAAACCATCAATCAAAGTTAACGCCTCAAATACGCTTTTGTCCACGAATGATCCTCCAACAGACCTATCTAGGATCGTTCTATGTTCATCATTAATTCCATTGTAGAACGTTTGTGTAATGAGCCACTGCTCCAACCCATGATGAAGACATAAACATAGCAATTCCTTAAATTTTTCCCAGGAATCATAGATTGATTCTCCATCCTTCCATCAAAATGCAATGATCCCCGATAGTAGTGAGATGTTTTGCTCGGTAGGAAACATTTGGAGAGGAAGGCCATGCAAAGCTGATCCCAAGTTGTTATAGGACTAGATGGTAGTGATTGTAGCCAAGACTTAGCACATCCCCCAAATTAGAAATGGAACATGCGAAGTCTAATCGAATCACTAGGCACTCCACTCACCTCAAAAGTGTCACATATCTCCATGAAATCGGTGAGGTGAATGTGTGGATCCTCATGTGTAATCCCCATGAACTGATTTTGGCGCATCAGATCTAGCAATCGCCATTTGCAAATTGATGACGTTAGGAACCACATAATCTCTCAGAGGACGAGCTTGAGGAGGTTCTTGTTGCTCTCAAAATTCGGCGAGATGTTGCAGCATGGGAGGAGGGTGTTGCTAATTTTGCTATTGAATGAGTAAGACTTGGTATGTTCGTCGCCTCCATTTCATCCTTTCTAACAGAATGCTTGTCTCTACATTTAGATTTTTCTCTATTGCGTTGTCTATAGGTCTTTTCAATTTATCGATCAAAATGAAGCATGTTAGGTGAACCTTGAGACCTAGGCATGCACTTGCAAATGAAGAAAGAATAGGACTAAGTAAACGAAAAGCAAAAAAAATCAACTTAAACTACTATAATCTGACGTGTTGACAATAGTCCCCGGCAACGGTGCAAAAATTTGATGCGTTCAAGTTAAAAACCTAAATCAACTCCGCAAGTGCACAACACGTATGTAGTATAATATAGGTATTGATCCCACTGAGACTACGCACCACAAATCAAATCTAAATAGTCTTGGATGATTAAGAAAATGGTAATGATAGTTGGAGAGATATGACAAATTAAGCGAATAAATACGAGAATTCAAGCAATTAGACAAACGATCCAGGGTACCGGTTTCACCACTAGGTAATCCAAGAATCATTTTTCAACTATTAACAATCATGCATACTCCACAACACTGTAAAGGCGAACGATCCTAATATGTTTAAAACCCTCTTTCAAGGCGAAGAAGAAGTGCATAAAATAGGAAAACCCTCTACTTTCATGGCTAATCTACCAAATTATACCTTAAGCTCTATGATTCATTCGTGTTAACCCTCTATCGGAATTACTCTACTTTTGTGACCCAATTCCAAATGTTCTAAACCTAATTATCCAAGATTGAGATTAACCTTTCAGTCCATCTCTCAACACCCTAACACATATAACTACTTGATCAAGGTAAACATACCGCATGAAGAACACAGATAAAGAATTAAAATAGCAAACCGAGCATTGTGCTTCTTGTTAATAATATTTTTATGGATTCAAAGATCTCATATGGCTAATTCCATCTCTTAGAACAATGCAACTACTCACACATGAACTCTATAACAAATATCATGTAAAGATAGAAAACATGAGAGAAAACAAAGAAAGGAGAGCGAAGAACCAAGGGATCGGGCGTTGTAGCTTTCTCTAATGGCTAAGAACTATTAATTTCAAAACTTTGAATTGTATTTCACTAAAAAATTTTGTGTTTTACAAATAAGTTTTGGAGCTCCTTATATAGAAAAGTCTCCACACCTTGAAAGAAATAAAATTCATTATTAAAATGACTTAGTGCTCCACCACCCATACTTTGTGCCCATACTATGGTGCCCATGCTTGGTTCCCATACTTTGATGCCCATACTTGGTTCCCATGCTTGGTGTTCGTACTTTGATGTCCATTCTTGGTTCCCAAGCCTTGTTCCCATATATTGATGTCCATTCTTGGTTCTCATGCTTGGTGCCCATACATTGATGTCCATTCTTGGTTCTCATGCTTGGTGCCCATACTTTGGTACTCCACTACCCATACTTTGATGTCCATACTTGGTTCCCAGGCTTGGTGCCCATACTTTGTTATCCATTCTAGGTGTGGGTCGTTTTGGACATTATAGAGATATTTATGAGAGTAGTATTATGTTGGTCAATGGAGATATAATGGAAGAAATTGGAGAAAATGGTCATGTTTGTCATTCGCTTCTTTGTCGTTTCTCATCCCATATTACACCAATTCTTACTTATTAAATCCTACAAACAAAAAAACAAAAGAAACAAGTAAAACTAATAAATAATCACACGATCATCAAAATCACTCATAAAATGTGTACAAAATGTAGTGATCAATGATCACCCGAATGAGCTCTCTTATATAACATATAACACTATCTTTGAGTGGTGATGCTCAAACTGAGTGCTTCTCCACTCGTTCCAATTGTTCAACTAGAGCACTCAATGCTCGGTAAAAAACCCAAAAAAATTTCCATTTTCTTCTTTTGGATACTTGAACACGAAGTTTGGGTGCTCGATCGAGATCTATAAGTATAAAGTTCTATTTCTTATGAAATAGAACTTTCATGTGAGACTCGTCTCCAAGCTAATGTTTCCATACCATTATCATTTCTAGTCTGTAGATACTCTTCTAAAACCTTTTACAACATCTTGTGAGAATACATACAACTTTTCTACCATTTTTCTATATTTATTCAAAGAATACGTTAGCACCCAATTATTTTGATTATGAATATCTAAAGCTTTTAAGGTCATGTGCTCTGTTTTGGAAATGACTTAATGTTAAACAGTTGAAATACCTTAATAAATTATCAAACCAAAATTTCATGGAGAATAGTCATTTTTTGTTTTTTCTTTCGATGATTTAACAGTGACGGTATCGTTGGTAGTGGCGACCACACTCTCACCCTCTACGCGATTAAAGAGACTTCGAATCCTCGAGGAGCATGCATAGAAAAACAAAGAATTTGAGCAAGGATTTGCACAAAGAATCGGCCAAATTGAGCGAATAGATTTTTTTAATGGTTTGCCAAATTTGGCCATACGCCATAAGTTGATGTCTCGTTAAAACTTTACCAATTAAAACATTGTGAGATAAAATCTTGGCGAGGCAAAAGCAGTATACTCACGATTCATATTTTTTATGTGGAGATCGTTCGAGTTTGCCTTCTGACGATGGTTGGTAAAGATACACAAGCGCAATTCATTGATGGAGACCAGAAAAAACTCGTACACATGTAGTCTTCGTGAACACATCAGCTAATTAGTTTGGACTTTAGGTATACATTATGGGGATAAATCCTTCTTATATCTTTTCTCAGATGAAATAGGAATCTACCTCGTTGTATTTGATTTGCTAGTGGAACACACAATTGTTGGCGATATGAATTATTACTTTATCATCGCAGTTAAAGGTGTAAAACGGGTTGGCTCGACTCAGCTTGGTCCAACTCACTTTGAGTTTCGCACAAAATGAGTTGGCTTGACTCAATCCATTCTTTAATAGGCTACAAAATCTTAGCTCAGCATAGCCCACCATGAAATCGCGAATAAAGGAGCTAGCTCACGAGCTCATACATAAAAATATCTAAAATATATTATACAAACCAAATAAAATGTCACTTTTAAATCTATATATCCATACAAAAATAAATAGATATATTCTATTATCCATTTTAAAAGCAGTAAGTAAGAAATAAAAATGTAATAGATTTACTTTTTTAACTCGTGAGCTAGCTTTGTACTCTTGACCTTGATCTAGAATAATTGGCATGTTGTGATGGACATAGCTCGTTATTCTACACTCTGCGCTTGATGTTTCTACTACGTTATGATATTTTCTTCTCCATGTGACTATGTTGCCTTATACGAATGTGCAAAACCTTGTTGGATTATTGGTCATCTCTAAGTCATACCCAGTTCACATCATAGTATCCACAATGTTGAGGTTGTTCTTGCAATTCATATGTATTAATTTTCATGGAGTACCCTTGATGTACTTCAAGATACTTTCCACCATATTCCACTCGCATTTGTTGGTGCCTGCATGGATTTACTTACCTAATTCACAGCAAAGCATATACCAAGACATGTGATCATAAGTTAAAATAGTTTGCTTTTTGTTCTCCCAACATTTTCAACATATGGAATTGGTTTCTAAACAAACTTAATATGAGAGAATACAAGGAATAATAGATAAGAATTAGCATTAGAATTGCATAAGAATAAGCCGAATGGCTCGTGGTGAAATCAGAGAGTTTCTAAATAATAAAATAAAATTTAGATACAAAAGAAAATAAGAGAAAAGAAATAATTATAAGAAGACAGAACTACGTAAACTATTAAGAAAATGGAAACATGGAGTTTCCATTCTAACTATATGGTGTGCCTACTTGGAGAGAAGGGACTGTTGATTTTGAGTCCATCTAGGTGAAGGAGTGATGAGGACATCGGACGCGACCCGAGGACCGGACAAGCAAGCGAGGAGGCGACCCGAGGCGCCGAAGAAGTGGAGTCCTCTCACGGTCTGATCACGAGGGGCCGGGCTCGGAGCTTAAGGACCAAGGCGGCCGAGGTCGTGAAGGACGCATGGGAGGCTCTCATCCGAGAAGACCACTCGTCCGAGGCCGTTGGCCGGGTCGCGACCATCTTCTCCATTAGCCTGAGCGCCTAGGACGCCCAAATGGCCCAGGCGACCTGATGACGTCACTTCCACGGGTCGCAACGGTCACATGACGTCAGCGGGACGACCCAGCGCGTTCTAACGGTAACATGACGTCAGCCCGCGCCTCCAAACGGTAACATGACGTCAGCCCGCGCCCCCAACGGTCTGATGACGTCATTTGTCCATTCCAGCAAGTTTTTGGCCCACTTTTCCCATTTTCAGACTATTTTCGGCCAATAGGGGCCTTAGGGCAATCATTTGCTGTATTTTGGCTTTTTCTAAGGCTTGAGACTTGCCTATAAAAGCAGTCTCAACCTTCTTTTGTACTCAGTTTGGATTTTGGATTGAATAAAGTTTGAGAGAATTTTGCTATTATTCTAAGTACGTTTCCGGGAAACGTCTTTGCCTTCGATTCGTTCCGGGAACATTTGAAGTGCGTTTTTAGACTGTATCAAGAGGCTTTCGCCCCTCTTGTGGTGTCGATCAATCCATCCAACTCAAGGAAATCTCGCTTGACAAACGAGGATTTCGGTTCATCGAATACACGTCCCGAGCCGCTTAGCCCGAGCGTGTATCAGTTTTTGGTATCAGAGCCCGGTTCAAGGACCAAAGGTACGCTTCCATCTCTTTATATTCGTTTTAAAGCTAATCATTCTTCTTTGATAAAGGATGGCCGAAAGAGGTGAAAACTCAGCTCAAAACAACCAACTTGATGCGATTATGCAAATGCTCCAAAGAATGGAGACGAGGATGAATCGCCTTGAGAGTGAAAGAAGGCAACAAATACCGGAAGCTGCTGTGGTTCGTGAGAACCGTGCGGATCGAGATGATCGCCCAGCTCCTCGACAAAGACGACGTGAACGTCGGAGTGACTCGGAAGAGGAGGAAGAAGAGTTGCCGAGACGAGCAAGGCGACGACCCATCATCAGGGATGATGAAGCTTCGGAAGAGGAGCAGCCCAGGAGGCGACGGCCCAACATCCGTGAAGATGAATCTTCGGATGAGGAGCCAGCCCGAAGACAGCGACGAAACGAGGACGGTAACGGTTTAAAACTTAAGCCACCCACCTTTTCAGGTCGCGTGGATCCAGAAGCTTACCTCGACTGGGAGAGGCGGATGGACAACATCTTTGAATGCTACAACTTTACGGAACGTAAAGAAGTGCAGTATGCCGCAGCCCAGCTCACGGAAGGCGCGCTCACTTGGTGGGATCGCGAGGAGAGCAGTAGGCGGCGAACACGAGTGGGAGCAGTCTCATCATGGGGGGAAATGAAGGCCCTCATGCGGAAGAGATATGTGCCTCCTCACTTCCACCGGGAGCTTCAGCGGAAGTATAGGAAGCTTACCCAAGGAGGCAAAACAGTCGAAGAATACTTCGACGAATTTGAGCATCTTCGGAACAGGCTGGAGCTGGACGAAGATGAGGAAACAATAATGGCTCAATTTCTGGACGGGCTAAACGAAAGGATAGCAAGGAAGGTAGAGAGGCAGCACTACCACGACTTGCAGGACATCCTACACTTGTCCATTCAGATAGAGCAGCAGATCCGTCGGAAGCAAGTCACAAGCCGCGGAAGAACGCAACCCATGAGGCCAAGCGAACAACCCCGAAGGTTGCCGGAACGACCAAGGGGAGATGAACGTTCCAAGGGCAAAGCACCCGAGACGTCGAGGGGTGCCAAAGGGGAAGGTAACCGACCAAACCCTACTAATCCCACCCGTACTCGTGAACTCGTGTGTTTCAGGTGCAAGGGAATGGGGCACATGGCGAGGGACTGCCCTAACCCGCGGGTCATGACGGCCACAAATCGCGGAGGTTACGAGTCCGCGAATGAAGGCGAACGGGACAGCGAGATCGAGTACCCAGAGAGCGGGGAGCTATTGGTGACTCGACGCGTTCTGAGTACGATGGCCGGGCCATCCGAGACGGCACAAAGAGAGACGATCTTCCACACGAAGTGTCTCGTAAGGGATAAGGTATGTGGACTCCTTATCGATAGCGGGTCTTGTACTAACGTGGCCAGTGAATATATGGTACGGAAGCTTGGGTTGGAGACGACGAAGCACCCGCATCCGTACAAGTTACAGTGGCTGAACGACAAGGGGGAGCTCAAGGTGAACGAGCAAGTGAAAGTCCCCTTCAGCATCGGCAAGTACAAGGACGAAGTACTTTGCGACGTTGTGCCCATGCAAGTCGGGCACATCCTGCTAGGAAGACCATGGCAATATGACCGCGAGGTAACTCACGACGGGAAGACGAACTTCTACTCGTTCGTCATGAACAACCGAAAGGTAACACTAGCGCCCCTTAGTCCAGCTCAGGTTTACGAGATGCAATTAAAACTGAGTCGTGACGATAAGCCTAAACCAAATTTTTATGCTAAGGCTAGCGTTATTCCAAAGGCTTTGAGCAATCAAAGCCTTGTTTTACTGATGGTTTACAAAGATGTCTTAGTAAGCCAGGAAACAGTGGAGCACCCGCACGAAGTCGCAAGCATCCTGAAAAAGTACCAAGACTTGTTTCCAGAGGAAGTTCCGGCTGGGCTTCCACCGCTGCGGGGCATCGAGCATCAGATCGACCTTATCCCGGGGTCGCCACTACCAAACAGACCAGCCTACCGCATGAACCCGGAGGAAACCAAGGAGCTCCAACGTCAAGTTCAGGAGCTGATGGACAAAGGCTACATCCGGGAGAGCCTAAGTCCGTGCGCAGTACCCGTGCTCTTGGTGCCAAAGAAGGACGGGACATGGAGGATGTGCGTTGATTGCCGGGCAATCAACAACATCACGATCAAGTACCGGCACCCAATACCACGGCTCGACGACATGCTGGATGAGCTAAGCGGGGCCACAATATTCTCGAAGATCGATCTGAAGAGCGGATACCATCAAGTCCGCATGAGAGAAGGCGACGAATGGAAGACGGCCTTCAAGACGAAGCAGGGGCTTTACGAGTTGCTCGTCATGCCATTCGGGCTATCCAACGCCCCGAGCACATTCATGCGGCTGATGAACCACGTGCTGCGGGCATACATCGGGAAGTTCGTGGTGGTCTACTTTGACGACATACTCGTGTATAGTCGGGACCTTAGCCAGCACCGCGAGCACTTGGAGATGGTACTAGAGACCCTTCGGAAGGAGCAACTCTATGCCAACATGAAGAAGTGCTCCTTTGCCACTAAGGAGATTGTGTTCCTCGGATTCGTGGTAAGTTCGCAGGGACTGCAGGTGGACGAGAGCAAAATCCAGGCCATACGAGAATGGCCAACACCGACGACCGCTGCACATGTACGGAGCTTCCACGGGCTGGCAAGTTTCTATCGGCGGTTCGTGAAGAACTTCAGCAGCATAGCTGCGCCTCTCACTGCGGTCATCAAGAAGGACAAGGCGTTCGAGTGGGGAGAAGAGCAAGCCGCAGCATTCGAGGCGCTAAAGACAAGCTTGACCACCGCGCCGGTTCTAGCCTTGCCAAACTTCGACAAAATGTTCGAAGTAGAGTGCGACGCTTCAGGGATCGGGATTGGAGCCGTTCTCGTTCAAGAGCGGCGACCCGTGGCCTACTTCAGTGAGAAGCTAAGTGGAGCCACGCTGAACTATCCGACATCAAGAGCGGCGACCCGTGGCCTACTTCAGCGAGAAGCTAAGTGGAGCCACGCTGAACTATCCAACATATGACAAGGAGCTTTATGCTCTTGTGCGGGCCCTACAGACATGGCAGCATTACCTCCTGACGAAGGAGTTCATCATTCATACGGACCATGAGACCCTGAAGCACCTCAAGAGTCAAAACAAGCTCAAGCGACGCCATGGGAAGTGGATGGAGTTCATCAAGACCTTCCCGTACATCATCAAGTACAAGAAGGGCAACGAGAACATGGTGGCCGATGCCTTGTCGCGGAGGCACGTTCTGGGCAACGAGAACGTGGTGGCCGATGCCTTGTCGCGGAGGCACGTTCTAATCACCACCATGGAGGCGAGGAACTTAGGGTTCGAGCACATTAAGGAGCTCTACGACGAAGATCCGGAACTCGGCGAGGTGTTCCGAATGAGCAAGGAAGGAGCCCACGGACCGTTCTACATACACGGAGGATACCTTTTCCGCAACAGGAGGCTCTGCATCCCACAGAGCTCGATGAGGGAGCTGATTCTACAAGAAGCCCATGGAGGGGCTCTTACGGGGCACTTTGGCGTAGAGAAGAC
>CM071864.1:14876630-14896685 GCA_036759665.1 Gynandropsis gynandra
AAAAGCAGTCTCAACCTTCTTTTGTACTCAGTTTGGATTTTGGATTGAATAAAGTTTGAGAGAATTTTGCTATTATTCTAAGTACGTTTCCGGGAAACGTCTTTGCCTTCGATTCGTTCCGGGAACATTTGAAGTGCGTTTTTAGACTGTATCAAGAGGCTTTCGCCCCTCTTGTGGTGTCGATCAATCCATCCAACTCAAGGAAATCTCGCTTGACAAACGAGGATTTCGGTTCATCGAATACACGTCCCGAGCCGCTTAGCCCGAGCGTGTATCAAGGAGAGTGTCGTGAAACCTCTTGATGAGAGTGATAATTTAACATTCCCTATCACGCTTGAAATGGTCTTAATGCCATGATATGATGCATTAATAAAACTTTATCAAGTTAAACGTTGATGGATAAAACCTTGGTAAAGGAAAAAGAGTTCACTCATGATTCAAATGTTTGATAAAAATATTTTTGATGTGGCGGATCTCAATTAATAAATTGTCTAGACCAGTCTTTCCATAAAAATATGGATCGTGTAGTACCAGGATCGAACATTGAGGAATCAATGTAACTATAGAGTTATTTAACTAATTAACAGGATGGGTATAAATCAATCGGTGAATTTGAAAGATTGACTAAACTATTTAATAGAATAAATTCAATGAAGCTAAACTCCACAAGTTTTGAGAAGTGAACAATAATGCAATAAAATGCTAATTAAGGTCATGGTTATAGATATTATCATAGATTCAGGGAATTCAAGCACTATCCTAGGGTCTGACTCTCACGATACATAATCCCATTATCTAGCATGTGTATCACAAACCTCCCAGTTGCGCAATAAACATACTAAATGCAACAAGACCTTTATCCTAATGCCAGAGTCCAATCGACCGTCCAACCAAGGTTCCAACCGATTAAAACCCCAAATCATGGCTAGGTTTCAAACTCTAATCTATCTCTTGATAAAATAAGACTTTTAAAATCATTCATTCAAGTGATCTACAAGAATAAAAGTATTAGAGGCAACCAATCAATCTGAAAAGGATCGAATATCGTAACCAAGCATTAAGCACTAGCATTCATTACATATTGGAAAACTCTAACCCGTGGTAACAGATTTACTCATACATGGGTTTAATAAACAAAGCATGAATGAAATATATCTTAGCCATAGGTACAGAGAGAGATGCTTACATGTTCTAATACTGTAGCCTTCAATATCTCCTTCGCATTCTGAGATAGTCCCCCCGGCTCTAGCCTTGCTTCGGCCTTCAGCTCTCCTCCTCGATCAGGGAATCCAAGCTCCAGCCCCAATCTATACTCCCTCCTCTTCTTTTTGTGATGGTTTCCTCTTCTCTCCCAAACAGCTTGCACAGATTTCCTTTTCTCCCCTATTTTCCTTTTCGGTTGGCTTCCTTTTTTTCTTTTCTCCATGTGTTTCCTTTTCTGTCTCAGTCGTGCGGTTTCCATTTTGTGTCTCAGCCGTGCGGTTTCCATTTTGTGTGAGTACCCATGCGGTTTCCATTTTCTCTTCTCTTGCGAAGTGCCGCATTCCCATTTAGTCGTTTTTAGAATCTTGGACACTCGACTGGCTTTTATGAACCGAGGGTAGTTTTGCTTAGTTTTGCAGCATTTGCTTGTATTTGCATCCCGATATGTTTGTTTCCTACAAAACACGAGAAAATGAAAAAAGAAGACTAAATAATACTTAATGAATTGGTAAAGTCCAAAATCATAATAAAACTAACTCTAGAAAGAGATGAAAATACTAGGGCAAATTAAGCGTTATCAAACTCCCCCAAACTTGAACCTTTGCTCGTCTTCGAACAAAACCAGAGTTATGCATAAGAAGAGTCAGACAACAACTGGATACTAGCACAAATATGCACAACAACGCATCACACGAACATAGATGTAAGCAAACTTAGTTTAGACTTCTATCGACCAAAAGCCACAAGTCATGCAATCCAACCCATCACCCAAGTTCATTTTACTAACCCCTAGACAACGTCAAGCAATCACTCAAGTTTGTAGCTGGGGACTAATTTAGACCTGGATTAGAAATTTGCTAGATTAAGATTTAGTCCTTTCGGGAGTCCTAGTGATTTTTTGCGTTTTCTTTTATTTTATCGAGTCTTCCTTAAGTACATCGAATTTATACCTTATCTTTGGTTGCTCGTATATTCTTGTGCAGGTACCATCGTATGAGCTGCTCCACACAAAAGCTACTCATATATAATCCTGAGATTGGAAGAACAACACGGGATTTGCACAAAAAGAGGAGAATTATACCCGCCTATTCTGAAACCGAAAAAGATAGAGAGAGCATATCAGAAACACACGATCCCAAAGAGGTAGGAACAAAAAGCGAATCTCAAGCACGAGCAGCAGAGCATGCAACACTATCGAGCCTGAAATAGACATTGCCGAAGACACCTACGGAGCTTACACAACTGCAAAGCATACCGAGTTGCTATCGTGCATAGCCTGTTCGACGGCAAACCAAGTTGAGCTGCAACAAGCTTTTGTCCAGATGCTTAGCAATTCTTCTTTTAAATGAATTGAGAATGAGGACCCGAATGCACACCTTACCGACTTCAAGATACTCTGTGACACTACCAAAGTTCGCAAAGGAGTCACATGTGAAGACCTATACATGTCCGCATTCCCATTCTCACTAACGGACGCAACACAAAGTTGGTTTTTCATCTGGCCCATTGCTTCCATTACCTCATGGAACTAGCTAGAGCAACGGTTCATACAACAATTCTTTCTAGATCATTGGACGTTGATGGCCAAGAGCCAAATCAACTCGTTCCTTCAAGAAAGAGGCGAGAGTCTACATGATGCATGGGAGCGATTGAAGAGATATCAGCGCATTTGTCGACATCATGGGATGGACAAGAAGTACCTCATCACTAGCTTCATGCACAGACTCCAAGAGACCGCACACTTCATACTTGTAGCAACGAATGGTGGCTCCCTAAACAACCTAACTTTCCAAGAACTAGAGACCCTTGTCTAGACCCTGGCAAGGGAGGGATGCAAGAATGTTGGAGATTACAACCTTGATCTCCCATCCAAAGTTGATGTGAAAAGATAGATATTGCTAACCCTAATATCACTAACATAAAGCAACAAGTTGCTGAGATCTATAGGATGATGGCAGGACTACACGTAGAGCGATAGGAAGCATCTATAGGCCTGGGAATAGAGGATCTCAACTATATCAACAACTGCCCTTACCAAACCAACTAAATCAAGAGCCATCCCAACCTCTCCTACGGCAATACAAATAACATAACGACCCCACAGGATTTTCAACTATGAATGATGACAAGAAACTAGAACCAAGGTTTCCAGCAGAGGGGAGTGGCCAGAACGAAGGCTATCAAAAACGCGCACAGCCCTCGGGTGAATCAATGCTGAGTAATATGACACGAGGAAGTAGATGGAAAGCTTCCAAAAACATATGAAACACCTGGAAACATGAGTGGCACAGTTGCCCATGGGTCTAGCAACTCATGCCTTCCACAACCACGAGAGAAGAGCCTTCGGGCAATACAAATGAACAACCATTGCTCAAGGCATGGAAGATGAGGAGACCGACAAGGAAGAGGAGAAGGAGTTTGCCTTCGTGAAATTGACCCCGAGGCCACCACCCCTACCTTTCCTGCAGCGCCAAAGGAAGCAGAACAAGGATACTCAATTTGTCAAATTCGTAGAACTCCTAAAGATGGTGCAAGTCACCATCCCATTCTGTGATGCACTCATGAAGATGCCCTCTTATGCCAAATTCCTGAAGGACATAATAACGAGGAAGAGGACCGTAGGCAATGAGGTAGTGATGGTTAGTAACTCTCTCATGGAACCACCCACCACGGCTAAGAAGATACCCGATCAAGGTAATTTCTTCGTCCTTTACAAGATTTATGATTATGAGATCGAGCAAGCACTGATCGACATCGGAGCGAGTAAGAGCTTGCTACCACAGTCACTTGTTAAGAAATCCAATCGAGTAGGAGATCCACAGCCCACGCGCATGCTGATTTCCTTGGCCGATCAGTTCGTACGAAGTTCCGAAGGCATATTGATGAACGTCGCAGTACAAATGAGAACATTCTGGTTCCCAGCTAACTTCCTAGTAGTGGACATGGATATGAACCTGAAGAATCCCATCATTTTGGGAAGACCATTCCTCTACATGACAAATATCTTTATATATTGCGTTGAAGGTAGCCTGATCATGAAGTTCAGAGACAAGTCCATTGAGTTCAAGCTCGACGGTATTATCAAGCAGCCGTACATGATTGAACCCGTGATGTACATTGATACGGTGGATGAACTAGCCAAGGGAGTTCAACATGAGCAATTAGACATCCATACTGTGGAGATAGCACTATTACCATGCACCGAGAGCCTATTTGAGTTACCCAAGACTTCGAGGAATGTATACAACTCATGGGGGTGTTGACAACACCAAAATTGCGAGATTCGTGCGGGGAAGATCACACCCCACCATGGGAAAACCTCTCCAGGCTAAATGAGGTTTTAAAACCCCATGTGAGGTGGGAGAAGAGCACACACAACTTGAATGCTTGAATGTGATCCCGAACGGGCTAGATTGAACCCCGACACATGAAACATTTTCTGAAACAGATGACCCACGTGGGCATATCTTCGAGCATGAGCGGACTAAGGTGTTTCAGATTTGTGCATCACATCGTACACCCTCGATCATCCGACTACACACAGATCCCGACTAGAGCTACGAGAAAGCACCCATGATCGACCTTAAACCCCTTCCACGAGGCCTCATATATCAGTTCCTTGGTCTCGAATCTACATACCCTATGATTATCAATGATGCTCTTGATAGGCCATAAGTCAGTAAATTGATCGATACACTCAAGCAATACCGAGCCTCCATCGGGTATACACTAAAGGACATCAGGGGTATCAGTCCCGAGCTTTGTGTGAACCTTATCCACTTGGAAGATGAGTCAAAGTCATGTATAAAACACCAACGCCGACTCAATTCCAACATGATGGATGTCATCAAGAAAGAAGTACCGAAGCTTCTAGATGTGGGTATCATGTACCCGCATCTCCGACGGCGCTTGGGTTAGCCTAGAACAAGTGGTACCAAAGAAAGTAGACATAACCATCGTTTCGAACCATAACAACGAGCTTATTCCTACACAGAGAGTGACGGGGTGGCACATGTGCATAGACTACCACAAGCTCAATATGAACACCGGGAAAGATCATTTCCCGTTTCCTTTTACCGATCAGATGCTTGAAAGATTAGCATTTCACTCCTATTTTTAATTTTTGCATTCTTCTCTATCTAATGAATGGGGAGTCAGCTTTGAAATCGTCCGCCTTGCACCGATTTTTTTTCGTGTTTCAAAATACGGTTACCAAGGAAACCGAATGCTAACTTTCATTTCTTATTAAATTAACCGATCAATTACCTATAATGAATGGAATTCCTAGAATTGTTTAGTTGCAATAAGTTTGTAAAAAGAGGAGTTGTATAATTCTTTATTATATTTTAAATATATGTAGATAACATATAGATTTTTTTGTATGTAACCATAAATGGCCAAAAACAATTGAGAAATATTCAAGTTCCTAAAAGAGCTACTGTTGAAATCTTATAGAATGTATTAATAATCAAGAGTTTTGTTTTCTATTATTCTTGATGGCTATTCAAGTTTCTTACAGATCCCAATCCACCTGAACGATCAAGAAAAGACAACATTCACCAGTCCATTCGGGACATTCGCCTAGCGTTGGATGCCATTCGGTTTGTGTAACGCACCCGCCACATTTCAGTGATGCATGACTTCCATCTTTTCTGATGTTAATGGTAATATTGTGGAGGCTTTCATGGATGACTTCCCAATCCATGGCTCCTCCTTTGATTTGTGTATGACCTATCTATGTAAAAAGTGTTAGATAGGTGCTTACAAGCGAATCTCGTGTTCAATGGGAGAAATGTCTCTTCATGGTCCGGGAAGGAATTGTTTTGGATCACAAGATTTCGGAAAAAGCGGATTGAGGTCCAGGCTAAGATTGAGGTGATCGAGAAGGTACCCCTCCTAAGATTGTCAAAGCAATCAGCAGTTTCTTAGGGCACATAGAGTTTTATCGACGGTTTATCAAGGACTTTTCCAAGATCACCAAGCCGCTCACTGACCTTTTGAGCAATGATGCCACGTTCGAGTTCAATCAAGACTGCCATCTCGCCTTTGAGAAACTAAAAAAAACACAGATTTCACCTCTAATCATTCAGCCTACGCAGTGGAAGCTCCCCTTTGAGCTCATGTTCGACGCTAGTGACTACGCTGTGGAGGCTGTATTGGGATAGCAAAAAGATGAGATGATGCATGCTATCTACTATGCCAACAAAACTTTAGACAACGCTCAATGCAATTACTCTATGACGGAGAAATAACTGTTGCCCATCATCTTCGCTTTTGAGAAGTTTTGTTCCTACCTTGTCGGGTCCAAGGTAATTGTCTACTCCAATCATACAACGCTGAGATATTTACTAACCAAGAAGGATGCGAGACCAAGGCTTATATAATGGATTATAGTCCTTTAATAATTCCATTTGTCGATGCAAGATAGGAAAAGGACATAAAATAGTGTTGTCGACCATTTGCCCTGCCTTGAGATCCCAGGTAGCATCCCTATCGAGGACTCTTTCAGAAATGATGTTGTCATGGCCATAGATGGAACGCTCGCACCGTGGTATGCAGATTTCGTGAACTACCTTATCTGTTACGTTCTGCCACAAGGGTTGAGCTACAATGTCAGGAAGAAGTTCCTACACAACGTCACTACCTACTTTTGGAAGGAGCCCTATCTATTTAAGAGAAGGACTGACGGCTTATTCCGGTGTTGTATCTCGGAAGAAGAGGTAGCTAACATGTTTTTTCATTGTAATTTTTCTGGCTATGCAGGTCATTTTACCGCCTCAAAGACAGTAGCTAGAGTTATCCATGCCAGATTCTATTGGCCTACACTCTTTAAAGACACTCACAGCTATGTCTCAACTTGTCACTCATGTCAAAGGATAGGAAACATCTCTAGAAGACATGAGGGACCTCAGCACTACATCTTGGAAGTCGAACCATCTGATGCTTGGGGTGGTGACTTCATAGGTCATTGTGGAGTATGTGACAAAATGGGTGGAAGCTCAAGCATGTCTGGCCAATGATTCCAAGGTACTCTTCAAAGACACCATCTTCCCTAGATTTGGTGTCCCAAGAGTTGTGATCAGTGATGGGGGAAACACTTCGTCAATCGGGTGACAGAAGAAGTATGGACTGAGACACAAGATCACCACACCGTATCACCCACAGATAAGTGGACAAGTGGAGGTCTCCAACTGAGAAATCAAGTCTATCCTGGAGAAAAGACTCAAAATCTTGACGACACTTGGCAATGAAGCTAGACAATGCAATTTGGGTTTTCGGAACAGCTTTCAAGAGCCCAATGGGCATGACACCGTTTCAACTGTTCTATGGGAAAGAATGTCACCTTCCTATTGCGTTGGAGCACAAATCATTTTGGGCCGTGAAGACGCTGAACTACGACCTTAAGAAAGCCAAGAAGAAGCAGGTTTCTCCAACTTCACCATCTAGAGGAAATCCGCAAATATGCCTACAAGCAGCGCACAACGAAATAGCATGACAAGCACATCCTCAAACACTCATTTAAGGTAGGAAATCAGATATTACTTTTTAATTCTCGCTTGAGATTGTTTCCAAGGAAGCTCAAGTCGCGATGGTCAGGGCCCTACACCATCAAAGGTGTCTCACCACCTGGAGCTATAGAGTTGGACAAGGGAAATGCAAAATCTTTCATGGCAAATGCTATGAGGTTAAATCCATAGTATGTCGATCACCTAGAGGACGAAAGAGACATACTTCCTCTTTTCGATCTCACACACGCCTAGAGCATTAGGGTCAAGCTAAAAACCATAAACAAGAGCTTCTCGGGAGGCAACCCAAGCTTTAGTAGACGCGCTTACACTCCATTTTCAATGGAATAAGCTTTTAACTATTTCCACCTTAGATTGACATGACTTCATTGATCTCGATGGTTGGGGTCTAAGTGGTTGGTTCAGACGATTTGCTACGTCCTAAAGGTTAGAGGTGATGTGTGACCTTATGGTTATGGTCTAAAGGATTCTTCAATAATCCAACCTCTTCACTCTTCTAAGGTTACAAGACCTTAAGAGTGTGACAATTGGCAACCTGTGTCTAAGTAGAAAGTTGTCCTCACCGACTCAAACGTCCTAGAAACCGAGCACGAAATGATCTATAAAAACTAATAATAAACAAAAATTTTGTCTTTAAGAAAGATGTCTCACGTATGCATGGGTAGATTGGTATGGAGATTGCTTGGATATTGTTTAGGGGAAAATGAAATGAACTTTTGTGATGTGTTACATTGCAGGGCTCATGGTTTTCGGTCGATAGTAGTCTGAACTAGGTTTGCCTAGGTGTATGTTCATGTGAAGCATAGTTGTGCACGATGGCTGATTTCTCGAAGTACTTGTGCTAGTATCCGCTTGTTGTTTGACTCTTCTTGTTCTTAGATCTAGTTTGTTTAAGGACAAACCAAAGGCAAGTTTGGAGAAGTTTGATAACACGTAGTGCAGGTTAGTTTTAGGTTACGCACTTATATCATTTCTACATAGTTTGCGTAGCACGACTTACAAAATTGGCAAAAATTAGTCCTCTATCTAGTCTTTTTGTTGATTTTTTGGGCTTTAAGGCGACAACGCCTAATCAGCTTAATGGTGTTGATTTATGGAGTTAATTGCGCATACTTAGAGCTACAACCCACTCCGAAAAGATTGAGGCCAAAGAACTGCATGGAATACCCAAGCATCGAGCGAAATGAGCAAAAACACAAAGTTATTCAAGCCGCTTGTGCCCGTAGAAGGCTCCGCTCGGGTTTTACCCTTTTGAAGATTGAGCCCGACTCGGGGTGCTTTTTACCCTAAAAGTTCTGCATACGAGCAACAAACCCGTGCATGTTGTCATATTTTCCCACGTATATTGAGCCCGACTCGGGTCCTCGGGTTTCGGTTCGGGTTCCTCGGGTTTTGAATAAGTGGACCCGTATAGAACCCGAATATTTTCGATCTGGATTCGGTTCGGGTTCGGGTTCAAAAGCATTGGACCCAAACTAACCCGAATTACATTTGGATGTTTGGGTTTTTCGGGTAGTTTGGGTTATTCGGGTTATTCGGGTATTATACATAATTTAGGGTTATCCGGTTTTAGAATTCTTTAGATATTTCGTTTTTAATATACAAAATTAAAAAGATCAAATATAACATAAAAAGTATATAAGAAAATATACTAATATTTTTTAGTGTTTATATTATATTTTTTAAATTTGGTTGTTTGGGTTTCTTGGATTCAACCCGAACCTGAATTAGACTGACCCGGACCCGACGGATTCTGAAATTTGAACCCATATGGGTTCTTTAAGGTAACCCATATTCCAAATGATTCGGGTTGTTAGGGTCAGTCAAATTTGGATCGGTCCGGATAACCCGGATTGGCCACCCCTACCTCAGAGGACCTATCGCCTCGAAGAGTCATCAAACCTGCACAGATTGCCTTGAAGACGAAGGCCAGAGCGGGTCCTCCACTTAGCTCGTGCGGATCGGTGTCATCATAGAAACTCTAGAAGCGTTCAAACGAATGAAAAGACTGAAAAATGATGCCCTAATTAATAGAGGAACGACACACAACCCTATGTGGACGAAAAAAATACATAGAGGAAGCTCGAGAGAAGATGGAAAATGAAGGAGATAACATCGGAGCACCGGGGACGAGATAGGGAAGTCTGATGCATCGTATTCCTTACTCTTTGTCATGTCTAATGTTGTTTTCTCTTGTTTTGTATTATAACAAGTGAGTGAGTAGGTTTGTAGCTATGGGTTACAGACAATGGCTTTTTAAGGGATGCTTGCTGTTATGCGTTAATGCTTAGATATTTCAAAGTTTTCTTGTATTTCGGGTCTACAATGAATGCGATGAATGTTGTATACTTGTATTGTTCGCTCAATAATTTAGGATTTCATGTTTAACTCAAAGATTAGATTATGAATCCAGAAATATTGATTGTTGATTCAGTTTGATTGATGAGAATCTGACCGGTCTGTTAATGGGCTCATGACTTAAGATTGCATGCTTAATGCTACAGTAATTACATGTTAATCACTGCTGGGAGGTAGGATTGTATGTTACTGTGGTTAGAGGGTTTAGATGTCGAGAGAACCATTCTGTACTTATGAGCATGAATTTCCCTTTATCAAGATAATTTGACTGGTTTATGATCTTTTATTGGTTGCATCCTTGAAATTCCAGTAACCCGAAGCTCATTGTTGTTAACTAGCAAGTCTTTCGTGTGTCCTTAATGCTTTGATAAATCGTTTAGCATTCTCGGATTTTACCCTATATCATCATCACTTTCATCCATCTTAGTTTAGTTATATTCTTAGCTTAGGTTGTATTAGTCCCTAATGTTCGGCCCTGGTATTACACTGATTCATATTCTTGTTGTAAGTGAGTATTACACATTTTATTTGCTTGATAATTCGCATATCAAGTTTTGGCACTGTTTCTAGGGACTAATTACGGTATAGATTTAGGAATTTGCTAGATTAAGATTTGTTCCTTTCCGAAGTCTTAGTTGTTTCTCTTCATTTTTCTTTTCTTTTTATCGAGTTTTCCGTACCTTCATCAGATTTATACCTTTTCTTTGTTTGCTTGTCTATTCTTGTACATGTACCATTGTATGAGACACTTCACACAAAAGCTACTCATATATGATTCCGAGATTGAAGGAACAACACGGGATTTACGCTAAAAGAGCAAATTAGACCTGCAGATTCAAAGATTAGGCTTGAACGCTCAATGTGTTTCTCTTGCGTATAAGTGTCTTAGACTGTGGGGGGTACCGTTGTAGCTTCCTCAACAATATCTTTTTGTAAAGACCCAGACCATACAGATGCCGCTTATAACGACCTAACAGATTGCAAAATAAAAGAAATTAGTTAAGATATATTGATTTAAAATATTTATATAATTATAGAATTATTATAACAATAATGTTATTATATACCCCTAAATAAATTTTGTCCTTTTGTAAAGAACTAAGATCATTGGGAGTTGAAGCGATGGCTTTTGATTGCTGAGAGATCTCCTTCGTCGCAGCTTTCACCGTCCTCTTTGCCTGGGGGTCAACAAGTTCCAGTTCATCGACCTATTCTCTAAAGATGAACTTCTTCTTGGCGCGAGTCTCAACGACTAGCTCAAGAAGAGTCGGTTCTCTTCCCATTCTCTGCATTTGTAATATTACAATAATATTATTTGTTACCAATTAAAATTAAATTAAATTGAAATTATAAATGTAAATATTTCTACCCAATTATTTTTTTCTTTTCGAAAACGATTTTGATCCCGAGGTATGGCGATTCTGGCCTTTTTAGGTTTTGACCTTGAAATCTTCTGACCCCTAATGTTGGATGAGTTTGTTAAATACCTCGTATGTTGCCCATGTCGGTTTGACATTCTTCTTATAGTAGTTATGCTTGGTGTTGTTCATCATCAAGCGCAACCGAGCTTGCATATCACATATCCATGATGCATAGATGGGCGATGTGTCCTTCTCCCGCCATCATGGTTGTACTACCAAATTAAATTTAAATTAAATAAATTTATTGTTCAAGTTCGATAATAATATTAAATTAAATTTTATATTAAATAAATTTATGATGAATGTACACCACCATCGACGACATATAACTTTTGGCGTCACTAGAGAGGAATAATAAAGTCGATCATGTCAAGAGCTTTGGATGATGTTTCTGTTTGTGTGTTTAAGAACATCATCCACATCAAACCTAGACATGTAAACAAAATCATTAGGTAATTGTTATAATTAATTTAAATATAAATATTTGTAATTAAATAATATCTTATAATAACATCCCATTAGGATGTCGGGATTAATAATAGGAATAACAAGACACTCATTAAAAGTATCGATCAAAGCATTAATATCAATCATAACATCGTCTTCATCAAATATCGGTAGGGCCGATATAGGTTAAGGGGGTGATATGGTGACGAAAGTTGTGGTAGCGTGGCTCGTGGGAAATTTAAAAAAGCAGGCTCATTCATTTTCAAGTCAGACCGGTTTGACCCAATACTTTGGGAGCTCAACGTCGAATAGAGGTCAACTCGGACGGATTGACACCCCTTAAATTAATCTTAACGTCTTTGTATCAATCGGTGTTTGAATGATGTTTCATGATATTAATCAGGGTGCTGTTTTGCTTTTTAAGAAGAAAATGGATTAGTTAAAGATAATTTTATTAATTTGCTAAATATGGATTAACTTTGAATAAAGTTCTATAAATTTATTATTGAATTCGTCACCGTTTAACCATATTTAATAAATATACACTTTTAAATGAAACATAACCCCAATGTTTGAAACCTTAATAATCGCAATCGTATTGGCGATTAGACTAGTGCAAAAATTAAAAGAATCTCTAAAAAAATACGTGATTAAAATAGAGTAAATATTTGTAAATATATCTACTAATTAAGATATAAATTTATTTTAAAATATCAAAATTATTTATTTATTGTTTTTCTATTATTATACATAAATTATCATTTACTTTTAAATATATATATAAATTATTACTATTGCATTTAAATTAATTTGTAAACAAGTGGTAATTAAAAGGCAGAATATCAGATATAGGGCTAAAGTGCTTCAAAAATACCCTCGTGAAAATAATTATTAAATAGGAAAAAACTGAAAAAAAAAGACAAATTTGCCCTTAATTTTCGAACGTGAAAAAAAACGTTCTACAACTTTTCGACGTGAAAAATTGTCAAACCGTGCCAAAAGCAAGAAAGAAGAACAGTTTTTCGAAGTGAAAACCTATTTCAAAGTTTAGAGCAAGAAAAGAGAAGTTATATTGAACTTGAGAGGGATCGATTTGAAGTTGGCACGAAGGAAATGGCTAGAATCAGCAGCAATAGTGAATAAGAGAGCACGAGTCAATTATCAATGGCGTCAATAAGTATAAGTAGATCGATTTATTGATTTGAAATGGGTATGAGTGTCAGTGAGTCGGTTCAGTCGCAAGGGTCGCAAGAGTTGCATGACTATCTTCGACTCAGTGAGTCGGTTGAGTATCAGTGATTCGGTTGGGTTGCTTGTGTCAGGGAGTCCAAGGGTCATTTGAGCCGCATGGGTTGCTTGTGTCATTGAGTTGCAAGGGTCGTTTGAGTCGCATGTGTCGCTTGTGTCATTGAGTCCCAAGGGTCGTTTGAGTCGCATGAGTCACTTGATAATATGCCTCGTGGATCGCTTGATATTATGCCCCGTGGGTAGCTTGAGCCGTATGGGTCAATTGAGTCTCATGGGTCGTTTGAGTCTCAGTGAGTCGGTTGAGTGTAACAGAGGGTCTTAGGGTCGATTGAGTCGCAAGGGTCACAAGGGTCGGTTGAGTTGCATGGATCGCTTGAGTCGGTAGAAGTATAATGTGTTCTTAATTGGTCATTTTGCAAGTGGAGCCAAAGCCGAAGTTTCTGTATGAATTGAAGCACATGGACAAAATGCCAAAAATCACCACCAAGTGTTATCCTCACGAGACAGTAACGAAGCTGAGAGAAATCTTAGTTGAATACGTTCGAGAAGGAGTCACAATTTAGGCATTTATTCCATTTCCAATGTGACTCCACATTGACGAAGGTTCAAATTACTATACTACTAAATCACTCTGTGATTATACAAGACAAGAAGAAGTTGTGGTTCGTCTTAAACGGTTTTCCCATCCGGTACTCTACAGTGGAGCACACACTAATTTCCAAATTGAAATGCGGACCATATCCCAAAGGATGGGAGTCCAAAAGGGGTGACACATTCAGCCTAAAGAATTTCGTCCGTGGAAAGGTGACCCCCGCACATGTTAGTGAAAAGCTTGTGAAGGCGAAGAATCCCGACGACCGAAAGAGGTTGGCAACTTTGATGTTGTTGGCACAAGTTATGGCACACAAGCCTTCAGCAGAAAACTCAATCAGTCATGATCTCATTGACATGGTTGATGACTTGGAATTTTGTGAAGGCTTTCCATGTGGACCTTACACATTCGAGAAGATTGTGGATACTTGCCTCAAGCACGTTAGCAGGGAATCAACGAAACCAAAATGGTATTGTGGCGGTTTCATGATGCCACTATCGGTAAGTTGTATATATTATTCCAATAACTTAAATGTTTTCGTAAATTTGGCATTCTTATCATTTTGTTTTAATGTTTCAGTTACTTCCATTCGAAACCATCTTAGTTTGGGTGGAAAGGTATGGTATGTTGATATTTTGGATGTGGATCTATCATGCCCAAGAATGTGCAAGAAGATGGTTAAATCCAGTTTTAACCTGAAGTATGTAGATGTGAAAGGCAGAGCGAAGATTCTAAGGTAACAATTACACAAGAGAAACAAGGGTCAAAGAGGGTAATAATGGTTTCTTTTTGGTTTTCAGGATATTCAAAGTATTCTTCGTGTTGAACACAAAGAGGAAGCTTTACTTTCTGATATGGAGGATTACGAGGGATGCCACGACCCCAATGTTCAGATATGGCTAGAACATCTTCATAGAAATCCGAAGGATATTTGTTGGGAGGACATCCGTAAGCAATAACTGCTGACATGAAAAGGAGCTCTTGGTGGTCAAAAGAAGGGAAAAGAAAATGGGACTAAGAGGAAGAAGAGTGTGAATAGAGGTTGAAGATGATGAAGACGAAGGATGGGTAGGTGTTGCTGAAGCTGATGAAGAAAGAGAAGGTGATGATGAAGCTAAAGGAGAAGGAGAAGGAGAAAAGAATCATCAAGGTGATGCTCATGCTCCAGTCCCTCTAACACTAGAGCAGAGATTAATAGAGGAAATAAAGAAGTTGGAGAAAAGAATCATCAACGCCGTAAGAGATCTTCTAAGGGATGTCAGGTATCATTTGCCTTATCCAAAATCAACGGCTAGCGAGAAAGATGCGAGCAGGAGAAACCAATCCTCCGGCACTATTAGGGATGATGATTTAGAATTCATTCGATATACAAATCCAGTGTCAAGAAAAGAGCCAAGCGAAGAGTCGGTTCACTCAGGAGATGGCTCAAAACATGATTTGGCAAACATTGCTCCTAATGAAGTTCCACCAAGTAAGTAATCTTTAGTGAAAAAAATCATTTGACAGTCAATTTCCATCGAGAGTCGACATGGGTCGCAAGAGTCGGATAGGTCACAAGGATGCATAAGTCGTTGGGTGGCATAAGTCACTGGGTCGCAAGGGTCGTTGGGTTGCTAGATTCGCATGGGTCGCATGGAACGAATGGGTTGCCTAATCCCATGGGTCGCAAGGGTCGCATCAATGTAACGAACGATGAGTCTAATCCCATGGCAATATGACCGCGAGGTAACACTTGATGGGAAGTCGAACTTCTATTCCTTCGTCATGAACAAAAAAAAGGTAACGCTAGAACCCCGTAGTCTCGCTCAGGTTTATGAAATGCAGTTAAAATTGAGTCGTGACGATAAGTCTAGGCCCAATTTTTATGTCAAGGCTAGCGTAATCCCTTAGGCTTTGAGCAATCAAAGGCCCGTATTACTAATGGAGCACCAGATCAATCTCATCCCAGGGTCACCATTGCCGAACCGGCCGACCTACCGCATGAACTCTGAAGTGACCATGGAGCTCCAGCGTCAAGTTCAGGAACTAGTGGACAAAGGCTACACCTGAGAAAGCATAAGCCCATGCGCTGACCCAAACTCCTGGTGCCGAAGAAGGACGACACGTGGAGGATGTTTGTTGATTACCGGGCGATCAACGACATCACAATCAAGTACCGGCATCTGATCCCACGGCTCGACGACATGCTTGATGAACTGAGTGGAGCCACAATCTTTTTGAAGATCGATCTCAACAGCGGATACCATCAAGTCCACATGAGAGAAGGCAACGAATGGAAGACAACCTTAAAAACGAAGCAGGGACTATACGAGTGGCTCATCATGCCCTTCAAGCTTTCCAACACCCCGAGCACATTCATGAAGCTTATGAACCACGTGTTGCGACCTATATTGGGAAATTCGTGGTGGTCTATTTCGACGACATACTCGTGTATAGTCGGGACCTTAACTAGAAACACAAACACCTTGAGCTGGTACTTGAGACGCTTCGGAAGGAACAGCTCTACGCCAACATGAAGAGTGCTCCTTTGCCACAAAAGAGATCGTGTTCATGGGATTTGTGGTGAGTTTGCAGGGACTATGAGTGGACGAGAGTAAGATCCAAGCCATACAAGAATGGTCAACATTGACAACAGCCGCTCATGTATGAAGCTTTCACGGGCTAGCAAGTTTCTACCATCGGTTTGTGAAGAATTTCAGCAGTATAGCCGCACCACTCACCCCAGTTATCATGAAGGACAAGGCTTTTGAATGGGGAGAAGCACAAGCCAACGCATTCGAGGCACTCAAGGCAAGCTTGACCACCGCACCTGTCCTTGCCCTGCCAAACTTCGACAACATGTTCGAAGTAGAGTGCGACGCCTCAGGAATCGGTATTGGAGCAGTTCACATTCAAGAACGGCGACCCGTGGCCTACTTCAACGAGAAGTTAAGTGGAGCCACGCTCAACTACCCAACATATGACAAGGATCTTTATGCTCTTGTTCGAGCCCTACAGACATGGCAGCATTATCTACTGGCAAAGGAATTCATCATCCACATGGACTATGAGACCTTGAAGCACCTCAAGGGTTAAAACAAGCTCAAGCGATGACATGGCAAATGAATGGAGTTCATCGAGACCTTCCCGTACATAATCAAGTACAAGAAGGGTAACGAGAACATGGTAGCCGATGCCTTGTCACGAAGGCAAGTTCTCACAAACACAATGGAGGCAAGGAACCTAGGGTTCGAGCACATCAAGGAACTCTATGATCAAGATCCAGAGCTCGGCGAGGTGTTCCGAGCGTGCAAGGAAGGAGCCTACGGACCATTCTACATCCATGGAGTATATTTTTTCTACAACAGGAGGCTCTGAATTCCACAAAGCTCAATGAGGGAGTTGATACTACAAGAAGCTCATGGAGGGGCTCTCACGGGGCACTTTGACGTAGAGAAGACATTGACAACAATCAAGGAGCATTTCTTCTGGCCGCACCTCAAAAGGGATGTACAACTACTTTGTGCATGATGTATCACGTGCCACCAAGCCAAGTCCCGTAGCCAACCCCACAATTTGTATCTTCCTCTACCAATTCCAACTCATTTGTGGACTGACTTGTCGATGGACTTTGTTCTCGGACTGCCGAAGATCCGACACAAAGATTCTGTTTTTGTTGTTGTGGACAGGTTCTCCAAGATGACGCATTTTATACTGTGTTTGAAGACCGGCGATGCAACTCAAATAGCAGACCTTTTCTTCCAGGAGGTCGTACGCCTTCACGGCCTACCAAGGTCCATTATGTCCGACCGGGACAACAAGTTCTTGAGGCACTTCTGGCGGACACTTTGGCGGAAACTAGGGACCAAGCTGTTGTTCTCCACAACATGCCACCTGTAGACGGATGGTCAAACCGAGGTGGTCAACCGCATCTTGGCAGCACTCTTGTGGTCATTCATTGGAGGATACCCGAAGAAGTGGCTCGAGTATCTACCCCACGCAGAATTTGCTTACAACAGGACACAACATTCTACCACCAAGCACTCACCGTTTGAGGTCGTCTATGGGTTCAATCCCATAACTCCCTTGGACCTCTCGGCCCTACCAAGCAAGGAGGTCGCCAGCCAGAATGGCAAGAAGAAGGCCGAACTCATCAAAAAGATGCACGAGAAGGTTCGGGAAAACATAAGGCGCAAGACTGAACAATACACCAAGCAAGCGAACAAGCGGCAAAGACAACATGTGTTCTGCGAGGGACACTGGGTGTGGCTACACATGCGACCCGAGCGATTCCCGAACAATAGAAGCTCAAAGCTTACACCAAGAGGAGATGGGCCATTTCGTGTCCTTGAACGGATCAATGACAACACCTATCGCCTAGAGCTACCCGGTGAGTTTAACGAGTCAACAACATTTAACATTGTTGACTTATCTCCTTTTGATGCAGGTGATAACATTCCACAGATGGAACACTCGCAAAGGGGAGGGAATGATGAGGACATCGCACACCAAGACGACCCGAGAGCCGGACACGTGAGCGAGGAGGTGACCCGAGGCGCCGAGCAAGTGGAATCCTTCCACAGGTTTATCACGAGGGGACGAGCGCGGAACTTACGGACCAAGGCTGCCGAGATTGTAAAGGAAGCCTGAGAGGGTCTCTTTCATGAAGACCACTCGCCCCACGACCATCAGACGAGTCGCGACCGTGTTCAGCATCGAACCGAACGCTGGCCCAGATGCTTAGGACACTCAAATGACCAAGACGACCGAGTGACGTCGTTCCCGTGCTCACAACGGTCACATGACGTCATTGGGACGCTCCAACACGTTCAAACGGTCACATGATATCACTCTTGCATGCCCAATGGTCAGATGACTCATTTGGGCACTCCAGCAAGTTTTTAGCCCATTTTTCTGTTTTTCAGACACTTTTCGGTCGATAGGGGCAATAGAGCAATGATTTTGTGTATTTTGTCTTCTTTCAAGGCTTGAGACTTGCCTATAAAAGCAGTCGCAATCTTCATATGTAAACAACTTGGATTTTGGTAGTAAATTTGAGTTCAAGAGAATATTTCCTCTTTTCTTAAAACGTTTCTGGAAAACATCTTTGCCTTCAATTCATTCTGGGAACAATTTATGTGTGTTTAGACTGTATCAAGAGGCTTCCGCACCTCTTGTGGTGTCGTTCATTCCAGCCGACCCGAAGAATTCCGCTTAACAAACGAGGATTTGGATTTCCGAATATGCATCCCGAGCCACTTAGCCCGTGCACGTATCACAAAGGGTCGAAAGGGCCAAAGGGTTGCAGGGGTACAAGGGTCGTAAAGGTACAAGGGTCGCACGGTCGCACTGGGTCATAGAGTCTCATGGACCCTTGCGGACATTGCGACATCACAACTGATACACGCTCGGGTTAAACGGCTCGGGACGCGTATTCGATGAACCGAAATCCTCGTTTGTTAAGCGAGATTTCTTTGAGTTGGATGGAATGATTGACACCACAAGAGGTGCGGAAGCCTCTTGAGACAGTCTAAGACGCACTTCAAATGTTCCCGGAATAAATTGAAGGCAAAGAAGTTTCCCGGAAACGTTTTTAGAATAGAAGTAAATTCTCTCAAACTTTATACACTCCAAAATCCAAACTGATTACAAATGAAGGCTGAGATTGCTTTTATAGGCGAGTCTCATGCCTCAAAAGAAGCCAAAATACATCAAATAATTGCCCTAATGCCCCTATTGGCCGAAAATAGTCTGAAAAATGGGAAAATGGGCCAAAAACTTGCTGAATGGCCAAATGACGTCATCAGACCGTTGGGGGCGCGGGGTGACGTCATGTTACCATTTGAACGCGCTGGAGCGTCCCGCGACGTCATGTGACCGTTGCGACCCGTGGAAGTGACGTCATCAGGTCGTCTGGGCCGTTTGGGCGTCCTAGACGCTCGGGCTAATGGAGAAGATGGTCGCGACCCGACCAACGGCCACGGATGAGTGGTCTTCACGGACGAGAGCCTCACATGCGTCCTTCACAATCTCGGTCGCCTTGGTCCTTAAGCTCCGAGCCCGGCCCCTCGTGATTAGACCGTGAGAGGACTCCACTTCTTCGGTGCCTCGGGTCGCCTCCTCCCTTGCATGTCCGGTCCTCGGGTCGTGTCCGATGTCCTCATCATTCCCTCCCCCGTGCGAGCATTCCATCTGTGGAATGCTATCATCTGCATCGAAAGGAGATAAGTCAGCAACGTTAAATGTTGTTGACACGTTATACTCACCGGGGCTCGAGGCG
>CM071864.1:14906200-14922778 GCA_036759665.1 Gynandropsis gynandra
AAAATACACCGAGACCGCTCTCGTGGTATATTAGGTTTATCACAAAAGAGTTACATCGATAAAGTTCTTGAGTGGTTTGACACGAAAGGATGTAAAGGTACAGATACCCATATTTCTAAGGGTGACAAATTCAGTTTTAGACAGTGCCCACAGACTAAATCGGAGATTCAGGAAATGAGGAAGATTCCTTATGCTTCGGCTATAGGGAGTCTAATGTATGCACAGGTTTACACACGACCTGTTTTGGCATACATTGTTGGCATTTTGGGAAGATACGTAAGTAACCCTAGGATTAATCATTGGAAGGCGTCCAAACGGGTGATGCTATATCTTCAGAAAATAAAAGGTTATGCTTGTGTAAAGACGATCTGACCAGCTCGAGATCACTGGTTATTCAGATTCAGATTATGTTGGATGTCTTGATAGTCTTCGATCCGCTTCAGGCTATATATTTCTCCTCATTGGTGGGGCTATTTCTTAGCTTAGTGCTAAGCAAACGCTCGTGGACTCGTCCACAATGGAGGCAGAGTATGTAGCATGTTATGAGGTATCCAATCAGGCTTTATGGTTGCGGAATCATGAGAAGAAACACGAGTGATTTTGGCAATCTAACCCCGAAAATGAAGTTGTGTAACAAGGTTCGACTTATGCAATGCCACGGATGGAAGCGAGCACTCAAACACCGAGCGAAAGGAGCGGAAACTACACTTCAAGACATGCCCGCTCGGGTGGCTAGTGAGTGCCCGGTCGGGCTAATTCATGCCAAGCAACCCCGTAAGTCTACACGACTCGGGTGCTCAATGGACATGCTCGGGCATAGGTGCCCGCTCGGGTGCATTTGGAGTGCCCGCTCGGGCTGTTTCATGGCAGAAAACCCCGTAAGATTGCACGACTCGGGCTGATGAAGTACACGGTCGGGCATGGTGCCCGATCGGGCTCTTTTGTGTGTGCACGATCGGGTAGGTCACCTGCACGAGCGGGTAGAGAGCATGCGCGCTCGGGTCCAGCATTCCAACAAACTTTCCTAAGATCTAGATCGGCCAAATTAAAAGAAGAAGGAGATCTGAAAAGTGGGGATCGAACCAGAATACATCATAGGAGAAGGAGAGACACTAGGGCAAGAGGAAGGAGGAAGAAAAGGACGGATCTATGGATCGGGAGCGAGGAGAATCTACCGAAGGCATCGGTCTATGAATAGGGAGTTATCTCTTTCATCATCTATGTCGAAACTAGACTTCTCTTGTGTTTCCTTTTCTGCATATATGTCTGAGTAGATTCCTTTGCCATGGGTTAGAGAGGTTTGATATGATGTAACGAAGTCGTATGCTTAATGAATGGTGATACTTAATGCTTTCATTACCTGTACGCCACTTGAATGAATGAATTTGGTATCTATCATGTTTTCAGATCTCATGGTTGTTTTTAATGCTTTCTCTACCTGTACGCCACTTGATTGAATGATCTTAGAATCCTAATAAACCAACGCCAGGGCATTAGGGTTCGGAACTTAGCCATGATTTAGGGTTTGCCGGTTTAGAATCTACGCCAGGTCAATCGGTTAAATCTAGGGATTAGGATAGCGGTCATAATGCGTCTATGCATGTAAGATACGCAATGGATACATTGGTATATGCATGCTAGATAGTGGACAAGTCTACGCCAGTCAGTTCCTATAGGAGAGCTTGAATTCCCTGAATTCATGATAGTACCCAGCCAAATTATCCTTTTAGAACTTCGTTACTTCATTAGGCAAACTCTCGATACCCATGGTTCTCAGCCATAAAGTTTTATCTCTTCGATCTAATTTAGTTCAGCTCAACCACGATTCCAATTTTAGTCTTCTCACGCGTCTAATTCAATTAGTTTAATAGCTACGAAGTCGCATCAATTCCTTGTGTTCGACCCTAGTTACTACACGATCCGTATTCTTGCGGAAGCGTTAGTCTAGGTTTTATCACTCGATATAACGCATATCAAGTTTTTGGCGCCGTTGCCGGGGAATTGATTACGGCTTAGGAGTTAGGAAACTTTTAGATTTAGACATTAGGTTTTTAGGAGTCTTGTTTGTTTCTTGCTTTTTCGTATTTTTGTTTGTTTATTCGCATAGAGTCAAGTTCTTTTGCTTCTCGGATCTCACGCGATTTTGTGTTTATCTTCTTTTTCTTGTGCAGCTTAATTGTGCATGAGAAACACCGGAAGAGCAGATCTAGTTTTCGACCCCGACATTGATAGAACACTCAGAAAATTAAGGAAAGAATCGAAAGCTAGTGCAAGCAATTCAGTTGATAACACGCAAGCACATTTGAATTTCCAAACCGAGAAAGTGATCGAACAACCGTTTGTCGAAGAGCTAATGGCTGAACGTCAAGATATGAACGTTCAAAACGCGCAGCAAGTGCAACCGGCACTGACCTATGGATCATACACGGTCCCTAGGCACACGCAGCTCTTATCTTGCATTGCAAGAAGAAACGTCCGTGTAGAGCTTCAACCGGCATTCATTCAAATGCTTGGTAACGCGGCGTTTAGAGGGAGACCAACCGAGGACCCAAACCAGCATCTCACTGATTTCAAGATGCTGTGCCGAACCGTAAGGGGTGGAGATGGGGTATCGGATGAGGATATAATGCTAGCTGCTTTCCCGTTCTCGGTGAAGGATAGAGCACAAGATTGGTTATATTCGCAACCAGCGAATTCTATTGCGTCATGGGAACAGCTAGAGGAGAAGTTTATGACGAGATTCTTCCCTCAAAACAAAGCGATGAACTTATTGCCTACTTAAACAAATACCGCATAGAGTTAGACCCGAATCTTGCAGTCCTTGTTGGAAGGTATGTTAAATTATATGTTGTAACAGTTTTTACTCTTTATATTTCTCTTACATTAGCCAAAGACAAAGATTCTCTCGTTTCCGGTCATTTTCAGACATAGCCGGAAACCATGGTCAAAATTCATCAACTCCGAGAACCAACATTTGGCCGTTCCTGAGGTACAACTAATTGTTAACGCTCCATGTTGCGGAAATTTGTATAAACCCGACTCATCTTTTTCGTTTATTTTTTCAAAAGGCTGTTGATTTTGTTGATAAGTTGTTAAGATATGATCATCAAGAAAGGCCGACGGCCAAAGAAGCTATGGTAAAGTTAACTCTTAAAGATCTTTTTAAGCATTACCCTTTTATTGTTTCATGCTTATCTTTTTTATTATTCGAATGCGTTTAGCGTTTGATGAAACGTTGAAAGATAATGTAAAAAACTTGCGTTTGTTTTGTGTGTATACGCAGGCGCATCCGTATTTTTACCCTATAAGAAACGCTGAAAGCAGCCGAACGCAATCGCAGTCATGAACGATGTCAGCCATCCGTGTTTTTACCCTATAAGAAACGCTGAAAGCAGCCGAACGCAATCGCAGTCATGAACGATGTCAGCCATCCGTGTTTTTACCCTATAAGAAACGCTGAAAGCAGCCGAACGCAATCGCAGTCATGAACGATGTCAGCCATCCGTGTTTTTACCCTATAAGAAACGCTGAAAGCAGCCGAACGCAAACGCAATCGCACTCATGAACGATGTCTGCCATTGTTGCGTTTGCGCACAACAACTCTTCTGGCGTTGTGTTTTCACTTGGCATATATATATATATATTTCTATATATACTTGCAATTAGTCTATTGTCCTTTGTGAATTGTTCGCCATTTGTATTCTATTTTGTTTATCGAGATTTTCCGTACAATAATAATGGTTTTAAAAATTGGTCTATGCACCGTTCGGGCGCTCTAGGCGGAGCTTATGCGGCCGCAGCCGTCAAGGTGGCTGTTTTTTTTTTTTTGAAAAAGGAAAAACTTTGATACTATGTCTATATATTTACAATTTAATTATTTGTTATATATAGTTTTTATATTATTCTATATATTTATAATTTATATTTTAACCAAAATTAATAGATTAAAAGTGTTATTATTTATCATTTGATGTTTTAAATGATCTTTGTTATAAATTTATATATATATTTTATAAATTATCTATTTAGTTTTTAAGTATACGAATAATTCAAATAATTAAGATAATTATAATTTGTCGAATATTTGAATATTATTATTTGTATTTGACTTTTTAAATCTTTGAATTTTAATTTGGATTGGATACAAATACTTCAAAATTCAATATTTAAATTATAATTATATATAAATATATCGGTCTAATTCAGCGCCTTGAGTGTTTATCTGTCTAGTTGCTAACGTTTTTCGAACCTTGATAATAATATATTTATAAAAGAGTATTTACATTAGCATTAGTAGTCCATTTTAAAAATAATAAAAAAATTCGTTAAGAGTATGTCATTGGGAAATTTGTCACTTAATAGCAATTGGGTTTTACGTAAGAAGCCATAATGCAAATTGTTATGTTATTTTTTTCATATTCTTAACAAACCTTCATTTCCTTATTTCCACTTGGCATTAGTGTACTTCTCCATTATTATATATTCCAACGAAAAAAGGTTGGACGAATAATTAATTCATAAATAAATATTCCTTTATCACACGACAATTCTATTTGTCGATCATTTTTCTGTGGATTCTCAAGATAAATAAATGCTGATTTTATACTCCAATTTGGTATAAATACTTTTAAAAAATGTTCGAATAGCTTCCACTTAATTTCGAAATTAAATATTTTTTTTCGCATTTCTTTTTTAATAATATCAAATCTTATTATTAAATAATTTTTTTTCCGATCATGGATTCGAATATACTTAAAAAAATTTGAAATACAAATAGGCAATAAGTTGTATTCTATTTTTGAAAAATTAAATTCATTGAAATACCAAAGAAAATGTGCAATTTAAATTATAGTGATCTAATGAGAGACAGAGAATCCAAGAGGGTTGACCGTTGAAAGACAAAGATACCAAAAAACCACTCTGAACTGAAATGACATTTTGTCCGTTATTTAGTTTCCTTTTTATTTTTAATTTTGACATCTTTTTTAGTTACCCACTTTTGTTTTCACTTATTTAATAATAATATATTTATTTGTGTAAAGTTTTTATATATATATATATATATTCAATTACATCCCAATATCACATATTTTTGTGAGAATAAATTATCTATTGAAGTATATATGTGATTGACAATTAAGAATGTGTATAAAGCATTTAAAAAGCAATATATATCGAATATATCAAACCATTATTTAAATATTTTTATAAATAATATATATATATACATATCCGTCAAATATTATGTATCATATATATATATATATAATAGTTTAATATACATGTCCATTCGGACGTAGATTTTTTGTATATTAAAATTCTTTTAATTGATTTATTTATTTATATAAAAAATTATATATAAAAATCAAATGAATTATATATCATTATGTAAACTTTTATTTCTTTCAAAGTATATACAAAATTTTTATTAATTTTAGATGTAATTTTACACGTATGTTGTAAAATTTATAATATTACTTGTAAATCGTTCCATTTGCTATTTAAAGATATAGATAAATCTTCAAAAAATTTAATAATTATTTGAAATTAAAATTTTAAAATTAAATTATTAGTATTTTTATTATAATTACTGTTAAAAATATCATTTATAAAACGATTTATCATTGTTATTATAATAAAATATTATTTTAATTTGAAATAGATAGAGAAACGAACATTTTTTTTAAATTAGTGTTAATATTGTAAAAAATAAATCCAAATTTTTTTAAAATAAATACACAAAATCAATAAATATTTGACACGTGATAGAAATTACAGTTTACCATTCGCTTAAGGGATGTATTACAAATACTTTTCTATCACTTTACTCATTTTTAAATGATTTTTTTAGCATCTAAAACATTATTTTTGAAAGGTCGATATATAATTTTACCATCACATCTTTTATAAAGAATATTTAAGTGAATGACAATATCCGGTGAATATGAATAAAATAAATTAAAAAAATTCAAATTTGATTCTCCATAGACTTATATTAATTTAATTACTATTTAATAATTAACAAAAGTAAAAATAAAATGGGTAATTTCAAAAATATCCTCGTAGGGCTAAAAGACTTCAAAAATATTATTTCCGAAAAAAAAATTCGCTTCAAAAATACCTTTATAAATGCTAAAATTCTCAAAATACTCCTTGCGACCCTTCTACCCAATTTGACCCAGTGACCCAGTACGACCCTGTGACACTGCGACCCAGCGACCCAGTCTGACCCACCGACTAAGTCTGACCCTGCGACCCTGCGACCCAGCGACCCAGTCCGACCCTACGACCCTGCAACCTTGTCCGACCCTGCGACCCAGTCCGACCCACCCGACCCTGCGATCCTGTCCGACCCAGCCGACCCTGCGACCCTGTGCGACCCAGTCCGACCCTGTGACCCAGTGCGACCGCCGGAAATCGCCGGAAATTGCCAGAAATCGCCGGAAAATGCCAAAAATCGTCGGAAAACGGTCGAAATAGCTGAAACTCACCTACAAATCGCCAGAAATCACCGGAAAATCGCTCAAAACGCTGGAAATCATTGAAAATGACTGAAATATTGTTGGAAATCGCTCGAAAATTGCTGCAAACAGCTCAAAATAGAAGGAAATCACTCGAGAAAGGAAAGAAATCACTAAAAAAATGAAGGAAATCGTTCGAAAATAGAAGGGAAACACTCGAAAATGAAAGGAAATAGCTCTCTACTTTGTTTCCCTCCTCTCGATTTTCGTTTTCCCTCTTCTGATATTTGCCTTTCCCTCCTTTGTATGTGTTTTTCATTAAGGGCACATATGTCTTTTCTCCAATTTTTTTCCATCAGATTTAGGATGGTAGTTTTGAAGTGTTTTAGCCCTAAGAGGGCATTTCTGATATTCTCCCAAATAAAAGTATAAGTTCGAAGCAATTCTATGAAAGAGATGGTTGATATAAATATTTTACTATATATGTTTCGATTGGGGAGCGTGTGAACACGCGCAGTGAGTGGAGAGTGGTGGTCGGGCAATTAGGTGAAAAACCGGAGACAATGAGAATATATAATCTAAAGGATGATTAGAGGACATTAAGCACATAATCCGATCTTCGGGATCGTGTCTCAAGTCTATTCTAACCTTTCCGACTTCTTATTTTATTTGCTATATATATATTAGAAAAAACCCATACAATTTGTAAATTTGTTCTAAATATTAAATCTATATTGTAAGATTTTTTTGGTTTAATCTTATATTTGTGGACCTATATATGTGAATAATTTTGGAATAAGTGTTGTCATTCGGTTTAGTCCAAATTAAATGTGGTCGGATTTAAGTTTAATTGATTGGACTTCGGTATTGAATTGAATGGGGAGGATTATATGTATAGAGACCTTTGGTAGTATCGTTTATATTTCATGATGGACGAAATTAAACAATACAATTGAGAACCGGAATTAATCGGTTATCTGTCGGTTTATGGTCCCTGGTTCACGTGCCTATATAAATGAGATTCATTTGGTTTCTGAAAAAGGATTCATAATTATCACCTACGGTTTTACAGAAAATTTTAGAGAATCTCAGTTTTTTTTATACATCCCATCAGTATCAAGTTTTACAGTTATTGCACGTAGAATCAGAAGATCTATTCCGCTGCATATTGTATATCACAAATCCAGGTATTTATCTCGATCTTCTTTTTTTTTTTGTTTCTCAAATCTTGATATAATTCACAATAGAGTTTCGGGGGTTTTGGAATCCGAATTAGGTGAAATCGGATTCCTTCATTTTATTCTGGCGGAAGAGGACAAATCATCGGAGCCTTGTCTTGAATATTGGTGAGATGCTTCATTTGACACCTGTATTGAGAATGGTGCTTAAATGTTATTCTATTTTTCTACTACGAAAAATGTTCGACAGCAAATAAACTATCTCGATAAAGATGTTCCTATCTAATTTCTGGATTTACCTTATAGTTGTGGTACTTGATGCTTCACCGATGGGCGTTGATGCTATAGGTTCAAGTGCATTGATTTGGATGGAGATGGCCTTTTGACAAGGAATGGGTTGCAATTCTTTTATGAGGAGCAATTGCATAGAATGGAATGCATGGCACAAGAGTCTGTTCTATTCGAGGATATTCTATGCCAAATATTCGATATGATTAAACCAGGGGTCTGCCATGTGCTCTTTTCGCATGGTGTTGAGTGATTTGCGCAGAAAATGGCTTGAATGACAAAGTACTTATCGTCAATTAAATCTTTCCCATTGTGTCATATGCTCTTTTCTGCTCCACAGTTACGCTGAAATGTTAATTGAGTTTCTAATCCTTATCTGTAGCAACAATCCAATTTATGCATATCATTCTGGCCAATTCAATGCTTTTATTCTGTGTTTTTGCAGAATGAGAGCTGTATCACTCTGAAAGACTTGAAGGGTTCCAAACTCTCAGGCAACATTTTCAATATCATTTTCAATCTTAACAAATTTATGGCCTTTGAAACTCGGGATCCCTTCCTCATACGCCAGGTATTGTACAACACTTCTGTAGTTCATCGAACGGAATGTAAACTAGTATGATGCCATAATATACTAAAAACATTGATGGAGATAGGAACGGGCGAATCCTACATGGACGGAATGGGCTCGCTTCGGACACAGAGAATACATTAGACTTGCAATGGAAGAAGACGTGGAAGATGTGTCTAATGGATGTCCAGAGGTATGGGACGAATCGCTCGATGCCCCGTTTTGAGGTTTATCAGAAAGCACTCTAGATTTTGGCCAAATTGGTCCCTAGTTTCCGCCAAATTGTCCGCCAAAATTGACTCAAGAACTTGTTGTCCTGGTCGGATACAATGGTCCTTGGTAAGCCGTGGAGACGTATGACCTCGTGGAAGAAGAGGTCTGCTATTTGGTTTGTATCGCTGGTCCTCGAAGATGGTATGAAATGTGTCATCTTGGAGAACCTGTCCACAACAACAAACACAGAATCTTTGTTTCGGATCTTCGGGAGTCTGAGAACAAAGTCCATTGACAAGTCAATCCATGGATGAGTCGGAATTGGTAAAGGAAGATACAAACCGTGGGGCTGGCTACGAGACTTGGCTTGGTGACACGTGCTACATCGTGCACAAAGCCGTTGTACATCCCTTTTGAGGTGCGGCCAGAAGAAATGTTCCTTGATTGTGGCCAAGGTCTTCCCTACTCCAAAGAGCCCCGTAAGAGCCCCTCCATGAGGTTCTTGAAGTATCAACTCCCTCATTGAGCTCTGTGGGATGCAGAGCCTCTTGTTCCGGAAAAGGTATCCTCCGTGCATGTAGAATGGCCCATGGGCTCCTTCCTTACTCATTCTGAACACCTCACCGAGCTTCGGATCTTGGTCGTAGAGTTCCTTGATGTGCTCGAACCCTAGGTTCCTTGTCTCCATCGTGGTGATTAGAACATGCCTTCGTGACAAGGCATCGGCTACCACGTTCTCGTTACCCTTCTTGTACTTGATTATGTACGGGAAGTTCTCGATGAACTCCATCCATTTACCATGCCTTCGCCTGAGCTTGTTTTGACCCTTGAGGTGCTTCAGGATCTCATGGTCCATGTGAATGATGAATTCCTTCGCTAGTAGATAATGCTGCCATGACTGTAGGGCTCGAACAAGAGCATAAAGCTCATTGTCATATGTTGGGTAGTCGAGCGTTGCTCCACTTAACTTCTCGCTGAAGTAGGCCACGAGTCCCCGTTCTTGAATGATAACTGCTCCAATACCGATTCCTAAGGCGTCGCACTATACTTCGAATATCTTGTCGAAGTTTGGCAGGGCAAATACATGCACAGTGGTCAAGCTCGCCTTGAGTGCCTCGAACGCGTTGGCTTGCGCTTCTCTCAAATCAAAATCCTTGTCCTTCTTGATAACCGCGATGAGTGGTGCGGCTAAACTGCTGAAGTTCTTCACGAACCGGCGGTAGAAATTTGCTAGCCCGTGAAAGCTTCATACATGGGCGGTTGTCGTTGGTGTTGGCCATTCTTGTATGGCTTGGATCTTACTCTCATTCACTTGTAGTCCATGCGAACTCACCACAAATCCCAGGAACACGATCTCCTTTGTGGCAAAGGAGCACTTCTTCATGTTGGCGTTGAGTTGTTCCTTCCGAAACGTCTCCAGTGCCAGCTTAAGGTGTTCGTGGTGCTGGCTGGCTGAGGTCTCGACTATACACGAGTATGTCGTCGAAATAGACCACCATGAATTTTCTGATGTAGGCTCGCATCACGTGGTTGATAAGCCTCATGAACGTGCTCGCGGCGTTGGAAAGCCCGAAGGGCATGACGAGCCACTCGTATAGTCCTTGCTTTGATTTGAAACCGTCTTCCATTCGTCGCCTTTTCTCATGCACACTTGGTGGTATTTGCTCTTGAGATCGATCTTCGAAAAGATTGTTGCCCCACTCAGCTTATCAAGCATGTCGTCGAGCTGTGGGATGGGATGCCGATACTTGATTGTGATGTTGTTGATCGCCCGACAATCAACACACATCCTCCACGTCTCGCCCTTCTTTGACACTAGGAGAACGGGTATGGCGCATGGACTTAGGCTTTCTCGAATGTAGCCTTTATCCATCAATTCCTGAACTTGACGCTGCAGCTGGAATTTCCTCGGGAAACAAGGCTCGATACTTGCTTAGGATGCTTGCGACTTCCGAAGGATGCTCCACTGTTTCCTGGCTTACTAAGATACCCTTGTAAACCATTAGTAATACAGGGCTTTGATTGCTCAAAGCCTTACGGATTACGCTAGCCTTGACATAAAAATTCGGCTTTCGCTTATCGTCATGACTCAACTTTAACTGCATTTTATAAACCTGAGTGGGACTAAGGGGCGCTAGCGTTACCTTTCGTTTGTTTATCACGAAGGAGTAGAAGTTCGACTTCCCGTCATGCGTTACCTCGCGGTCATATTTCCATGACCTTCCTAGTAGAATATGTCTTACTTGCATGGGCACAACATCGCAGAGTACTTCGTCGTGGTACTTGCCGATGCGGAAGGGTACGCTGACTTGCTCGCTCACCTTGAGCTCCCCTTTATCTTTAAGCCATTGTAGCTTGTACGGATGTGGGTACTTCTTCGTTTCCAAGCCAAGCTTCCGTACCATTTAGGCGCTGGCAACGTTAGTACAGGACCTGCTATCAACAATGAGTCCACATACCTTTTCTTTTACGAGAACACTGCGTGTGGAAGATCGTCTCCCTTTGGGCTTTTTCAGGTGGACTGGCCATCGTGCTTAAGACGCGTCGTGTCACCAAAAGCTCTCTGCTCTTTGGCCTATTCATCTTCATTCGTGGACTCGTAACCTCCGCGATTAGTGATGGTCATGACCCGTGGATTAGGGCAATATCTCGCCATGTGCCCTATTCCTTTGCACCTGAAACACACAAGTTCACAGATCTGGGTTTGGTTTGAGGAAATTTGTCTATTACCTTCCCCTTTGGCACCTTTTGATGTTTCGGGTGCTGTACCTTTGGAATGATCGTGTGCCCTTGGTCTTCCTGGCAACCTTGGGTGTTGTTTCGTTGTCCTCGTGGGCTGCATCCTTCCGCGGTTTACTACTTTCTTTCGTCGAATTTGTTGCTCTATTTGAATCGAGAAGTGTAAGATATCCTGCAAGTCATGGTAGTGTTGTCTCTGTACCTTCCTTGTGTTCCGCTCGTTCAGCCCATCTAGGAATTGAGCCATTATTGTTTTTCATATTCATCTAGCTCCAGCCTGTTGCAAAGATGCTCAAACTCGTTGAAGTATTCTTCGACCGTTTTGCTTCCCTAGGTCAGCTTCCTATATCTCCGCTGAAGCTCCATGTGGAAGTATGGAGGGACATATCTCTTGCGCATGAAGGCCTTCATCTCTCCCCATGACGAGAGTAGTCCAACTTTGGTTCACCGTCTAGTGCTCTCCTCGCGATCCCACGAAGTGAGCACGCCTTCTCCGAGCTGGGTTGTGGCTTACTGCACCTCTTTATGCTCTATAAAGGTGTAGCACTCGAATATACGATCCATCCGCCTCTTCCAGTCGAGATAACTTCCAGATTCACGCGGCCAGAAAAGGTAGGTGGTTTTAGTTTCAAACTGTTGCCGTCCTGGTTCTGCCGCGGTCTTCGAGGTGCTCCTCATCCAAAGATTCATCTTTGCGGATCATGGGCCATTGCCTTTGGGGTGGCTCCTCATCCGAAGACTCATCCTCGCGAATGATGGGTTGTTGCCTTGGTCGCCTCGACAACTCTTTGTCCTCTTCTTCAGGGTCGTTCCGTAATGGCCCTCGACGTTCACGTCGTCTATTTTTAGGAGCTGGGCGTTCTTCTTGCTCCACACAATTCTCATGAACCACTGGTGCTTCCGGTATTTTTTGCCTTCGTTCTCCCTCAAGGCGATTCATCCTTGTCTCCATTCTTTGGAGCATTTGCATGATCGCATTGAGTTGGCTGTTTTGTGCCGAGTGTTCTCCATGTTAGCCCATCCTTTGACAAATACGAATGATTAGCTTAAAACGAGTTGAAAGGGGTGGAAGCGTACCTTTGATCCTTGAACCGGGCTCTGATACCATAACTGATACATGCACGGCGTAAGTGGCTCGAGACGCGTAATTGGGAAAACCGAAAATCCTCGTTGTTAAACGAGATTCGTCGGGTTGGATGGAATGAACGACACCACAAGAGGTGCGAAAGCCTCTTGATACAGTCTAGACACACTTCAATTGTTCTCCGAACGAATTTAAGGGACTACGTTTCCCTGAAACTTTTAAGAATAGAAGAAATAATTCTCTCGAACTTAAATTTACTCCAAAATCCAAGTTGTTTACAAAAAAAGGTTGAGACTGCTTTCATAGGCAAGTCTCAAGCCTTGATAGAAAACAAAATACATGAAATCATCGGGTCACCTACTCGCTCGCTTGTCGGGTTCTCGGGTTGTCCTGGTGTCCGATGTCCTCATCAGGGGTCCAAGGGTCGTAGGGCTACAAGGGTCACAATTGTAAAGGGGTCGCAAAGGGGTCAAAGGGTCGTAGAGGTATAAAGGTCGTTGAGTGGTCAAAGGGTCGTAAAGGGGTCAAAGGGTTGCAGGGGTACAAGGGTCGCACGATCGCAATGGGTCACATAGTCTTATCGAGTCGCACGGTCGTAGTGGGTCACAGAATTTACCCTCTTTTTATGTTTTTGTTACATGTGTAATGGATTCAGTCGAGTTGAAAATCAAACTGATTTATTTTTTGTATAATGGTAAATGGGAAGAAAACCCTAAATGGAGAATCTGAATGGGTTGGTAGAGTTCAGGAAAACTAGAGAGTATTTTTCTATTCTCCTCTGGTTAGTCTAACATACCAGCAACTGATTGATGAGTTATGCATAGAGATGATGGTGGGAATAATACAACGGAGTTGAAGTTAAGCTATTTTCCCAATATTTGTGAAAATAAGAAGCCACCATATATAATGAATGACAAGCATCTTATTTGTTATATGTTCGATCGCATAAGAAGAATTCAACCACTATTTTATGTGGAAATAGAATCGGTATGTGTGAAGTGTGAAATCGAAATCGAGAAGGAAATTGAACCTCTAATTCCTGCTTTTGGAAGCATTGCTAAAGAAGGAAAGGATGGAGGTGTTGTAGATTATGATGATTGTGTTATTGTAGGTCCAAATAACAAAAGTAGAGTTGGAGTAATCTGACAAAAACAATAAGTATTTTGGATTCAGATAATTCAAATTGAACATACAAGCGGGTTAAGAGAAGATGGTGGGTGTGTAATGATTGTGGTAGTTGATGAAGTTGTTTGTGGCAATAATAAAGTTGCTTCTGATGTGCCAACAGAGCATAAATATGGTGATGGTGAGAACAACTTGGAAATGGTAGTTCACGAGAAGGCAGACAACGAAAATAATATCTTCGAGTTCAAAGATGGATTGCATCTTCAGATTGGACAAGATTTTGATAGCAAGAAGGATGTAAAGACATTTGTAAGGAAGGGTTCAATTAAAGCTTCCCTTAGATATAAAACATTGTTATATGATTCGAAGCTGTGGGAAATACGATGCCAGTTTGCCAAAAGTGGTTGAAAATGGAAATTACACATGGCAGCAATCCCAAATTCCAAACGGTTTAGTGTGAGAACACACCATCCCATTGGTAACTGTTCACTTGTATTTAAATGGACGGAAGCTACAAAAGGTACAACGCAATTGGTTAAGGATTCTTTGAATGAGAAATATGTTAGGAATTATAAAACACCTCCAACAAAAGAATTGATGGCTCGTGTAAAGGCAAAGTACGGTGCCAATGTATCGTATTTGATGGCATTAAGAGGCAAATGCGACGCTTAAAAGAAGATCAGTCTTGATGACTTTGAAAATTATTGAAGGCTTTTAGAGTTGTTGCACATGTTTACAGAAAGAAATCCCGGATCTGTCGCAAATCTTCAGCTCGATAGTGATGGGAAAAACTTCAAATACCTTTTTATGGCTATCGGAGCGCCAATACGAGGATGGAAATACATGCGTAAAGTGGTTGCTGGGGATGCAACATTTCTGACAGGAGTGTAGGAGGGAGAATTGACTATGGCGACCATGCAAGATGGTGAACAACACCAATATCCTATTGCATGGGGAATAGTCGACAGAGAGGATGAATCATGGACGTGGTTTATGTGAAGGTTGAAAGAGGTGATACCGGCCGGACGTGATGTCGTTGTGATATCTGATCGCCATAAAAGTTTGATCAAAGAAGTCAAACAAGTGTATAAAAGGCTGATCATGGTTTTTGTGCGCGTCATATATTGTAAAATATAAAGAGCTACGTCAATGAAAGGCATGATGGAAAGACTTCAAAGGGTGATACTGTGGCAGAAATGTTCTTCAAATGTGTAGCATCATACACAATGAACAAATTTAAAGTGTTATTGAATGATTTAAATACCAGGTACAAAAATGACTTTTATGACTTTTGTGACCGTTGTGACTTGTGCGACTGTTGTATCCCTTTGTAACCCTTGCACCTCTGCCACCCTTGTACCCCTCTGCAACCCTTGCACCTCTGCCACCCTTGTACCTATCTACGACCCTTGTACCTCTATGACCCTTGTACCCCTTTGCGACCCCCTTACCCCTGCGACCCTTGTTCCTCTCTACGACCCTTGTACCCCTGCGACCTTTGTACCTCTGCCACCCTTGTGACTTTTGTGACCTTTGTGACCTGTGTTATCATTTTTTACCTTTGTGCAGGTATCCTAATGTTGCAAAGTATTTGGAGAAAGAGAAACTTCATCCCGTTAAGTGCGCAAGATGCAAATTTAAGGGGGGATACAACTTATTAATCATTAATGGCGTCGAGTAAATAAATTCAACGTTGAAGAAGTAAAAAAATTTATAATCCTAGGGCTTTTAGATATTTGTTTAGGAAAGACAGTGGAATGGTTCAATAGGTATAGGTTGGAAGCAGCTACCGGTGATGATACTCAAAAGTTAACAAATTACGTTGAGAAAATGTTACATGAACGGTTCGGACAGATTTCCAAATATGATGCTATTGAATTGAACAGTCTGAGTGATGAGTATGAGGTGAGAAATGAGATGGGTAGAAGATTTGTAGTGAGTTTTCAAAAAAGAACGTGCAACTGCAAAATGTTTGATGTGGATAAGTATCCATGCAGTCACGCCATTGCGTACATAAGGTTGGTAAAGGTAACAAGATACCAGATCTATGTTCAACATATTACCTTCGGGAGACATGGCATTTGGCTTACCAAGAAATCATGTATCCAGTTCCTGATTGTAGATATTGGGACATTCCTCCTCAATATACTGAAGTTACGGTTCTACCTCCTATGTTGGCTGAGAAAAGGCAAAGCGGGAGGCCTAAAGAGAATCGTTATCCTGGACCCGGTGAGGCTCGGAGAAATACCCCATCTTCATCGAGACAAACCAAATCTTCATCGAGACAAACCCCATCTTATCAAGACGAACCCCATCTTGTGGAGACAAACCCCATCTACAAATGCCAACATCAATGACAGTGTTTGGAACATGACAACCGAGACAATGCCGACTTAAAAAAAAAAGAAAGGTCTGTTAGTGTGTAATATTATATTATTTTTATTATTTTAATTAAACCTTTTGTGACTTTCATCATTATAATTCGACCCATGCAACCCTTGCGGACATTGCGACCGTTACAACTATTGTGACACTTGCGACTGTTTCGACCTTTTGACCTATGCGACCCTTGCGGCCATTGCGACCATTATGATCCTTGCAACCCATGTGGCCATTGCAACTGATGTGGGTTAATCTCAAGTAATAAGATACCTAGACTAACGCTTCCGCAAGAATATGGATCGTGTAGCACTAGGGTCGAACACAAGGAATTGATGCAACTCTAAAGTTATTAGACTAATGGATAAGACGTGTAAATCAAATAAAGATGGGATTTCGAATGAACTAAGCTAAATTACTTGACGAGATAAACTTAATGACTAAGCACCATAGGTATCGAGAGTCGCACAACGATGCAACGAAGTTCTAAGAAGATCATTGGTCTTAGATACTATCACGAGTTCAGGGAATTCAAGCTCT
>CM071864.1:14922936-14988984 GCA_036759665.1 Gynandropsis gynandra
AATATATCTATTGCGTATCTCACCTACATAGACACATTAAGACCGCTATCCTAATTCATTAGACTTCTATAATCATCCATTCGAGTGGCGTACAAGAATGAAAGCGTTAAACACAACCAATCAATCTGAAAAACGATCAAGTAACGAATTCATTCATTCAAGTGGCGTACAAGAACAAAAGCATTAAGAACCACCATTCATTAAGAACAAGACTTCGTTACATATTGGCAATACTCTCTAACCCATGGTTGTGGATCTACTTGGACATGAACTTAGAAAACGAAACACAAAAGATAACTATATTCAACATTGATAAAGATAGACATTCCTCCTTATTCATATAGCGACGTCTTCAATAGCTCCTCCATGCTCCGGATTCTTCGTTCCGTCCTTCTCCTCTTTCTCTATGTCTCTAAGTGTCCTCTAATGTCTCCTTTCGTCCCCCTTTTAGTCTAGTACGAATCCTAGCTTTAAAAGGTCTCTTTTCTCCTGAATTGGCCGTTCTTAAATCAAGGAGTTTGTTGAGAAAAAGGTGGATCCGACAAGTCTGGTTCGAATCCTAGCTCTAAAAGGTCTCTTTTCTCCTGAATTGGCCGTTCTAAAATCAAGGAGTTTGTTGAGAAAAAAGGTGGACCCGAGCGGGCACGGCGAAATTGAAATTCTGGTCCAATTTGCAGCCCGATCGGGTGCACAAACACAGCCCGAGCGGGCACACTTCATGACCGAGCATGTACACTATCAAATGTTGTTTCCGCTCCTTTCGCTCGATGCTTGAGTGTTTGATTTGCTTCCATGGCCTTGCACAATTTGTACCTTGTCATTCAATCACGTTTTTGGGGTTTAATTGCCGTAATCTCTCGTGTTTCGCTTCATGTCTTCGTTTCCTATACAAAACACGAAATGTAGATGAAGTCCTCGAATAAACTCGATAAATCGGTGAAATCTAATAAAACTAATCAAAACTAAACCTAATAATGATATAAATACTATGACGGATTACGTGTTATCAGCGACCCTTGCGGCCATTATGACCACTGCGACCCTTTCGACCCATGTGGCCATTACGACCTTTGTGACCTTTGCGACTAGTCTTTTTGATGTCAGACTATTGGCTTTTCCAATGCAAGCTATATTAATCTTAAAAGTATTTTTCATGGAGTATCATGCCAATGGCTACTGATGTTAGACTACTAGCTTTCCAGTGCTAGCAATGCTTTTTATTTTACCAATGCCACACTCAAGACCATTGCGACACGTCTCTGTTACCCGTATATTGAAAGTTTCATCAAATTCTCTAAGTCTCACCATACACCCATTTGAGATGAGAATGAATCAGGACAATCCCATCTCTCTCCTCTCTTCGTCTAAGTCTCTAATCCTAAATTCTCTAAAAAATCTTTGTCACCTTTGTGAATTTTCTGATCTTCATCATGGAGGTCACATGGTGGACGCATGGCATCGTGTTATCTATTTGTTACTCAAGGTCTTGGTAATCGTCAGACTCAGTCTCTATGCAGATACACACAAGTACTTACAATATGGATGGAGGACATTGTGCGGTATATGCACTACATAAGGTCTTGGTAATCGGTAGACTCTGACATCATGCTGTATCCGCGGTACCTAAGGTCACAAATGACTTTCTTTACTTTGTGACCTTTGAGACCTTATGTAACCTTTTTCTTTCCTTTTTTTTCTTGAATGGTTTTTCAAATTTTTTTGTAACCTTTCAGACCTTATATAACCTTATGTAACTTTTTTTGTAACCTTTGTAACTTTTGTGACCTTATTTAATCAATATTTAAACGGTGAAAATGTCTTATTTTGCATCTAGCGTTCGTAGTTACGTGAAATCCATAAAATCGTCAACCCTCAATTGGATTAAATTAGAATCAAGTTTAAAAAAGAACCTATCCGACTCATGCGACCCAATATGACCCCTTATGCGACCCTCAACTGGATTAAATTAGAATCAAGATTAAACGGGGATCATCCTACTCATGCGACCCAATATGACCCCTCATACGACCATGAATCGGATTGAATTAGAATCAAGTTTAAACGAGAACCCATGTGACTCATGCGACCCAATATGACCTATTGTTCAACCCTATATCGGATTAAATTGGAATCAAGTTTAAATGGGAAATAATCCGATGCATGTGACCCAATCTGACCCCTTGTGCGACCCTCAATCAAATTAAACTACAATGAAATTTAAACGGGAAACCATCCAACTCATGCGACCCAATATGACCCCTTGTGCGACCCTCAATGGGATTAAATTAGAATCAATAAACGGGACCCTATCCGACTCATGCGACCCAATATGACCCCTTGAGCGACTTAGCGGATCCATGCAACCTCATATGACCCATGTGCGACCCATGGGACTCATGCGACTTATTGTTTTGCTGTCTGACTCCTGTCTTCCGACCCATGTGACCCTTCCAACCCATGTGACTTGTTGTTTTGAAGTTACACTCTCGTCTTCTAACCCATGTTGTTTTGCTAAATTTCTTTTTTCGCTATTTTCCATTTTTTCGGTTTCTATTTTCTTCAACAGCTTGTATTTCCTTTTCCTCTTGTGCAGCAACGATTTCCTTTTCCTTTTTCCTTGTTTTCCTCTTTGCCTTTCTGCCTTCTTTCTTGTTCTTGAATTTCCATTAATTTTTCTATCAGTCATTTCCATTTTCTATCTTTGACGGTTGCAGTTTCCAATTCTCGTGTGGGTGGCAATCTTTCCATTTTTGTGTAGGTGGTTGGAAGTTTACATTTTGTTCCAGTAACTTGCTTCTATTTTATATAAAACATGTTTCCCTTTCATGTTCCAACCGTGCTCTTCTTACTTTTGTTCTAGGAACCGAAATTTTCCATTTTTGCTCCAACCACCGAAAGTTTCCATTTTTATAAGCGGCCATTGTTTCCATTTTTTTGTAAGCGGCCATTGCTTCCTTTTCTCTTCTCTTGCTTATGATTCTTTGGATGCTGACCGTGCATAGCTGATAGGAGAGTGGTATTGCTTAGTTTTGCTTCATTTACTCGTGTTTGTATCCCGATATTTCATTTCCTGCAATAACACGATAGAATGCTAAAAGAGGACTAAATAATGCTTTAATGCTTGGTAAAGTTCAAATGAATGATGAAACAAAATATAAAACGAGACTAAAATACTATAACAAAATAGACGTTTTAACCTTCCGTGGTCTTAAAACTCATTTAGTTAACGGTGGAGATTCAACATATGGCTCAGACTCATTCGATAAAGGTCCAACACCTGCATAAAATTTACTTCATTAAACTTATGGCAACCAATGCGACCTACGCGACCCTTCGACCTATGCGACCTTTTGTGATCCATTCGACCCATACGTGATTCAAAAGACCGTACTTACTTGGTGGTACTTCGGCATCAATGACAATAAGTTTTGGAGTTCCCCCTTCTTCAACAGGATCCACTGGAGTATCCTCGGAAGGAACCTCTTTACCTTTAGAGTGGACCTCTACGATAGGATCCAGTAAAGTATCCTCGGAAGGAACCTCCTTAGCGACGACCTGTTTGACAGGACCCACTTTAGTATTCTCGGGAGGAACCTCCTTAGCGGTGACCTCTTTGACATGGCCCACTGTAGTATCCTCGGGATGAATCTTTTTGTCGGGGACATATTAGACAGGATCCGCTAGAGTATCTTCGGTAGGAACCTACTCAACGGGGACGTCTTCCACAAGACCCACCGGAGTATACTCTGCAGGAACGTCTTTAGCGGCAACCTCTGCGACAGGACCCACTGGAATATCCTCGTCAGGAACCTTTTCGTCGGGGATGTATTGCACAAGATTCACTAGAGTATCCTCAGTAGGAACCTCCTCAGCGGGGACGTCTTCTACAAGATCCACTAGAGTATACTTCGCAGGAATGTCCTTAGCGGGGTCATCTTCGTTGGTGACTTCGTTGACAGTATCCACAAAGCGTTTGCATATAATTACGTTATTTATTAGACTCATCGTTCGTTACTTGATGCGACCCTTGCAACCCATGGGACCCATGCGACTCTAGCGACCCATTGACTTATGCAACCCTGCAACTTATACGACCGTTCGACATATACGACCATGCGAATTATACGTCTGTTGTGACCCATGCAACTCTTGCGACCCATGCTGACTCTCGATGGAAATTCACTCAAATAAGCTTTTTCACTAAATATTTCTTACTTGGTGGAACTTAATCAGGAGCAACGATTGTAGTAACCTCTCTGGAAATGAGATTTTCAACTAATCTCGAAATGTTTGCCAAATCCTCTTCTGAGCCATCTCTAGAGTCATTTTCAGCCTCTGACTCAACCGGCTCTTTGCTTGACTCTTGTCTTGACACTGGATATTGACATCGAAGGAATTCAAAATCAACATCTCTAACAGTACCAAAAGATTGGTTTGCGGTGCTCGTATCTTTCTCGGCAGATTTTGATTTTGCCTTTACAACACCTTTGGGATTTGCCGCGTTTAATTTTGGATTAGGCAAATGAAACCCGATATCCCTTAGAAGGTCTTTTACGGTGTTGATGATTCTTTTCTCCAACTTCTTTATTTCCTCCATTAATTTATGCTCTAGTGTCAGAGGGACCTACAACTTCTTCTCCTTCAGCTGCAGCTTCATCATTACCTTCTCCTTCAGCTTCATTCTCACCTTCTCTTTCACCTTCAGTTTCGGCGTCACATTCTCTTTCTTCATCAGCTTCAGCAACACCTACCATTCCTTTGTATTCGTTATCTTCAACATATATTATTTTTTCACTAACGCTCTTCTTCCTCTTAGTCCCCTTTCATGGCCTTTCTTTTGATCACCAAGAGCTGCTTTTCGCGTCAACAGTTCTTGTTTACGGATGTCCTCCCAACAAATACCCTTCGGATTTCTACGTAGATGTTCCATCCTTATATGAGGATCGGGATCGTGGCATCCCTCGTAATCCTCCAGATAAAAAAGTAAAGCTTCATCTACATGTTCAACACGAAGAATACTTCGAGTATCTTGAAAAACAAAAAATAACCATTATTACCCTTTGTGTAATTGTTACCCTTGTGACCCTTATGTAATTATTACCGTGGAATCTCCGATCAGCCTTATCACATCTACATACTTCGGGTTAAAACTAGATTTAACCATCTTTTTGCACATTCTTGGGCATGATGGATCTACATCCATAACATCAACATACCATCCATTTCCGCCCAAACTAAGGATGGTTTCAAATGGAAGTAACTGAAACATTAAAACAAAATGATAAGAATGCAAAAAGTACGAAAAACTTCAAGTTATTTGAATAATATATACAACTTACCATTAGTGGGATCATGAAACCACCACAATACAATTTTGGTTTCAGTGATTCCCCGCTAACGTGCTTGTGTCGTCTCTTAATCTTCTCAAATGTGTAATGCCCCCATGGAAAGCCTTCACAAAAATCCAAGTCATCAACCATGTCAATGAGATCATGGCTGATAGAGTTGTCTGATGAAGGCTTGTGAGCCATAACTTGCGCCAACAACATCAAAGTTGCCAACCTCATCCGGTTGTCGGGATTCTTCGGCTTCATAAGCTTTTCACTGACTTGTACTGGGGTAACCTTTCCATGGCCGAAATGATTCAGCCTGAATGTATCACCCCTTTTGGACTCCCATCTTTTGAGATATGGTTCGCATTTTGGTCCAGAAATTAGTGCGTGCCCCACCACAGAGTACCGGATGGGAACACCATTTAAGATGAACCACAACTCCTTCTTGTCCCGTACAATCACGGAGTGAACCTTCGTCAATGTGGAGTCACATTGGAAATGCAATAAATACCTAAATTGTGACTCCTTCTCGAAAAAATGCAACTCGTATTCATCTAAGATTCCTCTCAGCTTCGTTATTATCTCGTGAGGATAACACTTGGTGGTGATCTTTGGCATTCTGTCCATGTGCTTGAATTCATACACAAACTTCAACTTTGGCACCACCTACAAAATGACCAATGAAGAATACATTAGAATTCTACCGACTCAAGCGATCCATGCGACTCAACCGACACTTGCGACCAATGCGACTCAAACGACCCTTGGACCCTCTGCGACACTCAACCGACTCACTGAGACTCAAGCGACCCATATGACTCAATTGACCCATGCGACCCATGCGACTTAAACGACCCTTGGACCCTGTGCGACACTCAACCGACTCACACTCAACTGACTCACTGAGACTCAAGCGACCCATGCGACTCAAGCGACCCACGGGGAATAAAATCAAGCGACCCATGCGACTCAAGTGACCCATGTGGCATAATATCAAGCGAGCCAAGCGACTCAAAGACACAAAGTAACCCATGTGACTCAATGACACAAGCGACCTATGCGGCTCGAACGACCCTTTCGACTCAATGACACAAGCGACCCATGTGACTCAAACGACCCTTGGACCCCTTACGACGCTCAAGCGACCATTGCGACCCAACCAACTCACTGAGACTCAACCGACTCATTGAGTCGAAGATGGTCATGCAACTTCTGTGACCCTTGCGACTCAATCGAATCATTGACACTCACACCCATTTCAAATCAATAAACCATTTTGCGACTCGACAGCCTTTATAATCCTAGAAATCGATCTACTTACACTTACTTATGCAATTAATGTTTTACTCGTGCTCTTTTCATCGCTGATGCTGCTGATTCTAGTCATTTCCTTCTTGCCAACTTCAAATCGACCCCCCTCAAGTATGAAATCACTTCTTCTTTCTTGCTCTAATCTTTGAAACAAGTTGTCACGTCGACAAATTGTTCGTCTTTCTTGATTTTGACATGGTTTGATAATTTTTCCCGTCGAAAAACTGTAGAACGTGTGTTTTTTCACGTTTGAAAATTAAGGGCAAATTTATCTTTTTGTCAGTTTTTTATCCTATTTAATAATTATTTTCACGAGGATATTTTTGAAGCACTTTAGCCGTACGAGGGTATCTCTGATATTCTCCCGATTCTTGGGCTCCATTTAATTAGTTTGTTCATTGTAAGATTCAATACCAAGTTGGCCGATTGAATGCAAGATGGTGTTTTTCCATCGAAAACTTGTCAAAAAAATTGGACGAAAGAGGGTCGGTGGAGGTTTTAGACAAAACAATGTCGCCCAAGAACACGTCGTTTCATCAAATGTGGTGTTTCGCTGATGGTGGTTTTAAAATATTTCACCGTTGGGGTGTTTCAGGAAAAAATAAGAGCAATTTGGCCAAAACAGATTCAAACGTGGAACCAATTGTGCATATGGAAGCACATAACCACTTAAGTGCAATTCTCAAATATTATGTTGCATGGTTGTATATCTATAACACACACACACACACACACACACATATATATATATATTTGGTTATTGTATACCCTGACAATATTTTAGTTTCAATCAACATTTGCTTTCATTATTTAAAGTTTGTACAAGTTCAATATTTTTAATGTTTAATTGAAGAAATATGAGACCAAAGTGTCCTCTATTGTGGTTATTTTCCATGAAATATATTGAATGTCATATGTATGAATATCCATGTGAATATTAATCGACCTAAAGGTAAATTCATATTTGGTCAGATTTCATATATAATATGGTTTTATATGCAATAGTAAATCGATCCAAAGATAGGTTTGTTATTCATGTCTAATTATCATTGTTTGATCATCACATCAAGAATACCACTAGGTGTTGATATTATTATTCAAAAACTTGATATTGATGTTGCACTTGATATCTTGATTTATGTTTGTACAATTGTTTGATTATAATAATTTGATTTATTTCATTGATCATGTTATCATAAATTTTCTTTTCAATTAATCTTGCTTCGGTATCTACCAACATAGGTATGATTCCCGTCCTTAATGGTTCAAATTTTAAAGAATGAAAAGATAAGGTCAAGATATTTCTAGATGCATGGATTTGGATCATGCATTAAGGATTGAACCACCTATTTTCCATTCGGATTCAAATTCTTCGGAAGAGAAGAAAACTTATGAAAAATGGGAACGCTTAAACACGTTGGTGTTCAAATCATTATGAGCACCATTCCAGAAACCTTTAGAGGTAGTGAAGAGGTTAATCTCAAAGATTTCCTTAATGAGATTGAAAAGTGTTTTGTACAAAGCGATAAGGCTGAAATAAGGCTGAAATAAGTACGTTTATTCAAAGATTTCCTTAATGAGATTGAAAAGTATTTTGAACAAAGCGATAAGGCTGAAATAAGTACATTATTGTACGACTTTAGAACCATGAGGTATCATGGTAAAGGAAACATAAAGGGATACATTTTGGAGATGACCAATATTTTTTAAAGCTCAAGACTTTTAAGATCATCTTCTTGGATGATGTTCTTATGCATTTTGTCTTGAAATCTCTCCATCTACATTTTAACCAATTCAAAATTAGTTATAACTGTCATAAGGAGTCATGGTCTCTTCATGAGCTCATCTCTTATTGTGTACAAGAGGAAGAGAGGATGAAACAACTAAAGCCAGGAACTGCTTATATGCTTCATACCTCTAAAGCAAAGGGAAAAATAAAGAACTTTAAAGCTGCAAAGGGTCCAAAGAAAAAAAATCAGAAAACGGTTGAAAACAATTGTTTGTTTTATTAGAAATCTGGATATATCAAGCCGAATTGTACTGGTTATCATGCTTGACATGTGAAAAAGGGTATGTTCTGAAATTAATTTAGCTTCTGTGTCAAGAAATATTTAGTGGGTAGATTCTAGTGCTACTATTAACATTAGTGGTTCTATGCAGGGTTGCCTGAGCTTCCAAAAGCCATATGATGTTGAAAGATGCATTTATGTGGCAAATGGAAAATCAGTGGGAGTTTAGGTTGTTGCACATTTTAGATTATTAATGCATACTAGATACTATTTAGATTTAAAAGACAGTTTTGTTGTATCATCTTTTAGATGGAATTTGATTTTTGTTTCTTATTTGGACAAATTTGCTTATTCTTGTTCATTTGGAAACAATCAATTTACTTTTTCATCCAATTCAAATATTTTGAGAACTGGTTCACTTTCAGATTATGATAATCTTTATATGCTTGACACTATTGAAACATACTATACGAGTTTGAATTCTGAATCCCATGGTATAAAGCGTAAACTTAACGACGCCACTTCAGGGATGCTATGGCACAAATGTCTTGGTCACATCTCCAAAAATAGAGTTGAATGACTTGTGTCTGATGGAATCCTAGAATCCATTGCTGATGAGGACATCGGACACAAGGATGACCAGAGTGATAGACCCGCTAACATAGAGGATAACGTAGGCGAGAAGGCTGTTTCAGGAACCGAGCAAATAGAATCCTCCCACGACCTAATCACGAGAGGACGAGCACGGAGCCTACGGACTAAGGCTGCCGAGATTGTAAAGGAAGTCTGGGAGACCCTCGTTCAAGAAGAGCATTCGCCCCTGACATACAGAACAATCACGACCATCGTCCGCATAGAACCGGATGCCGGCTCAGACGCATAAGATGCTAAATGACCGAACACGACTCCCATCCTTGGTTGCCCAGCCCAACGGTCGAATTACGTTACTCTCCATTTCAAACGGTTGAATGACGCCACCAGTATGCTCCAGCATGTTTTCAGCCTATTTTCCAATGTTGTCAGGCAATATGGCTATATTTTAGTGTATTTTCCTTATTTCAAGGTATTGAGACTTGCCTATAAAAACAGCCCCAACCTTCATTTGTAGACAATTTGAATTCAGAAGTAAACTTGAGTTTGAGAGCAAATCTCCTCTTATCTGAAATTGTTCCTAGGGAACGTAGTGTCTTCAATCTGTTCCGTGAACAATTGAAGTCTTTCCGACTTTATCAAGAGGCTTCCACACCTCTTGTGGTGTCTTTCGATCCATCTAAACCCGACCAAATTCCCCACCTCCCACCTTCGTTGGACGAGTCTTGGAAAATAGCCCTTAGGCCATTCAAGAAGATCTCCACCACCATCTCAACCTCTATCCATCAACGGACGAGTTTCTTGAAGAGCGCCCTTGGGCCAGTCAAGAAAACCTCTTTGACCTTCTGCTGAAACGAACGAGGTTCTCGGTTTTCTCCATACACGACCCCAGCTACAAGGCCCATTCGTGTATCAGTTTGGTATCTAGACCCCGGTTCAAGGACCAAAGGTACGCTTCTATCCCCTTCAATTCGTTTTGTACTAATCTTTATTGTTTTGTTAAAATGGAAAGAAAAACAAAAGAAGGGTCAAGAAGTTGATCATCTCGTTTTTGTACACGATTCTCGCATGATTTTAAAAATGGTTATGACGACAATTGCGATGTTTACGTCTGACTTTGTATCTGTTTTACTTGTTTTTGTGTTTTCATGTTCTTATAAAAATAATGTGTATTTGGCTGGTTTCGGGGCTAAAGAAAATACACGGGACAAAGTACGAGCATCGGAGATCACAACGGAGCAAACTGGACGAGAAGCGGACACGAAATGGGCTCGACATAGGAACACACGACCTGTGCATGAACATACCACGGTCGGGCGCTTGAAGAAGTTGTTCTACAAACAAGGGCATGATTTGGTCAACCCTCCTACGTCCATTTTGAGTGGAGATAAGCTCGGGAATTATTCAAATTTTGAATAAAGAAGTCGTTCTATATACAAGGAAAAAAAGCCTAAAAGCATGCACGGTCGGGTATAACTTGGTAAACACTCCTACGCCCATTTTGAGTAGAGATAAGCTCGGGAATGATTAAAATTTTGAACTACAAGAAGTCAAGGGCAGCAAACAAAATTCATTTTATATGGGACAGATTCAAAAACTCATCCATTGATTATTCTTGATCAACCATTCACCATCAATCATAGGAGAACCCTCTTGATGGGAGACACGTAAGGAGACGAGAATTGATTCGGGATTACACCTCGTTTGATATTTGTACTTACTTTATCTATTACATTTGTGTTGTTTAGATTCAAACTCAAGATTGACTAGTTGATTTGTTCGATGTATTCTTTGAATGTCTTGTATTTACAAAGGCTAAGTAGATGCATGTGTTAGGAATTATGAGAAGGACCAAAAGGAGAATTCTAGTCCTAGAAGATCAGGCGTGGAATAGACTAGGTCACGAAAGTAGGGTAGTAACAGTTGAGGGTTCGTCGGATGAATCATAGATCGTATGGGTTTAGTTTGGGGTATCAGCCAGAAAATAGGGGATACTCGATTGAATCACGTTCCTATGCCTTGAGATAGGGTATGAATTACATTAGGATCCTGCGCCTTAGATATCTTGATAGGGCATGCTTGATTACATAGATCGATAGGTTGTTTCGGAAGCTATGCGGTGAAACCGTATCCTAGAACGTTTGTCTCATTCCTTAAGAACTCATTAGTTTACTGCATTTTCATTATTGCATCTCATAACCAATTTTCATTGTAGCAAGTATTGATTCTAATTTTATTTAAGTCCATGTTGCGTAGTCCCTGTGGGATCAACACCTAGAGTACTACACACGTGTCGTGCAGTTGCGGGTAGTTTTTGCAAATGTAAGGAAGATTTAAAGATCTTTTGCAAATGTGAGGAATATTTAAAGATCTTTTGCAAATGTGAGGAATATTTAAATATCTTTTGAAAATGTGTCCACATCATGGTTTGGAGCAGCAATACGTGATCCAAACTTTCTACAATGGGATCACGGATGAGCATAGAACAACGTTGGATAATGCTGCTAGAGGGTTATTCATGGACCTAAGCGTAGAGGAGGCATACGAGCTGATTTATAATCTTGTCATGAACAACACCATGTGATCCACACCGATGAGTATGCCAAACAAGACAACAGGTATTTACAAGGTGAATCAAAGTAGAGAGATGGGCAATGCGGCGAATGCCATGTATTGTGCGAATTGTGGAGATACGGAGCATGTGGCGTACCGATGCACGATGCAAGAAGATGTGGAACAATTGAATTACGCCCAACAGAAGGGCAACATGCATTTGGGGAACACCTACAACCCGAATTGGAGGAATGACCAGAAATTCTTGTGTCGAACGAGTCAACCGGTGAAGTATTTGGGATTTCAGCAAAAGCAGCAACCGTACCAGCAACCACAACAATTCCAGCAAGCTCAACAAGTTCCTCAATATTTTCAAACTCCTTCGTCAAATCTTGAGGCGGTGATGCTCGAATTCTTCAAGGAGCAAAGGCAACAACAATCACTTCAAACCAAATTCGATGCAGACATTGAAACAGCTGTTATTGAGCGCAAAACTCAGATGGAATCCTTGAGCAACCATGTGAAGATTCTAGCTAACTCCATATTGCCTCATCCTCTCGGAATCCCGGATGTTCAGCGCCTCATCGAGTTTGAACTCGATGGACTCGTCTCCGAACTTCATCACTAGTCTTCCTTCAGCGCAGTAGATGACTATTTTTGTTGTGTTGAGAAATGGTCGTCCCAATATGATTGGGCTCTTTGGATTGATTTCCATATCAACCACAACAAAGTCCGCGGGGAACCAAAATTCCCCCACTTGAACCGCAACATTCGTCAAGATACCCACGGGAGTACGTACGGATTGATCAGCTAAGGTGATTTGCATCCTTGTGGGCTGAAGATCTGCTTCCCTATTGAGCTTTTTAACAAGTGAATATGGTAGCAAGCTCACACTCGCTCCAATGTCGATTAGCGCATGCTCAATAACATAGTCGTAGATCTTACATGGAATGACGAAGTTACCTGGATCGGGCATCTTCTCGACCGTGGTAGGAGGTTGAATGAGAGAATTCGTAACCATTACCATCTCCTTGTCCACGGTTCTCTTCCTCATGATGATGTCCTTGAGGAACTTTGCGTATGAAGGAACTTTCGTGAGCGCGTCGTAGAAGGGGATTGTGACTTGAAGCTTCCTCAAAAGGTCTACAAATTAGGAGAATTGCGTCTCGTCACTTTGCTTCTTCTGAAGTTGACGCTGAGGGAAAGGCAACGGTGGAACTTTCGGGGGAGGTGCTACGTAAGTTAGCTCCTTCTCCTCGTCGGTTGCCTTCTCTTCTACGGCTGGAGCGATAGGTAGTTCGGTATCATCGCTCTTGGACTCTCCTCTCTCAGCCGTGGGTGGCATTGGTTGCCCCACAGTGTTCCCGCTCCTTAGGAAAATGGCGTTCACTTGCTCGCGGGGGTTCGCTTCGGACTTTCCGGGAAGTTGTCCGGGTTGCCGGTTAGAACCTTGGGCCAATTGTGCCACTTGCGTCTCAAGAAGTCTTAGATGTGTTTGAAACCCATCCATCCTCTTCTTCATATCCTCTTGTTCGGCTCTAATCCCTCCCGTTTGTGTCACTGTTAAGAACTCGTAGTTTATTGTTTTTAGTCATTTCAATTTTAAAACAATACTTCGTTTTTTGCAACTTTGATTCATAGTTTGAATTTAGTTTGTCTTGCGTAGTCCCTATGGGATCGACACCTAGAGTGCTACAAACGTGTCGTGCACTTGCGAGTAGTTTAGGTTAAGTTTAGTTTAACTTGAAACGCATCAAGTTTTTGGCGTCGTTGGCGGGGACTATTGTCAACACGTCTTAGATTCGAGCCTAGAGTCATTCTCGTTTCGTTTATATTTTTGTTTTCTTTTCTTTCGTTCTTTCTACCTAAATTGTTTTTTTGTCCTTTGTAGAGCTGTCAGATCAATGAGAGATGGATAATCAGAACGGCCATGGACATATGGAGCAACAGCAACTCGCACCGCGAGAACCACATGCTCCTCCACCACGTCGCCTCAGAGACTACGTGGTACCGAATATGAACAAGGTGCAAACAGCCATACGGATGCCTGCTGTTGCTAGAGAACAGTTGGAAATTAAGCTGGCAATGATCAACATGCTTTATCAGAAGCAATTCATGGGTGGAAATCACGAGGATCCCCATCAGCACCTTAGAGACTTCCTTGAGCTTTCCGGTACGTTCAAAATACACGGAGTCTCGGAGGAAGCGATCATACTGCCTCTCTTCCCCTTCTCAATTGGGGGATAAGAGAAAGCATGGCTGCAATCGCTTCCTGCTAGTTCCATCACTACTTGGGATCAGCTCTGTACACTGTTCTTATCACGGTTCTTTCCTCCGAGCAAGACGATTCAAATGAGAGGGGAAATCACAACGTTTAGATGTAGAGATGGAGAAACATTGTTTGAAGCGTGGGGCAGATTTAAGGATCTTCTACACATGTGTCCGCACCATGGTCTCGAGCAGTGGTATATTATCCAAACTTTTTACAATGCAATTTTAGACGAACACCGAACGACATTAGATAACGCTTCATGAGGATCGTTTATGGATCTGAGTGCGGAGGAGGCATACGAGCTGATCGATAACCTCGCCATGAACCACACTATGTGGTAAACACCGAGATGTATGCCTAACATCACTCGCTACCTATGCGAGCCGAATCAGAGCAGAGTGATGGGCAACGCAGCAAACGCTATGTACTGCGTGAATTGTGAAGATACAGAACACGTGGCTTATCAATGCACGGTATATGAAGACTACGAACAGATAAACTATGCCCAGAAGCAAGGAAACATGCATTTCGTGAATGCCTACAACCCGCATTGGAGGAACCACCCGAATCTCTCATACCGAACGACTCAACCGATGAAGTGTTCGGGATTTCAGCAACCACAGCAGCCGCATGAGCATCATACCACACTCGGTCTTCAAGCAGATGGACTTCGGGAATCTCAAACCTACCAAGATGTCTCTACGCCTCGCGGATCGTAAGATAACCGGTGGTAATTGTTGAAAACATTCCCACCAAGGTAGGTAATCTTTTCATTCCCACAGATTATGTTGTGCTTGACAAAAAGGAAGATGCTAGGATACCTATTATTCTTGGTAGACCGTTTCTAGCTACTGCTGGTGCCATGATAGACGTACAACAAGGAAAGCTTTCTTTGCGTGTTGGAGATGAGACACTTGAGTTTAACTTGTCCAGCACTTTGAACGGACTTTCCTTCAAGGAGTCTTACTTTACAGTCGATTCGCTGGACGAGTTAGCGAAAGACACGTTTCATCAAGTAAGTATTTCCGATCCTCTTATGCAATGCTTAACACGAGTTTGCGAAGATGCAGGATTTAGGGACGAAGGAGCCAAGCTATTGGCGTTGTGGAAACGCGAGTTATAATTAACCTAGTCCACTTCACCGCAAGTATACGGATCTTGTAGTACCAGGGTCGATCTCAGGGACTAATACAGCTAAACTAAGAACAAAACTAAACTAGGAAGAAAGGTGATATGAGGGGATATGGTTCTAATGGTCCTCAATCTAACCTAATGGTGACAACTAAACGAAGGTAAAGATGAACTAGATATGATGAATGCTACGGGTGTACGGGATACCGGATATTGCATACATGAACGACTAAAGATCATAGATCTACAACCTACTCTTGACGACGGGAAATTCATGCTCTATTGTCGAGGAGTGATTCTTCCGAGCCTAAACCTCCTAACCATGGATACATGCAACCCTGCCTTCCGACAGCCGATTAACACGTACCATGGCAGCATTAAGACCGCAATCACTATCCCTAAGTTGGCTAACCGACCGGTCAGATTCTCATTAGCCAAGACTTAATCTACTACTTAGCGGACCGGATTCGTTCCTTAACCTTCCAGCAAGGTTCGATATCCATTGTTGTTGAGCGGTCAGCACTAACATATGATTGATATTGCTAAGCATAGAACCGTAAATCAAGAGTAAAAATCAGCACTAACATATGATTGATATTTCTACTCACTCATGGAATGAATGGAAACAGAAGATGACATAATCCAATACATGATAAAACCCTAAGGAACTCGATGCCTCGACCTTCCCTAATGCGTTACCGGTGTACGGGACGGTGCTTCTCTTCTTCTCCGATGCTTCCCGAGCTTTCCCAGATGTTCTCCAGTGTTTTCTTTCCCTGTTCGTCGCCCCCTTTGCCCTAGATCCATTCTCTCCCTTTTATTAGCTCGTTTGAAACTTAGATCTAGGTTGTTGCGGATCGCGCGGCCCGCTCGGGTAGTGATGTTACCCGGTCGGGTAAAGCCTTGCCCGACCGTGTTGAGCGTTACGCCCGATCGGGTAGTGGTCACCCGATCGTGTGGTTGAGGGGCCCGAGTCGCGTAAACTTTCGGGGCAGAATGGGAGACTGATTGCCCGAGCGGGTATCCAGAACACGCCCGATCGGGTAGTGATCACCCGATCTCCTTGTTCATGTGCCCGGTCGTGTAATCTTGCATGGACAAACCCCGTAGACTTTACCCGAGCGGGTGGAGTATAGTGCCCGGTCGGGCACCCTTGTGATCTTGATATTCCTCTTTTCTGCTCGTTGCTCGGGTGTTCCTTTGGGTTCTGGAGCTCGGTCTCGGCTCTGAGTAGATTTTCCTTCAAATCTTGTGGTTTTTAACAGGAATCCTTCATTTTGATCTCATTTAGGCCTTGTCGCCTATAAACCTGAAAACCAACAAAACGGGTGTGTGAAGCTCAAAATAGACTCGGATAAGTATGTAGACGATGTAAGAATCATGCGAAAATGATGTAAAAACCTATCCTAATAATGATACACTTTCAGTGTTATCACCGGACAACTTCCTTGAAAACCTCATCTAAACCCGAGAGATTACGTGAATGCTATTATTTTGTGCAGCGAGGATGTGATTGAGAACCCGCCTTCCGTAGAGCAAGAGAAAGTAGCTAGAAAGTCAGATCACAAAGGAAAGGGAAGCATCGCGATCATGGAAGAGGTTGAACTAGATTTGGAAAAACCGTATGTTACTCCAGCGGTGTATGTACCTCCTATATCGTTTCCTAGACAATTGGTAAGCAGCAAGAATCAAGAGAGAGTAGGCAGTTTTTTTCATGGCCTCAAGAAGGTCGACATCAACATGCTGTTTGTGGAAGCCCTCCAATAGATGCCTAATAGCGCAAATTTCCTCAAGGAGGTTCTTTCCAAGGAGAGGCGTATCGAAGAGAATGAGACCGTAGCACTCACCGAGGAATGCAGCGCCATTCTTCAAAATAGGCTACCCCTGAAGTTAGAAGACCCCGGAAGCTTCTCCATTCCATGCACCTTAGGGAAAATTGACATCGAAAAATCTTTGTGCGACTTAGGAACAAGTGTGAGCCTCAGTCCACATTCACTCTTCAAACGGATGAACTTCGGAAATCTCAAACCTACCAAGAACTCTCTACGACTTGCAGATCGTCCGGTAAGATATTTGGTGGAAATTGTTTGAAATATTCCCACCAAGGTAGGTAGTATTTGCATTCCCACTGGTTTTGTTGTACTCGATATTGAAGAGGATTCTAGGGTACCTATTATTCTTGTAGACCTTTCTTAGCTACTACAAGTGCCATGATTGACGTACAACGAGGGAAGCTCTCCTTACACGTCAGAAATAAGAAGATAGAGTTCAACTTGTCCAGCTCCATGAATAGACCTTCCTTCACGGAATCATGCTTTAGAGTGGATTTGCTGGACGATTCGGCGAATGACACACTTGATCAAATAAGTATTTTTGATCCTCTCGAGAGATGCTCGAAGAACGTTTGGAGGAACACGAGAATAACATATTAAGAAGCCGAGCTCTACACAAAAATCATGAATGCCATGAAGGAATTACAAGACGCCCCACACGAGGAGACGTCGCACGAAACGCTCACTGATTTTGCAATAAAGATAACATCTAGCTTAGAACTCGAACATCTTTTATATTCTCTTTGGTATGAGATGCGACAACCACCCACTTGCCTAGAGGCGTACAGGATGCTTAAGGAGGATAGTCACGAACTCTCCACCGAAATTAAAAGGCAGCTGCACCGGAGTTCATAAGAGGTAATGGAAAAAGAGACCATAAAACTTTTTGATGCATATATCCTTTATCCAACCTCTCACAATGAATGGGTGAACGCCATGTATGGTGTGCAAAAGAAAGGAGCAACAACGGTAGTGCACAATGCGAATGATAACGGTGCTTAGGGATGGCACGATACGAAGATCCCACCTCACGACTTTCAGCCAGGTGACTTAGTTCTACTTTTTAACTCTCGTTTTCAGCTTTTCTCGGGCGAACTACATTCCCGTTGGTTTGGTCCTTTTCAGGTACATAAGGTGTTCATGCATGGAGCAATAGAACTATGGAGCGAGGCGAGCGGAACTTTCAGGGCTCATGGACAGTGCCTAAAGCTCTATCAAGCCGCTCAACCGATCGAAATCAGAAACTCCATTTCCCTATTCGATCCACCCATCGCGTGCATATGAGACATGGAGATGTCAAGCTTAACGACTTTAAAGAAACACTTTCTGGGAGGCAACCCCACATTTTGTTTTCTTTTATTCTCATTTTTGGACTTAGTTTATTAAAAAAAACAGGACCTACAACCGTGACTTCACCTTTCTTATCCTCCATTACAGCTTCATGTCGAGGACGGCATTCAATTAAATTCTGGGGGGAGTAGCTCACGTATGTCAGGTGATTTTGTTTCATTTTCTTTTGTTTTTCTCTTTGATTTCGTAGTTCTTAGCTTAGTTTTAGTTTGTTTTTGTTTTTATGAATTAGAGTCGTCCCAAGCACTTGTCCGGTGCCACATTTTGAGATGAACCTTGAACTTAGGATACTTAAGGAGATGGCCTTTTCCGTGAGATCTTACATGTTAGAGCTTTTTAGTCGGTTGAATATCAAATAGTTCGTAAGTCTTTGGGAATTATAGAGTTACTTACTGGAAGTTTAGACAAGGTTGCTAGGCTAGTTTCTTGTTTATTCTCTCCATCCAAATGATTATACTTCATGTAAGTGATGCTTTACTTATTTTTCACGAGGTTAATTTGATCATATGTACTGAGCTTGTTTTGAAGAATAAGAGTGCACACTAACACTGCGCTATCGATAGAAACAATGCCTCAAAGAATGATCTAAAATCGATATGAATGCATTGGCCTTGATACTTTTTTGATGGTTTGGGTCTAAGTGTTGGGTTGGTGATCATCTTTCTACATCCAAAGGGCACGGTGCATAAAAACGCCATCTAAGTAGAGGCTGCATCCCTTAAAATCCGACGTCCTAGAAGCCTAGTGTGTCCGCATATCATAAAAAAATGACGAAAGAATAAATGGAATAAAGGAAAAAGAAGCTCGAAAATGAAACAAGTATCCTTTTTGATTTTATGTGTTAGCATTTGTTTGATGTTTTGTTTGGTAAAGAGAGTTGTGGTTTCTTATTTAGCTTGCCTTTGACTTAGTTTCCCATATGTAGTCATGGTGAACCTAGGATGTAAACTGAAAGATTACTAGACTGAATTTGCTCTTGATTGCTTGTTGATCGATTAGGTTCGCTCTAACGATGTTTCTAGGGGAAAAGGGAAGTCTTGATTTTTGTATCTCCCACATGTTTCACGTTTACTTTTAGGGACAAGCAAATAATCAAGTCTAGGGGATTTTGATCATCTTGTTTTGGTACACGATTCTCGTAGGATTTTAGAGATGTTTATGACGACAGTTGCGATGTTTATGTGTGATTTTGTATCCGTTTTACTTGTTTTGTGTTTTCATTTTCTTATAGGTTTGCGTTCTTGGCTTTTTTACGAGTTAAAGAACATACACGAGACACAATACAAGCACTGGAGATCACAACGGAGCAAACGGGACGAGAAACAGACAAGGAATGGACCAGACATAGGTACACCGGCTCGAGCATGAATATAGCACGATCGGGTGCTTGAAGAAGTTGTTCTACAAACAAGGGCATGACTTGGTCAACCATCCTACGTCCAATTTGAGCAGAGATAAGCTCAGGAATGATTCAAATTTTGAATAAAAAATTCGTTCTATTAACAAGGAAATAACGCCTAAAAGCATGCACGGTCGGGTATGATTTGGTAAACCCTCATACGTCCGTTTTGAGTGGAGATAAGCTCGAGAATGATTCAAATTTTGAATTACAAGAAGTCAAGGCCACGAAACAGAATTCATTTCATATGGGATAGATTCAAAAACTCATCCATTCATCATTCTTCATCATCCATTCAGCATCCATCATAGGAGAGCCCTCTTGACGGGAGAAACACAAGGAAACGGGAATTGATTCGGGATGACACCTTGTTTGATATTTCTATGTTCCTTACTGTATCCATTTCATTTGTTTTGTTTGTATTCAAACTCATGAGTGAGTAGTTGATTTGTTCTAGGAGAAGGGATTAGCCCATGGCTATCTCGGAACCTCTTCGATGTATTCTTTGAATGCATTTCCCGTTTTGCTAATCTATACTTTTTTCTGAGCATTGAATGTCTTGTATTAACGAAGGCCAAGTAGATGCATGTATTAGGGATTTGGAGAAGGAGCGAAAGGATAATTATTGTCCAAGAAGATCAGGCTTAGAACAGCCGAGACTAGGTCACAAAAGTAGGGTAGTAACGGTTGAGGGTTAATCGAATGAATCATGGATAATATGGGTTAAGTTTGGGGTATCAGCCACGAATGTAGGGGATAACTCGATTGAATCTCGTTCCTATGCCTTGAGAGAGGGTAGGAATTAAATTAGGATTCTTCACCTTAGATATCCTGATAAGGAATCAGAAGCTATGTGGTGAAACCGTATTCTATAACATTTGTCTCATTCGTTAAGAACTCATTATTTTACTGCATTTTCAGTATTGCATCTCACAACAAATTTTCATCGTAGCAAGTATTGATTCTGATTTGATCTTAGTCCGTATGGCATAGTCCCTGTGGGATCGACACCTAGAGTACTACACACGTACCATGCACTTACGGGTAATTTAGGTTAACTTGTTTAACTTGAATCGCATCAGAAGATGTCCGAACAAGGAGAACATTCGGCATAGAACGACCAACTCAATGTGATCATGAAAATGCTCCAAAGAATGGAGTCAAGGATGAATCGCCTTGAAGGAGAACAAGACAACACATACAAGACACAACAGTGGTTCATGAGAATGACATTGATGAAGAAGAACGCCCAACTCCTCAACACAGACGCACGAACGTCGAGCCCCATTATGAAATTACCCTAAATGAGAGGACAAAGAGTTTTCGAGGCGACCAATGCGACGACCCGTCATCTGTGAGGATGAATCTTCAGATAAGGAGTCACCCCAAAGACCGTGACATAACCAAGACGGTTAAGGTTTGAAACTAAAAACACCAACCTTTTCTGGACGTGTTGACCCAGAAGCCTATCTTGATTAGGAGAGGCGGATGGATAATATATTTGAATGCTACACCTTTTCGTAACTCAATGAGGTCCAATATGTTGTAGTTCAACTCATAGACAATGCACTCACTTAGTGGGATCACAAGGAAATCACTTGACGACGTACCAAACTTGGAAAAGTCTCATCACGGTGTGAAATGAAAGTCCTCATGCATAAAAGGAACATGCCACCATACTTCCATAGCGAGTTTCAACGAATATCTAGGAAGTTGAACCAAGGAAGTAAACTGTCGAGGAATACTTTAGTGAATTTGAGCATCACTACCAATCGCTAGACAAAGATGAAGAAACTATAATGGCTCAATTTCTAGACGGACTAAATGAACGAATCGCTAGGAAGGTAGAAAGACATCACTACCATGCCCTATAGGACATCTTGCATTTTTCTATTCAAATTGAGCAAAATATTAAGCGAAAGCAAGTAGTGAGCTGAAGAAGGACTCAGCCCACAAGGTCAATCGAACAACCTCCAAGTCTGCTGGAAAGACCAAGGACGGATGACCATTCACAAGGTAAAGCACTCGAGACATCAAGGGATGTCAAAGGGGAAGGTAACAATCAAGTTCCGTCAAGACCAATCCGTACCCGTGAACTTGTATGTTTTAAGTGCAAGGGCATAGGGCAAAGGGCACGAGACTACCTTAATACGCGAGTCATGATCCTCGCTGATTGTGGAGGATACAAATCCGCAAAGAAGGAAGAACAAGAAGAAGATGACGGAATCGAATACCTAGAAAGCAAAGAGCTATTGGTAACGCGATGCGGCATGAACACAATGGTGAGTTCCCCAGAGACGGCTCAGAGAGAGACAATCTTCCACACCTAGTGTCTCGTAAAGGAAACAATATACATACTCATTATCGATAGTGGGTCCTGCACTAATGTTGCAAGCACCTACATGGTAAAGAATCTTAGCTTGGAGACAAAGAATCACCCACATCCGTAGAAGCTACAACGGCTTAATAGTCAAGGGGAGCTCAAGGTAACCGAACAAGTCACCGTGCCCTTCAAATTGCCTAATACCACGAAAAAGTACTTTGTGATGTCGTGCCAATGCAACTCGCACATATCCTACTAGGACAACCATGGCAAGTCGACCGCGAGGTAACACATGATGGAAGGTCGAACATCTATTCCTTTGTCATGAACCAAGGAAGGTAACACTAGCACCCCTTAGTCTTTCACAAGTTTATGAAATGCAACTAAAATGGAGTCGCCAGGAAAATCAAAAACAAGATTTTTATGTTAAGGCTAATGTGGTTCCTAAAGCTTGGAGCAATCAAAGCCCGATATTACTAATGGTTTACAAGGATGTCGGGATAAGCTAGGGAACGATGGATTATTCCCCGGAAATCGCCAGCATCTTAAGCATGTATCATGACTTGTTTTCTGATGAGGACATCGGAAAAAAGGATGACCCGAGAGACGGACACATGAGCGTAGAGGAATGCGCAGGCGAGAAGGCGACTCGAGGAGCCGAGCAACTGAAATCCTCCCATGACCTAATAACGAGAGGACGAGCATGGAGCCTACAAACCAAGGCTGTCGAGATTGTGAATGAAGCATGTGAGACTCTCATTGAGGAAGAGCACTCGCCCCTGACTTATGGAAGAATCATGATTGTCTTCCACATCGAATGGAACGCCAGCCCAAAAGCATAGGACACTAAATGACCAAACGACCAGGTGACATCACCCTGCATACACAATGGTCGAATGACATCACTGGGATGCTCCATCATGTTCAAACGATGGAATGATGTCACTCCAACATACACATTGGTCGAATGACTCATTAGTATACTCTAGCATGTTTCAGCCCATTTCCCCATTTTATGAGACACTTTCGGCTAGTAGAGGCAGTAGAGCTATATTTTTGTATATTTTCCTTACTTTTAGGGTCTAGAGCCTTGCCTATAAAAGCAACCCCAACCTTCATTTGTAGACAACTTTGAATTCTGAAGTAAACTTGAATTTGAGAGCATCTCTCCTCTTATATAAAACGTTTCTGGGAAACGTATTGCCTTCAATTTGTTCCGAGAACAATTGAAGTCTTTTTGACTGTATCAAGAGGCTTTTGCACCTCTTGTGGTGTCTTTCGGTTCATCTAAACCCAACCAAAATCCCCACCTCCCACCTTCACTGGACGAGTCTTGGAAAATAGCCTTTAGGCCATTCAAGAAGATCTCCACCCCCATTTCCACCTCTATCCATCGTCAATGGACGAGTTTCTTGAAGAGCAACCTTAGGCAAGTCAAGAAAACTTCCTTGACTTGATGAATCCCGCTCAACGAACGAGGTTCTCAGTTTTCCTTATACGCGACCCGAGCCATCAGGCTCGTGGGCGTATTAGTTTGGTATCAGAGCCCGGTTCAAGGATCAAAGGTACCCTTCCATCCCTTTCAATTCATTTTATACTAATCTTACTTGTTTTGTTAAAGGAGATGGTAGAACAATGACAACATTCGGTACAAAATAGCCAACTCAATGGGATCATGCAAATTTTCAAAAGAAATGTGACAAGGATGAATCACCTTGAAGGAGAACGATGGCAATAGATACTGAACGCACCAGTGATTCATGAGAACAGTATGGATCAAGAAGAATGCCCAGCTCCTCAACATAGACGACGTGAACATTGCAACCTATTACGAAATGACCTTGAAGAAGAGGACGAAGAGTTGCCGAGGTGACCAAGGCGACGACCCATTATCAGCGAGGATGAATCTTCAGATGAGGAACCACCCCAAAGACCGTGACACAACCAAGACGGTAATAGTTTGAAACTAAAACCGCCAACCTTTTCAGGACGCGTTGACTCGGAAGCCCATCTCGATTAGGAGAGGCGGATGGATGATATATTTGAGTGCTACACCATTTCGGAATGCAAGGAGGTGTCATATGCTGCAGCTCAACTCACGAGAGACACAAAGAATTACAGAGAGAGTTGCAGAGAGAGAGAAGGCTGGTTCATGAGTTCTTGGCAAGAGACATTCAAGGAGCATTGGAGATCAATTCAAGACTTCGGTTTCGTTAGTTTTTTTATGTTCTTTAAACTATTTTCTTTGATTATGTTGTTTGTTTTAGTTTAGAACGCATGAGCGAGTAGTTGTTTTGTTCTTGGAGAAGGGATTAGCATATGGCTATCCCGGAACCACTTTGATTTATCTTTGTATGCAATTTCCCATTTTTGTTTATCTATTCTTTGTCTGAGTGCTTGATTGACTTGTGTTTATGAAGGACAAGTAGATGCATGTTTTAGGGACTTAGGAGAAGGATCGAAAGGTACCGAACATGAACTACGTCCAAATAGCCATACAAATGCGTGCTGTTGCTAGAGAGAAGTTTGAAATTAAGCCTGCAATAAGCAATATGCTTTACCAAAAGCAATTCATGGGTGGAAATCACGAGGATCCCCATCAGCGCCTCGGAGACTTCCTAGAGCTTTCCAGTACGTTCAAGATACATGGAATCTCGGAGGATGCAATCTTACTACGTCTCTTCCCCTTCTCAATTGGGGGACAAGGGAAAACTTAGCTGCAATCGTTTCTTGCTGGTTCAATCACTACTTGGACCAGCTCTGCACATTGTTCCCATCACGATTCTTTCCTTCGAGCAAGACAATTCAGATGAGGTGAGAAATCATGATGTTTAGATGCAGAGATGGAGAAACGTTGTTTGAAGTGTGGGGCAGATTTAATGATCTTTTACAGATGTGTCCACACCATGGTCTCGAGCAGTGGTATGTTATCCAAACCTTTTACAATGGTATTTCAGAGGAACACCGAACAACGTTGGATAATGCTGCTAGAGGATCGTTTATGGATCTGAGTGTTGAGGAAGCATACGGGATGATTGATAACCTCGCCATGAACAACACTATGTGGTCCACACCGAGAGGTATACTGAAAAGAACTCGAGGTTTATATGAGCCAAATCAGAGTAGAGAACCGGGCAATGCATCAAACGCTATGTACTATGTGAATTGCAGAGATACTAAACACATAGCCTATCCATGCACGGTGCAAGAGAACATGGAACATATGAATTATGCCCAGCAGCATGGAAACACACAATTCAGAAATACGTACAACCCAAATTAGAGGAACCACCCAAACTTCTCATACCGAACGACTGAACTGATGAAGTGTTCAGGATTTCACAAAGACAACGACCATACCAACAAGATATCCAACAATCCCAGCAAGTTCCGCAAGCTCCTCAACCTCTTCATGCTCCTTCATCAAACCTTAAGGCGATGATTCTCGAATTCATCAAGGAGCAAAGGCAGCAACAATCGAATCAAGCCAAATTCATTGCGGGTGTGGGGATAGCGATTAGACTGCTCAAAACTCAGATGGAATCCTTGAGCAAGCATGTGAAGATCTTAGAGAACTCCGTAGCATAGCAAGCTGCCTCGTCCTCTCGGAATCCTAGATAGCTACCCAGAAAACTCGATCTAAATCCGAGAGAGTATGTGAACACTATTACCTTGTGCAACAGTGATATGATCAAGCACTCGCCCCCCAAAGAGCAAGAGCAACTTGCTGGAACGTCTAAAGAGAAAGGCAAAGGTACCATCGCTGATAACACGTAATCCGTCGTAGTATTTACATTATTCTTAGGTTTAGTTTTGATTAGATTTCTTGGACTTTACCGATTATTTGAGTTTATTCGAGGATTTTATCTACCATTTCGTGTTTTGTGTAGGAAATGATGACATGAAGCAAAACACGTGTGATTACGGCAATTCCACCCTGAAAACGCGATTGAATGACAAGATATAACATGTGCACGGCCATGGATCCAAATGAAACACTCAAGCATCGAGCGAAAGGAGAGGAAATAGCATTTGAAGTGTGCACACTCGGGCTGTGAAGTGTGCCCGGTCGGGGTCAGGTTGCGTGATTAGAACCAGAAAATCGTCGAGAGCAAGCCCGACTCGGGCTGATAGACTGCACGCCCGGGCAAGCCAGCCGGGTCTAAGTAGTGGGTTGAGGCGCTATTCTACGTCCTAAGGGTTAGAGTGATGAATATTCTATGAAAAAAGAGAAAAAATGTTCTTCAATGACGGACCTCTTCACTCCGCTAAGGTTACAAGACCTTATGAGTGTGCCATAGGCAACCTCGGTCTAAGTAGAAAGCCATCCCTCTTCGACTTCGATGTCCTAGAAACTAAGCGTGGATCTATAAAAAAAATGAAAAAAAGAATAAGAACGAGAATGCGAGTTTAATGATATCTCAAGTTTAGAAGGATTGGTACGGAGATCGCTTGGCCGTTGTCTAGGGGTATGAAATAGACTTAGGTTATTGGTAGGATTGCATGGCTCGTGACTTTCAGTTGATAGAAGTCTGAACTAGGTACGCTTAGGCTTGCGTTCATGTGACGCATTGTTTTGCTTGATGGCTAATCCTTCGAAGTTTTCGTGCTAATGTCCATTGTTGTTTTACTCTTCTTGTACTCGGCAATAGATTTGCTCGAGGACGAGCAAAGGTTAAGTCTGGGGGAGTTTGATAACACGTAATCCGTCGTAGTATTCACATTATTCTTAGGTTTAGTTTTGATTCGATTTCTTGGACTTTACCGATTATTTGAGTTTATTCGAGGATTTTATGTACCATTTTGTGTTTTGTTTAGGAAATGAAACATGAAGGAAAACACGAGTGATTACGGCAATTCCACCCCGAAAATGCGATTGAATGACAAGATACAACATGTGCATGGCCATGGACCCAAATGAAACACTCAAGCACCGAGTGAAAGGAGAGGAAACAACATTTGAAGCGTGCACGCTCGGGCTGAGAAGTGTCCCCGGTCGGGCTAAGGTTGCGCAATTAGAACCAGAAAATTGTCGGGAGCCTTATGGCAAGCCAGCCCGATTGGGCTGAGACTTATGCACGCACGGGCTCACATCTGCACGAGCGGGTGAAGGTTGTGCCCGCGCAGGTCCACCTTTTTCTCAACATCCACTTTGAATTTTGAATGGGCTGGATTTAAAAGGAATAGAAGGGGGAAGCCACGAACAGACCGGAAAAGGAAAGAGAACAAGGGGACGAACCAGGGCAAAGGAGAAGAGAGAGAGCACGACCGAAGGAGGAGACTTCGGGGAACCGAAGGATTCGTCGGAGGTACGCTCGGATGATAGGGAAGATGAACATCTACATTGATTTTTGTTTGCTTTTCTATGTATTCTGAGTAGTTCTCGTTGCCATGGGTTAGGGATGCCATTGTAAAGGATTGTTTGAGTTATTAATGCCTGATTTCGGTTTTGTTCAATTGAATGGTTCGATAGGTTATAGATATGTGCTTAATGCTTTCATACGTTGTTGATTTCATGCTTGAATAAGACTAGATCTATTCTACTGAGAGCAGTCACGTTTAAGGGAGATTAGATATTCGTCTAGGCTTGGGAGAGTCAGGATTGAGTGTCGCGAATTAACGTTCGAATGAATTAGGTTAATAAGAATCTGGCCAATCGGTTAATCTATTTAGGAACGTTAATAAGTGAGGTAGAATTCCCATTGTTCGTCATGCATGTAAGTATAGATCTACTGCATGGGGAGGTGGGTACGTTTATATCTTAAATAGAGGATTTAGCTTTGGGAGAGTCATTTTCATTTACAGAGGTTGAGTTCCCATCTGACATTATAGGTTGAATTCCGCATCGTTCTTCATGCATCTAGAAGTTCCGCACTACATAGGGATATGGGTGACGAAGATTTTCTAGGTAGGAGATTTAGGCTTGGGAGAGTCATTTCTAGCATTAGAGATAGAGTTCCCTACTGTTCTTAACGCGTCTAGATGTTCCACGCTACATCAAGAGATGAGCGATGTTGATTTCCTAGGTAGAGGATAAGAAATTAGTTCCCCATCGATTGATACAAACCAACTTTATGATCTTTATAAACATCCATTGCATGTTCTGGTATTCTCGAAGCCCATGGTACTCTATCTTGTTGAGTCTAGCTTCGTCATCCTTTATTATCTTTACTTTCCTGTTTCACAGACTTATATTGATCAATCTTCTTCTCGTGAATTCTTAGTTCTAACGCTGCACTCAGTTACCAGAGTTCGACCCTGGTACTACACTAACAGTATACTTGCGTTAGAGTGGTCTTGGAAATAATTAAAACCTCTGATTTCGACCATCAAGTTTTTGGCGCTGTTGCCGGGGAGTAATTACAGTATTGGACTTAGGATTTCATTGAGTTGAGATCCAGTCAAGCTCGGGACGTTAAATAAGCGCTTATCGGGAGGTAACCCGACTTTTGCATTTTCTTTTTATTTCATTTTCAGAACTTATTCTTATTCTTTTTGCATTGATGTACTCGGCGAGATATTACGTTGTGTTTTCTCTTTTGGATTGTGTGATTCTTTTTTTCACAACTTTTTTCGACGTCGATATCATCCTTGAGGAGGAGACGCATACAACGCCCAGCCGCATCGCCAACTCGGGACAGCAAAACACGCAAGGTGCACACGTTCCAACTCTTATTTTCCCTTGTTTTGGTATGCGAGATTCTCTTAGGTCTTGAACACCGAGACGGTGTTTCATTCAAGTTTGGGGGAGTACTCGTCGAGTAACATGCATGTGATTAGAATTTTGTTTTTTTTAGGAATAAACGGATGGACACCTAGTATGAAATTTCGAGCTTTAGTCATTATTGTGCGACTTTGTCGAATCTTGAACAATAGTCTAGGCTTGCTTAGAAGTCTTTTGGATACCGATTAGTTGAGTAGTTGTGCTTGAAGCCATGATCTATAGTTGCATTCACCTCCTAGATTTCAGTACCAAGTATCCATATCTCTGTGTATACCGATTGATCTTTGCTTTGTTTGATATATTTTACCGTTCATAGATCATTAGATTCCACACGCTTATACTCCGCTGCCAATCGTTTTCTTCTTGGATAAGTTTTTAACTATTTCAGGTTTTCATTGAGATGAGGACATCGAGATTGATGGTTCGGGTCTAAGTGGTGGGTTGAGGCGCTATTCTACGTCCTAAGGGTTAGAGTGATGCATATTCTATAAAAATAAAGAGAAAACAATGTTCTTCAATAACGCACCTCTTCACTCCGCTAAGGTTACAAGACCTTATGAGTGTGCCATAGGCAACCTCGGTCTAATAGAAAGCCATCCCTCTTCGACTTCGACGTCCTAGAAACCAAGCGTGGATCTATAAAAAAATGAGAAAAAGGAATAAGAACCAGAATGCGAGTTTAATGATATCTCAAGTTTAGAAGGATTGGTATGGAGATCGCTTGGACGTTGTCTAGGGGTATGAAATAGACTTAGGTTATTGGTAGGATTGCATGGCTCCTAACTTTCAGTTGATAGAAGTCTGAACTAGGTACGCTTAGGCTTGCGTTCATGTGACGCGTTGTTTTGCTTGATGGCTAATCCTTCGAAGTTTTCGTGCTAATGTCCATTGTTGTTTTACTCTTCTTGTACTCGGCTATAGATTTGCTCGAGGACGAGCAAAGGTTAGGTCTGTGGGATTTTGATAACACGTAATCCGCCGTAGTATTCACATTATTATTAGGTTTAGTTTTGGTTAGATTTCTTGGACTTTACCGATTATTTGAGTTTATTCGAGGATTTTATCTACCATTTCGTGTTTTGTTTAGGAAATGAAGACATGAAGGAAAACACGAGTGATTACGGCAATTCCACCCCGAAAATGCGATTGAATGACAAGATACAACATGTGCACGGCCATGGACCTAAATGAAACACTCATGCACAGAGCAAAAGGAGAGGAAACAACATTTGAAGTGTGCACGCTCGGGCTGAGAAGTGTGCTCGGTCGGGCTCAGGTTGCGCAATTAGAACCAGAAAATCGCCGAGAGCCTTATGGCAAGCCAGCCCGATTGGGATGAGACTTATGCACGCACGGGCTCACATCTGCACGAGCGGGTGAAGGTTGTGCCCGCGGGGGTCCACCTTTTTCTCAACAACCTAGTTTTAATTTTGAATGGACTGGATTTAAAAGGAACAGAAGGGGGAAGCCAATAACAGACTGGAAAAAGCAAGAGAACAAGGGGAGGAACTAGGCCAAAGGAGAAGAGAGAGAGCACGGTCGAAGGAGGAGACTTCGGGGAACCGAAGGATTCGTCGGAGGTTACGCTCGGAGGATAGGGATGATGAACATCTACTTAGTTTTTGTTTGCTTCTCTATGTATTATGACTAGTTCTCGTTGCCATGGGTTAGGGATGCCATTGTAAAGGATTGTTTGAGTTATTAATGCTTGATTTCGGTTTTGTTCAATTGAATGGTTCGATAGGTTATAGATATGGGTTTAATGCCTTCATACGTTGTTGATTTCATGCTTCAATATGACTAGATCTATTCTACTGAGATTAGGCACGTTTGAGGCAGATTAGAGATTCGTCTAGGCTTGGGAGAGTCAGGTTTGAGTCTCGCGAATGAACCTTCGAATAAATTAGGTTAATGAGAATCTGGCCAATCGATTAATCTCTTTAGGAACGGCAAAATCGATGTAGAATTCGCATTGTTCGTCATGCATCTAAGTATAGATCTACTGCATCGGGAGGTGGGTACGTTTATATCTTAGATAGAGGATTTAGGCTTCAGATAGTCATTTCCGTTTATAAAGGTCGAGTTCCCATCCAACATTAGAGGTTGAATTCCCCATCGTTCTTATGCATCTAGAAGTTCCGCACTACATAGGGATATGGGTGACGTTGATTTCCTAGGTAGGAGATTTAGGCTTGGGAGAGCCATTTCTAGCATTAGGGGTAGATTTCCCTACTGTTCTTAACGCATCTAGACGTTCTGCGCTACATCAGGAGATGAGCGATGTTGATTTCCTAGGTAGAAGATAAGATATTAGTTCACCATCGATTGATACAAACTGACTTCATGATCCTTAGAAACATCCGTTGCATGTTTTGATATTCCCGAAGCCCATGGTACTCTATCTTGTTGAGTCTAGCTTCGTCATCCTTTACTACACGAATGGTATACTTGCAGTAGAGTGGTCTTGCAAATAATTAAAACCCTTGATTTCGACCATCAAGTTTTTCGCTATTAGGGAAGTGGTAGAACCAGATTTGGACAAACCATATTTTCTCCACCGGCATACAAACCTCCTATACCATTTCCTCAAGAGTTGGTGAGCAGCAAGAATGAAGAACGAGTAGGCAGATTTATAGAGGGTGATAACACGTGATCCGTCATAGTATTTTCATCATTCCTAGGTTTAGTTTTGATTACGTTTCTTGGACTTTACTGACTTATTGAGTTTTTTTAGGACTTGTTCTATCACTTCATGTGATGTGTAGGAAATGAAGACATGTGAAGCAAACATGAGTGATTACGTCAAATCCACCTGAAGTAGTTGCCAAGTGATCAAGATATGGATACGAGCACGACTAAGATATTTAGATGTGATGAAAACATGCTGCACAGCCTAGAATCACCTTGTGCACGACCGAGCGGAAGAGGCAACCAAGCTGCTCGACCGGACATCACCTTGTGCACGATTGAGCTGAAGATTCAACACATGCACGGTCGAGCTACACTTAATGCACAACCGGGGGAGAAGATAAACATGCAGCACGGCCGGGCATCTACACCTGCACGACCGAGCTGGAGAGTGAACGACATGCACGACCGAGCTTGTGCACTTGCACAGTCAGGCTCTAGACATAGAATCATCCCCGTAGCTTATGCACAACCTGGGCTTGCTCCATGATCGGTCGAGCACTCATGGAGAAGATATAGCACGGTCGGGCATTTACATGTTCACGGTCGGGTTGTATGCCAACAACCAAGCGATTCACATGGACTAGAGTTTGAACGGGCGTGGGCTTAAAAAATAAACTAAAAAACTAGAGAGACGAGAGAGACCAAAAGAGAGGAGGCAAAGCACGGTTGGAGAAGGAGAATTTGGCCATCCGAAGGATTCGTCCGAGGCAACGCTTGGATGATAGGGAACATGAACATTTACGTTGTTTGTGTTTATTTCCCTATGTATTCTGAGTAGTTCCCTTATCACGGGTTAGAGATGCCATTATAATGGATTACTGGTTCGTTAATGCTTGATTTTTGTTTTGTTCAATCGTATGGTTCGATAGGTTGTAGTGTGTGTAATGCATTCTTACTATGTTGATTTCATGTTTGAATGAGACTAGATCCATTCGGTGAGATTAGACATGCTTGAATTAAATTAGAGATTAGTGTATGCCTCCAGAGAGTCAGACTTGAGTCTCAAGATTAACCTTCAAATGAAATAATTAATGAGAATCTGTCGATCGGTTAATCTATTTAGGAATGGTAGAGCTCCCATTGTTCTTCATGCGTTTAGGTTATAGATTTACTGCATCAGGAGGTGAGTACGTTGATATCCTAGATAGTGGATTTAGGAATCGAGAGAGTCACTTCCATCAATAGAGGTCGAGTTCCCATTGTTTCCGACAATAGAGGTTTGAGTTCCGTATAGTTCTTCATGCATCTAGATGTTCCGAACTACATTGAGAGATGAGTCACGTCGATTCCCTAGGTAAAGGATTTAGGCATCGAGAGAATCATTTCCGATAGTTGAGGTAGAACTCCCCACTAGTTATTCATGCATCTAGACGTTCCGCGCAGCATTGAGAGTCAGTGACATTGATTCCCTAGGTAGTGGACTTAGATTTTAGTTCCCCATCGATTGATATAATCGATTTTATGTTCTATAGAAACATCCATTGAATGTCCCAACATTTCCAAAACCCGTGGTACTCTATCTTGTTGAGTCTAGTCTTGCCATCCTTTACATTATTCATTTTCAATTTCGATATCCACCTATTGATCGATCTTCTTCTCATGATATCTTAGTTCTAACGCTGCACTGAGTCCCTAGAGTTCGACCCTGGTACTGCACGTACCGTATACTTGCGGTAGAGTGGTCTAGGAAATTTAAAACCTCTGATTTCCACAATTAGAGGGCCTCAATAAGCTCGATATCAACACACAATTCGTGGAAGCCCTAAAAAATGCCTAATCATGCCAAACTCTTCAAGGAGGTCCTTTCCAATGAAAGGCATATCGAAGAGAGTGAGACGGCAGCACTCACCGAGGAATGCAACGCCGTTCTTCAAAACAAGTTTCCCCCGAAGTTGAAGGACCCCAGAAGCTTCTCTATTCCATGCACAATAGGTAATATTAATATTGAATAAGCTTGGTGTGATTTAGGAGCAAGCGCGAGCCTCATGCCACACTCGGTTTTCAAGCGGATGAACTTCGGAGATCTCAAACCTACAGAGATGTCTCTACGCATCGCGAATCGTTTGGTAAGATATCCGGTGGGAATTGTTGAAAATGTTCCCACCAAGGTAGGTAATCTTTTCATTCCGGCTGATTTTGTTGTACTTGACGTAAAGGAAGATGCTAGGGTGCCCATTATTCTTGGTAGACCTTTCTTAGCTACTGCAGGTGCCATGATAGACGTACAACAAGGAAAGCTCTCCTTATGTGTCGGAGATGAGGAGATAGAGTTCAACTTGTCCAGCTCCATGAACGGACCCTCCTTAAAGGAGTCATGCTTCAGAGCGGATTTGTTGGACGAGACGACGAATGACATGCTCTATCGGGTAAGTATTTCCGACCCACTTGACATATGTTTGAAGAAAGTTTGTAGGAACGCAAGACTCACGGACGAGGAAGCCGAGAAGTACACAATATTCATGAGTGGTATTGAAGCACTAAGAGACGCCCCATGTGAGGAGATACCACGTGAAACACACGCTGATTTTGCAATGGAGAAGGCGCCCAAACTAGAGCTCGAACATCTTACTACTTCTCTTCGGTATGAGTACATTGAATGCAATAAAACATATCCTGCTGTTATGAATGCTAACTTGAGTGCAGATGAGATGAGAAAACCACCCACGCATGTAAAGAAGCGTAGGAGAGTGAGCTCTTCAATGTGTACGCACGGAATTTCTAAGGAAGACAGCCACAAACCTTCCACCGAAACTCAAAAGAGGTTGCACGCACTTGAAAGAGGTAATGGAAAAAGACACCATAAAACGTTTTGATGCAGATATCATTTATTCAACCTCGGGCAGCGAAGGAGTGAATCCCGTGCATGACGTGGCAAAGAAAGAAGCAGTGTTAGTGATCAGCAATGCGAACGACGACCACACTAAGGATGGCACGACAAAAAGATCTTACCTCATGACTTCCAACTAAGTTACTTAGTTCTACTTTTCAATTCTCAATCTATGCTTCTCTCGGGCAAACTACCGTGTCGTTGGTCTGGTCCTTTTCAGGTACGAGAGGTATTCCCGCATGGAGCAGTAGAACTTTGGAGCGAGACGAGTGGAACATTCAAAGCTAATGGGCAGCGACTAAAGCTCTACCAATCTGCTCAACTGATCGAAAGTTGAAACTCCATTTCCCTTTCCCATCCACCCATCGCGCACACATGAGGTATGGAGACGTGAAAGCTTAAAGACGTTAAATAAGTGCTTTTTGGGAGACAACCCAACTCTTTGTTTTCTATTTTTTGTAGTTTTTTTAGTTTAAGACTCAATCTCGTTTAAAAAAACACTAAAAACGTGACTTCACTTATTCTACCCTCCATCAAAGCTTCACGTCGAGGACGTAATTCAATTTAAGTCTCGGGGAGCAGCTCACATTTGTCAGGTGACTTCATTTCATTTTCTTTTATGTTTCTCTTTGACTTTGTATTTTTTAGTTTGTTTTTGTTTTTGTGAGTCATAGTCGTCCGAGGCACTTGTCTGGTGCCACGTTTTTAGATGAACCCTGAACCTAGAATACTTAAGAAGTTGGCCTTTTCCTTGATATTTTGCATGTTTGAGCTAGGTTTTTCCAAAGCGTTAGAGCTTATTAGTCGGTTGAAAAACAATAGGTCATAATTCTTTGGGAGTCGTAGTGTTGCTTGTAGGAGGTTTAGAGGAGGTTGCTAGGCTATTTGATCGTTTATTCTCCTATCCACATGGTCATACTTCTTATCGACGATGCTCTACTTCTTTTGATGAGGATTATTAGATCATATCAAAATGAGCTTGTTCTGCAGAATAAGAGCGCACACTAACACTTAGTTGTAGATAGAAATAATATCTAAAAGCATGATCTAAAATCAATATGAGTGCCTCGACCTTAACACTTTTTTAATGGTTCGGGTCTAAGTGGTGGGTTGGCGATCATCTTTCTACGCCTAAGGGTATGGCATAATAAAAACGCCACCTACTCCACTGCACTCTTGAACGAGATGCATGAGTATATCGTTATCAGTAATCTAGGTCTAAGTAGAGGTTGGATCCCTTCAAATCCGATGTCCTAGGAACCTAGTGTGTCTGCATAATATAAAAAAAGAGAAAAAGAAGAAGAAAGAAAAAAAAGAAACAAAGAAAAAAGAAAGAAAGAAGCTCAAAAATGAAACAAGTATCCTCAATTGTTCTATGTTTAGCATTTGTCTGAAGTCTTGTTTGGTGGTAATCATCTCGTTTTTATACGTATTTCTCGCATGATTTAAGAGTTTTTCTGATATAGATACGATGATTACGTATGATTTTGTATCCGTTTTACTTGTTTTGTGTTTTCGTGTCCTTAAAGGTTGTAATGCAAATTCGGTTCATTTTGAAGCTAAAAGACGTACACGAGACAAAGTACTAACATCGAGGATCCTCACGGAACAAACGGGACAAGAATTGGCGAGGAATAACACAGCCCGCACGGGGCATTCTTCGGCCCACGCAGGCCGCGTTGTCCAGCAAACTCAGCACAGCTCGGGCTGGGCATCAGCCCGAGTGGGTTCAACATCAGCAAGTGAGCCGCGCGGGGCACACCTCAGCCTGCGCGGGGCATGCACACCAGCCCGCACGGGTCGCGTCCGTCACCTCTAAAAACCAAAAAAAAAGAAACTCGTCTAAACACGAAAAGGAACTTGTTAGATACATATAAAAAGAGGAAAACGACGTTAGAGAAGAGAAATAAGAGATCTTTTGTTGGAGAAAAGAATGGAAACGTTGCCCAACTTAATTAAGAATGGAAAACACACGAAAAAGGAAAAAAAGGTGGCTGCTGCGAAGAAGAGAAAAGAAGTGAACAGCCAAAAGGAAAAGTCAGGAGAAAAGGAAAGAAAAGAAGAAGGAAAGGGAAGGAGAGGAGCTAAGAGTCGAGAGATTGAGTTAGTTTTCAGAATTCATATGAGAGAGAGAGTAGAGAGAGAATCGAAGAAGAAGAACACTCTTGTGGAGGAGACATTCATGGGGCGTTAAAGATCAAATCATGACTTCGGTTTCGTTTGGTTTTTATTTTCTTTAGACTTTCTACTTCGATTATGTTTTCTTTCTAACGCATGAGCGAGTAGTCGTTTTTTTCTAAGATAATGGATTAGTCTTTGGCTATCCCGGAACCACTTTTGATTTATCTTTGAATGTAATTTGCCGTTTTCATTTATCTATTCTTTGTCTGAGTGCTAGAATGACTTGTATTTATGAATGCCAAGTAGATGCATGTGTTACGGATTAGGAGAAGGATTAAAAGGAGAATTCTAGTCCTATAAGATCAGGTTTAAAACAACCGAGGTTAGACCATGAAAGTAGGGTAGCAACGGTTGAGGGTAAAACGGATGAATCATAGAACTTATGGGTTCAGGTTAAAGTGTCAGCCACGTGTCTATGCCTTGAGAGAGGGTAGATATCATATTAGGATCGTCTGCCTTAGATAACTTGATCGGGATTGCATGATTAGATAGGTTGATTGTTTGTTACGGTAGTCTTGTGGTGAAATCGGATACCTAGAACGTTTGTCTCATTGTTAAGAGCTCGTTAGTTTATTTGTTTTTAATATTTCATTCTCATATCCCATATTTCGTTCGTTTGAAAGTTTTATTCGTAGTTTGAGTTTAGGTTGTGTTGCCTAGTCCCTCTGGGATCGACACCTAGAGTACTACACACGTGACGTGCACTTGGGGGTAGTTTAGGTTAATATTTGTTTAACTTTGAATACGCAGGTAGAGAGAGTTACGGTTGCTTGTTTAGTTCGCCTTCGATTTTTCTTTCTCGTCGGTAGTGATGGTCGGAAATAGAGGTTTTATTATTTCCAAGACCACTCTACCGCAAGTATACGGTTCTTATAGTATAAGGGTGGAACTCTGGGGACCAGTGCAGCGTAAGAACTAAGGTTTCACGAGAAGAATATCGATCAATAGATGAATAATGAACTAGAAAATAAAGATAAATAAAGATAACGAAGCTAGACTAGGCAATGAAGAGTTCATGGGTGTCGAGAATACCGGAACATGCAATGGATGTTTCTATGGATCATGAAGTCGGTTTGTATCAATCGATGGAGAACTAATATCTAATCCTCTATCTAGTAAATCAACGTCACTCATCTCCCGATGTAGCGTAGAACGTCTAGACGCGTTAAAAATAGTAGGGAATTCAACCTCTAATACTAGAAATGACTCTCCCAAGCCTAAAAATTTTACCTAGGAAATCAACGTCACTCCTATCCCTATGTAGCGCGGAACTTCTAGATGCATTAAGAACAATGGGAACTCGACCTCTAATGTCGGATGGGAACTCGACCTCTATAAACGGAAATGACTCTCCCAAGCCTAAATCCTCTATATAAGATATAAACGTACTCACCTCCCGATGCAGTAGATCTATACTTAGATGCATGATGAACAATGAGAATTTTACGTCGATATTACCGCTCCTAAATAGATTAAGCGATCGGTCAGATTCTCATTAATCTAATTCATTCGAAGGTTCATTCATGAGACTCAAGCCTAACTCTCCCAAGCCTAGATGAATCTCTCATCTCCCTCAAACGTGCCTAATCTCAGTAGAATAGATCTAGTCTTATTCAAGCATGAAATCAACAACGTATGAAGGCATTACGCACAAATCTATAACCTATCGAACCATTCAATTGAACAAAACCGAAATCAAGCATTAATAAATCAAACTATCCATTACAATGGCATCCCTAACCCATGACAACAGATCAACTCAGAATACATGGAGAAGCAAACAAAAACGAAGTAAGTGTTTGTCTCCCCTATCATCCCGAGCGTTGGCTTCAGATGAATCCTTTGGGTGCCCAATGTCTTCAACCGTGTTCTCTCCTCTTTCTCCTGTGTCTCTCGGTGTCTCCTCTGGTCTGTGCGTCGTCCCCTTGCCCTAGATTGCTTCTTTTTCCTCTAATTGCCCGTTCAAACATTCAAACAAGGTTGTTTCGGATTAGGTGGCCCGCACGGGCACAACTTGCACCCGGTCGTGCAAACGTCACCCTGGTCATGTAACACATCCAGCCCGAGCGGGCTTGCTTGCCTGACAATGTGGTCTACCAGCCCGAGTCGGACTTGGTTTCGGGGGTTTTCAGTCCTAATCGCAGAAGTGTAGCCTGAACGGGTCCTCTCCATGCCCGAGCGTGTAGGCTCTATTTTGCTGTTTCTGCTCCGTTCGCTCGGTGCTCGAGTGTTCCATTTGGATCCGTGGCCGTGCACATGTTGTATCTTGTCATTCAATCACGTTTTCATGGTGGAATTGCCATAATCACTCGTGTTTTCCTTCATGTCTTCGTTTCCTACACGAAACATGAAATGATAGATGAAATCCTCGAATAAACTCAATAAATCGAGTCCAAGAAATCTAATAAAAAACTAAACCTACGAATCATGTAAATACTACGACGGATTACATGTTATCAGGTAGCCTTGGTGAACCTAAGATGAAGACTTAAAATTCAATTAGGCCGAATTGGCTCTCGATTTGATAGTTGATCGGTTAGGTTCGCATTAGCGGTATTTCTGGGAGAAAGGGGATTTCTCGGTTTTTGTACATGTGTTCCACCTTTGCTTTTGCATAGGGACGAGCAAACAATCAAGTCTGGGGGATTTTGATTGTATCATTTTTGTACGTATTTCTCGCATGATTTTAGAGATTTTTATGACATAGATGCAATTTTTACGTATGATTTTGTATCCGTTTTACTCGTTTTTGTGTTTTGTGTCCTTACATGTTTTAATGCAAATTCGGTTCATTTCAAAGCTAAAGAACGTACACGGGACAAGGTACTAGCATCGAGGATCATAATGGAGCAAACGATACGAGAAACGACAAGGAACAGGCAAGATGCGAACATACACAGCCAAGCACAATGCATAGCACGACCAGAAACACATGAGAATGGAGTGCCCGACCGTTCAACACTACCAGCCCGACCAAGCTCAGCCAAACAAGACACATGCCCGACCTTGCACCAATCCCTTGCCCGACCGAGCTCAGCAAACAAGACACATGCCTGACCATACCCCTTGCTTGGCTGGGCTCATCAAACAATAAGGCGCATGGCCGAACTATAAGCACAACCCGGTCGGGCTTAAGAGACAGCAAATATTGCCGAATGTTTAGCATGTATCGGGTGTGTATGAAGCCCGATCGCTAGCCCATTGCCTGAGATGCTTGACCGGGCTACACATCCTATACGGCCGAGCGTGTTGAATGCACACACATCTGCAATGGAAAAAGAAGCTCCAACCATGGGAAAAGAAAAAGAAAAATTCGATCAGAAGAATGGAAATACGGAGCCAAAGAGGAAAGAGGAAGCAAAGGAAGAAAACGAAAAGGAAAGAAGGAGAAAATGGTCAAATAAGTGAAGATTCATTCGGGTATAGACACACAACACACATAGAGAATTAAAGAGAGAGTTGCAGAGATAGAGAACCCCTAAGGCTGCCACAAAGATCAAGAACAGATGACAGTACCATGGGTAAAGCACTCGAAACATCAAGGGATGCCAAAGGGGAAGGATACTAGTTATGATCCTCGCTGATTGCGGAGGATATGAGTCCGCAAATGAGGAAGAACCGGACGAAGCTGACGAGACAGAATACCTTGAAAGCGGAGAGCTACTAGTAACACAACGCATCATGAGCACAACTGTCTGTCTACCAGAGACGGCCTAGAGAGAGACAATCTTCCAAACCAAGTGTCTCGTAAAGGAAAAGGTTTGTGGACTCATTATCAACAGCGGGTCCTGTACTAATGTTGCAAGCGCATACATGGTAAAGAAGCTTGGCTTGGAGACAATGAAGCACACACATCCGTATAAGCTATAGTTGCTCAACAGTCAAGGGGAGCCCAAGGTAACCGAGCAAGTCACCGTACCTTTCAGCATCGGCAAATACAACGATGAAGTACTTTGCAATGTCGTGCTAATGCAAGTAGGACATACATATCCTACTAGGACGGCCGTGGCAATTCGACCGCCAGGTAACACATGACGAAAAGTCAATCTTCTATTCCTTCGTCATGAACAAGAGGAAAGTAACACTAGTACCCCTTAGTCCATCACATGTTTATGAAATGCAACTAAAAGTGAGTCGTGAGGACAACCAAAACAAAATTTTTATGTTAAGGCTAGCGTGATTTCTGAGGCTTTGGGCAATCAACGCCCAATATAACTAATGGTTTAAAAGGATTTCTTGATAAGCCAAGAAAAAGCGGATCATTCCCCGGAAATCACCAGCATCCTAAGCAACTATCACGACTTGTTTCCCGAGGAGATCCCAGCTAGACTGCCGCTCCTACGCGATATCGAACACGAAATCGATCTCATTCCAGGGTCACCGTTGCCAAACCGGCCAGCATACCGCATGAACCCTAAAGAGATGAAGGAGCTACAACATCAAATCCAGGAGCTAATAGCCAAAGGCTACATCCGAGAAATCCTAAGTCCGTGCATTGTACCCGTACTCATTGTACCAAAGAAGGACGGGACCTGGAGAATGTGTGTTGATTTTTCGGGCGATCAACAAAATCACTATCAACTACCGACATACCATCCCACGGTTGGACGACATGCTCGATGAGATCAGTGGGGCAATGATCTTTTCAAAGATCTTTCTTATGAGCGGATACCACAAAGTCTGCATGAAAGAAGGCGACGAATGGAAGACAACCTTCAAGACAAAGTAGGGATTGTATGACTGCCTCGTCATGTCTTTTGAACTTTACAATGACGCAAGCACTTTTTTGAGGCTTATGGACCACATGATAAGAGGCTACATCGGTAAATTTTTTTGGGGTCTATTTCGATGATATTCTCGTGTAGAGTCGAAATCTCAGCGATTACAACAAACACCTTGAGCTAGTACTAGAGTTGCTCCGAAAGGAGCAACTCTACGCAAACCTCATGAAGTGCTACTTTGTCACAAGGGAAAATTTTTTCCTAGGATTTTTGGTGAGTTCGCAGGGATTACGTGTGAAGAGAGCAAAATTAAAGCCATATAAGAATGGCCAACACCCACAACAGCCACACACGTACTTAACTTTCATGGGCTAGCGAGTTTCTATCGTCGGGTAGTAAAGGGATTCAGCAGCATAGCCACACCATTCACCGCGGTTATAAAAAAGGACAAGATCTTTTAATGGGGAGAAGCACAAGCAAATGCATTCGAAGCACTCAAGGCGAGCCTGACCACCGCGCCTGTGCTTGCCCTGCCAAAATTCGACAAAATGTTCGAAGTTGAGTGCGACACCTCAGGGATTGTTATTGGAGTCGTCCTTATTCAAGAAAGATGACCCTGGTATATTTTCAGCGAGAGGCTAAGTGGAGCCACCCTTAACTATCCGACATACAACAAAGAGTTCAATGCTCTTGACCGAGCCTTATAGACGTGGCAACATTACCTACTAGCAAAGGAATTTGTCATCCACACCGACAATAAGACCCTTAAGCACCTCATCGAGACCTTTACATACATTGTCTTGTACAAGGTAACGAAAAATGTGGTAGCAGATCCCCAGTCACAAAAGCATGCTCTCATCACCACAATGGAGGCGAGGAACATAGGATTTGAGCACATCAAGGAGCTATACGATCAAGATCTAGAGCTCGGCGAGGTGTTCCGAATATGTAGAGAAGGAACTCACGGGCCATTCTACATTCACGGAGGATATCTTTTCCGCGACAAAAGACTATGCATCCCACAAAGCTCACTGAGGGGTTTGATACTACAAGAAGCTGATGGAGGAGCTCTCACAGGGCACTTTGGCCTTGAGAAGACCTTGGCCATTGTCAAGGAACACTTCTTTTGTCCGCACCTAAAAAGAGACGTTCAACGGCTTTGTGCATGATGTATCACGTGTCACTAAGGCATGTCCCGTATCCATCCCACAGTTTGTATCTTCCTTTACCTATTCCGACTCATCCATGGACTAATTTGTCGATGGACTTTGTTCTCGGTCTCCGGAAGATCCCAAAAAAAGATTATGTCTCTATTGTTGTCGACAGGTTCTCCAAGATGGCTTATTTCATACCATGTTCCAAGACCGACGACATAACTCAAATGGCAGACCTTTTCTTCCAGGAGGTCATACGCATCCATGGCCTACCAAAGACCATCGTGTCAGACCGAGATAGAAGATTCTTATGTCATTTCTGGTGGACACTTTGGCGGGAACTAGGGACCAAACTGTTGTTCTCTATATCATGCCACCCGCAGACAGATGGTCAGACCGAGGTGGTACACCGCACCCTAGCAGCACTTCTACGGTCATTCATCAGACGGTACCCAAAGAAGTGGCTCAACTACCCGCTCCATGCAGAATTTGCTTACAACAGGACACAACATTCTGCCACCAAGCACTCACCGTTTGAGTTCGTCTATGGGTTCAATCCCATAACTCCTTTCGAGCTCTCGGCCCTACCAAGCAAACAGGTCACCAGCCAGGACGGCGAGAATAAGACCGAACTCATGAAACGATGCATAAGAAGGTTCATAAAATATAAGGCGTAAGATAGAACAATACACCAAACAAGCTAACAAAGGGAAAAGACAGAATGTGTTTAACGAGGGAGATTGGGTGAGGTTACACATGCAGCTCGAGCGAGTCCCAAACAAGAGAAGCTCAAAGCTTGCACCAAGAGGAGATGAAAATTTCGTGTCATTCAGCAGTTTAATGACATGCCAACCGCCTTGAACTACGAAGTGAGTATAACGTGTCAACAACATTTAACATTGTTGTCTTATCCCCTTTTGATGTAGGTGATAGCATTCCACAGATGGAACGCTCGCAAGGGAGAGGTAATGATGAGGACATCGGGCACAAGGATGACCCGAGAGATGGACATGCGAGCATAAAGGAGCGAACTGGTGAGAAGGCGACCCGAGGAACCGAGCAACAGGAATCCTCCCACGGCATAATCACGAGAGGTCGAGCACAGAGCCTACGGTTCAAGGCTGCTGAGATTGTGAAGGAAGCCTCAGAGACTCTCGTTCAGGATGAGCTCTCGCCCTCGACTTATGTAAGAATCATGATTATCTTCTACATCGAACCGGATGCCGGCCTATATGCATAGGATGCTAAATGACCAAATGACTACATAAGGATCGAATGACATCACTAGGACTCTCCAGCACGGTCAAACGGTCGAATGACATTACTCCTGCGTGCACAACGGTCAAATGATGTCATTAGTACATTCCAGCACGTTTTCAGCCCATTTTCCCCATTTTGTCACACACTATCGGCCAGTAGAGGCAGTAGGACTATATTTTGGTGTATTTTCCTTATTTCAAGGTCTGGAGACTTGGCTATAAAAGCAACCCGAAACTTCATTTGTCGACAACATTGAATTCTGGTGTAAACTTGAGTTTGAGGGAATCTCTCCTCTTATTTAAAACGTTTCTAGGAGACATATTGGGATCAATTTGTTTCAGAACAATTGAAGTCTTTCCAAATGTATCAAGAGGCTTTCGCACCTCTTGTGGTATTGATATAAACCCGACCAAAATCCCCACCTCCCACCATCGTTGGACGAGTGTTGGAAAAGAGCCCTCATGCAATTCAAGAAGATCTCCATCCCCATTTCCACCTCTATCCATCATCAACAGACGAGTTTCCTGAAGAGCGCCCTTAGACTAGTCAAGAAAAGCTCATTGACCCGACAAATCCCGCTCAACGAACGAGGTTCTCGGTTTCCCCCTTATGCCACCTGAGCCACCAAACCCGTGCTCGTATCATTTTCTGAGGAGATACCAATTGGATGGCCACCCCTACGGGGTATCGAACACCAGATCGATCTCATTCTAAGGTCACCGTTGCCGAATCGGCCAGCGTGCCAAATGAACCCTGAAGAGATGAATGAGCTACAACGTCAAGTCTAGGAGCTAATGGTAAAAGGCTACACCCGAGAAAGCCTAAGTCTGTGTGTTGTACCGTACTCCTTGTACCAAATAAGGACGAGACATGGAAAATTGTGTTGATTGTCGGGCAATCAACAACATCACGATCAAGTACCAACATCCCATCCCATGGCTAGACAACATGCTTGACAAGCTTAGTGGGTGCAACAATCTTTTCAAAGATCAAACTGAAAGAGCGGATACCACCAAATCCGCATGGGAGAAGGCGATTAATGGAACACAACCTTTGATGCGTGTCAAGTTAAACAAGTTAACCTATACTACCCATAAATTCACGACATGTGTGTAGTATTTAAGGTGTCGATCCCACAGCGAGTACGCAACACGGTCTAAGAATCAAAATAGAATCAATGCTTGCTACGATGAAATAATTGTTATGAGATGAAAATATGATAATGTAGGAAACTAACGAGTTCCTAACAAAAGGACAAACATTCTAGGATATGATTTCACCACATAGCTTCCAAAACCTACCTTCGATCTATCTAATCATGCATTCCCTATAAAGATATCTAAGGCAGACGATCATAATGTAATTCCTACCCTCTCTCAAGGCATAGTAACATGATTCAATTAAGTTATCTCCTACTTTCGTGGCTGACACCCCAACTGAATTCCAATACGATTTATGATTCATCCAATTAACCCGCAACTGTTACTATCCTACTTTCGTGACCTAGTCTCGGTTGTTCAAAGCCTGATCTTCTAGGACAAGAATTCTCCTTTCAGTCCTTCTCTTAATCCCTAACACATGCATCTATGTGGCCTTTGTAAACACAAGATAATAAACGCTCAGACAAAAAATAAATTAGCAAAACGGGAAATGCATTCATAAATATATTAAAGAGGGTATCGGGATAGCCATGGGCTATATCAAAGAGGGTTCCGGAATAGCCATTGGCATATCTACTACTCAGTCATGAGTCTGAATCCAAACAACATAAACGAAATAAGTAGAGTAAGAAGCATGGAAATATCAAACGAGGTGTAATCTCAAATCAAGTTATGTCACCTTGTGTCTCTCCCGTCAAGAGGACTCTCGCCAATGATGGATAGGCTCAAATCTCCTCTCCTAGGGTTTCCCTCTATCTTTTCTTTTGTTTGGACTCAATTGGGGGTCTTTTTTAAACAAATTCTCCATTGGAGAACTTTAAAGGAGGTTATTGCGGACATGACTCGCGTGAGCTCAGTAACCAATCCGCACGGGCTCCCCAACTCGTCCATGACCCGTGCATGCTAAGGATAAGCACGATTCGAGCAGAATATGCTGGACCACCACCCCGCGTGGGCTAAGGAGAACACGCCATGCGAGCTCCTGACAAATCTTGATCCATGCGTGCTGAAGGTGAGTCCGAGACAGACAACAAAATCACACATAAACATCGCAATTATCGTCATAAATATCTCTAAAATCATGCGAGAATCGTGTAGGAGAACGAGATGATCAGCCTTCAAGATGAAACAGGGATTGTACGAGTGGCTCGTCATGCCTTTCGAACTTTCAAACTCTCCAAGCACTTTTAAGAGGCTTATGAACCATGTTCTAAGAGCATACATTGGGAAATTCGTTGTAGTCCATTTCGACGATATTCTCGTGCATATTTGAAATCTTAGCGACCACCACGAATACCTTGATGTATTCCGAATATGCAAGGAAAGAGCTCACAGACCATTCTACATGCACGAAGGATATATTTTTCGCGACAAAAGACTCTGCATCCCCCCAAGCTCAATGAGGGAGTTGGTCATACAGGAAGTTGATGGAGGAGATTTCACAGGAAAGTTTGGCGTTGAGAAGACCTTGGCCACCTTCAAGGAACATTTTTGTTGGCCGCGCCTAAAAAGAGATGTAGAATGGCTTTGTGAATGATGTATCACGTGTCACCAAGCCAAGTCTCGTATCCATCCCCACGGTTTGTATCTTTCTCTACCCATTCCAACTTATGCATGGGCTGATTTATCGATGGACTTAATTCTAGGACTCCTAAAGATCAAAAACAAAGATTTTGTCATTGTAGTTGTGGATAGGTTCTCCAAGATGGCGCATTTCATACCATGTTCCAAGACCGGTGACACAACTCAAATGACAGCCCTTTTCTTCCAGAAGGTCGTACACATCTATGACCTACCAAAGACCATCGTATCAGACCAAGATAGCAGATTCTTAAGTCATTTCTGGTGGACACTTAGGCGAAAGCTAGGGACCAAACGATTGTTTTTAAGTACATGCCACCCGCAGACAGATGGCCAGACAAAGGTGGTTAACCGCACCCTAGCATCACTTTTGCGGTGATTCATCGGACGATACGCAAAGAAATGACTCAACTACCTGCCCCACTCAGTATTTGCTTACAACATGACACAACATTCTGCCACCATACACTCACCGTTTAAGGTTGCCTATGGGTTCAATCCCATAACTCCCTTGGACCTATCGCCCTTACCAAGCAAGGAGGTCACTAATCATCTAATTTTCATACACGATTTTTGCATGATTTTAGATATGTTAATGACGAAAGTTGCGATGTATATGTTTGATTTTCTATCCGTTTTACTTGTTTTCGTATTTTCGTGTTCTTATAGGCTTTTATGCGTAATTGGTTCATTTTGGAGCTAAAGAACATACACGAGACAAAGTATGAGCATAAGAGATTATAACGGAGCAAAATGGGAAAGGAATGCAACACGACATGAGGAGCAAAATGGGCTAGGGAGGCACCCCGTGCGGGCTCCTCATTTTCTCAATGACCCGCGCATGCTAAGGGCTAGAACGACTCGGGCAACAACTTTTGGAACACCACCCCGTGCGGGCTAAGGAGAGCACCCCGCGTGGGCTCTTCATGATGCTCAATCCGTGCGTGTTGAAGGTGAGCACGACTTGGGCAAATGCAGCTGGACGTTCAGCCCGAGCGGGCTAAGGAAACCATCCCGTGGGGGCCTTGTCTCCTCATGTCAAATCGCATTCCTTGCCTGTTTCTCAACCCTTTTGCTCTGTTGTAATCTCTTCAGCTCGTTCTTTGTCCCATATACATTCTTTAGCTCCGAAACGAACCAAATAGGCATAAAACCCTATAAGAACATGAAAACACGGAAACAAGTAAAATAAATACAAAATCACACGTAAACATCGAAGCTTTCGTCATAAATATATCTAAAACCATGCGAGAATCGTGTATTGAAACGAGATGATCACTCGGGTCACAAGACCTGCTGGTATGGTTAAGGCATCGTCCTCTCTATTCCTAGCATGGGTCACGGGACAAACGTCCTTCTTTCTCTCTTTAAGACGGGTCGCGTTCTCCTTTCGTTCCTTAGCTTGGGTCACGGGACCTTCTTGTAATATTGAAACATCCTCTTCATGCTCGGAATCCTCGACGGTGTCCATGATCATATCATACCCCCCCTCTTGAAAAGGATTTGTCCTCAAATGTGTTTGATCTACGCCAAAAGGCACCAAATCAGTAACATTAAAACCGGACCTCACATTATACATACCTTGCAAGTCGAGTTGATAAGCATCGTTGCTGATTCTTTTGGTCATTGTGAAGGGTCCATCGATCCGGGGCATCAACTTTGATTTCGTCTCGTTCGGGAAACGCTCCTTTTGCAAACAAATCAACACTTTGTTTGCCTGCTTTGCATAGAGTTTTGTTTTATCCCTTTATGTTCTTCCTAGCTTTCTCGTGGATCTGCTCTACCATTTTAGCTTTCTTTTCTCCATCCAAGCTAACTCGATCACTCGAAGGTAACAACATTAGATCCAAAGGTGAGGCAGGGTTGAACCCGTACATGATTTCAAATGGTGAAAATTTGGAAGCAGAATGTACGACATGATTATATGTAAATTCCGCATGTGGTAAACATTCTTCCCACGTTCTTAAGTTCTTTTTAACAATTGCACGTAAAAGAGTTCCTAAGGTTTGATTAACTACCTCGGTTTGATAATCAATTTAATGAAGACACGTTGTGGAAAACAATAATTTAGTTCCTAGCTTAGAACATAGAGTCTTACCAAAATGACTAAGGAACTTCATATCTTTATCCGAATTTATGATCCTAGGCGTTCCATGCAACCTAACTACTTCCTTAAAGAACAAATTTGCTATGTGCAATGCATCATCCGTTTTGTGTCATGCTATGAAATGTAACATTTTAGAAAATCTATCCACAACCAGAAAAATTGAGTCATTTTCATTCTTATTTCTAGGCAAACCAACCACGAAATCAATTGATATATCATTCCAAGGGTGACTCGAGATACATAGAGGGGTATACAAACCGTGAGGTTGAAGTTTTGACGTAGCGTGTTTGCACGTGACGCATCTTTCGCAAATTCGCTCAACGTCCCTCTTCATGTGTAGCCAGTAGAAGTGATCTCGTAATATTTTAAGTGTTATTGCAATCCCAAAATTACCCATAAGATCACCTCCATGAGCTTCTCTAACAAACAATTCTCACATAGAACAGTTAGTTACGCACAATCGGTCATCATAAAATAGAAAGTCATTTTGCCTAAAGTAACGACCTGATGAAAACTTTTCGCACATTTTGTACACTTCTCCGAACTTCAAATCGGATGCATATATCTCGTTAAGTTGTTCAAATCCTATAAATTTAGAATCTAAAGTAGTTAGTAGGGCATACCTTCGAGATGGGGCATCCGCTATGACGTTTTCTTACCTTACTTGTACTGGAGTGATTTGTGGTCAGTATGTATATCGATCTCTTTCGGAAAAAGGTAATGATGTCATGTTTTCAACTCCCTAGTGTCCACCGGGTTGGTACTATAAGCCGGACGATTTGGAAGTGCGGCTCTGGGAATGAAGTCTATTTGATGTTCGATGTAGTGTATAGGAGGTAATCTCGTAGGGTTGTCTTCAGGAAAAACACCTTTATAAGTCTACATTAAAGAAATGATCTCGCTCAGCAGCTTTGGTGCAAGGTTAGTCAAGCTCGAAAGAGCTTCCTTAAACACGAATAATAAAACCGATTGACTGCAGTGAAGAGATTTCTTGATCTCACCCAATTTAGTCCAGAAGTTCTATGGCTTTATTACGCGTTCTTCCTTCTGTTCTAGGCGCATTTGATTTTTTTGAACTTCTCTTGGCATCAAATGAAGAAGAATCTTTTTCCTGCCATTAAGCTCGAAAGAATGCTGGTTAGTAGAATTGTCATGTATTACTTTATTATCCGATTACCACGGACTACTGAGAAGGGTATGGCTCGTATCTTTGGGAAAAATGTCACACATGATCTCGTCCTCATATGTTCCAATGGTGATAGGCACGGCCACTTGGTGGGTCACGTTCATTTTGTCGTTCATATGGAGCCATTGTAATGTATAAGGCCTCGGATGCTTCTTGACCTTTAACACGAGTTCTTCTTCATACTCCTCGGTCGAAGATTTAGGTTCTTTGTCCTTTGATTCAATCTCACCATCCACACGAATAATAAAAAATCTCTTGTTTGTACATTCATCCGCATAATGATCCATTCCTAGATACTTGAAGCACTTTACGTCCCAAGCTCTCGATGTAGTGGCCTCGGCTTTTCCTTTGTCTCTTTGAGCAGTTGGAACAACTTTTACCTTGTTTTGGCTGTTGGGACAGACTTGTCATTCCTAAGATAACTCGGCTTTTCCTACCATTGATGGTTGAATTTTGCAGCCCCAAAGTTAGAACGGGCGCTCCTTTGGAGTTGTTTCTCTATTGGAATCGATATGCGGGGCTCTCGGAGACAATGATTCGGAGCATACCGTTTATGCATTATAGCTTTCATTTCCAGCCACGTCTCTATAGGTTTCTCTCCATTACGTTGCCTACAAATTACCAATTGATCCCACCAACTCAAAGCGTAATCGTAGAACTCCGTTGCAGCAACCCTAAACTTCTTGGTCTCGATGCAGTGCTGGCAACAAAACACGAGTTCGATTTTCTTCTCCCATTCCAAATAAGCTTCCGGATCAGCCTTGTCGTGGAACGGAGGGATTTTGAGTTTAGGACCAGCAAGGTCGTCCCTCGGGTCGTCACTATGTTCCCGCACCTCTCGGTGTCGTTGTTGACTACTTCGGGAATAAGATGAACTGCCTCGTTCATAATAATAGGATTTACTCTCGGTCGGCCATGAATTTCTATTGGAATCTCTTGCCTAAACTTCTCTTTTTTGGTGCTAAGAGTTTGCTCAAAACGGGCAGCAAAAGCTTCAACCAAAAGCTTGTTTACTCGGTTGGTTTCTGCACCGTTATCTCCCATTGCGTTTTGATGATTAAACGTACAGCAACCACCCGGACAGCCTGCACAATTTACACACCAAAGCAGCCCACAAGCAAAAAAATAGCGTACAAGCAGCCAAAACTCGTAACACAAACGATACGTAACAAACGAACAGAAACTACGCATGGTTCAATCACTAGCTACCGGTCTAAGAACAACCAAATAGCTGAAGATGAACCAACCTTTTCTAGAGTGAGCTCTGATACCACTTGACGCGATCCTCGCTGGAACGACACTCTAGAACAAAGGTATGACGGAAACCCTTACTGAAGCCGAGCCGGAAGACTCCTTACACAAGGCGTGTGGATAGATAGGTCACACGAGAGTTGTGGAAGGCTCTCGATTGGTAAGATGGGTAACCGTTGCTGCTGCCGAGGCGGAAGACTCCTTACACAAGGCGTGTAGAACGATAGGTCACACGATAGTTGCAGAAGGCTCTCGATTTATCGAGCTCGTCTTCGAGGATTTGTCACACCTACGAAGAATGGACGAGTGTTGGATATTACACACCAACAATTACTGGATATGACACACCAACACTGGAAGAATTCTCAAGGAGAAATTCAAATTTCAAATTCAAAATCAAGGTTGTTGTGTGTACAAGGGGGTGGACGGCCATATGAAGGAAGAAGTCATGCAAGACTTCAAATCCACCATAAATGCATGCAAGCCATGCAAGGCTTGTAGTTTAAATAAACAAAAATTTAAATTAAAAAAAATAAATGTAATGATAAAATACTTCGATACGATAAACATATGAAGTCTTAGGTCAACAATTACGGAAATGGAAGTGAGTTGTGGCCTCGTTAAAAAACCTGTCGTAGGAAAACCACGTGGGACAAAACCAACAGCGGGAAAAGAGCACACACGAAGCACTTACCCTAATTGTTGATTGTTGCGAGATGTGCTTCGGCTTCTAGTATGACTCGGATGTTGGAACTTCCTTTTGGACTCGAGCACTCATCTTGAACTTGCATGTCCTTGAGAATGCCGACGATAACCTCCTTGAGCCTGCTAGCTTTAGCTTGGGTCACGGGACCTACTGGTATGGTTAAGGCATCCTCATCTCTAGCCCTATCACGGGTCACGAGACCAACCTCCTTCTTTCTCTCCTTAGGAGGGGTCATGTTCTCCTTTCTTTCCTTAACTCACGTGATGAGACCTTTTTGTAATATTGAAACGTCCTCTTCATGCTCGGAATCCTCGACGCTGTCCATGATCATATCACCAACTCCATGAACGGATCTTCCTTCAAGGAGTCATGCTTTAGATGTGATTTGCTGAACGAGTCGGCGAATGACACGTTTAATTGAGTAAGTATTTCTGATCCTTTAGAGAGATGTCTAACGCAAGTTTGCAATAGTGGAGGAAGTACTGGTGGAGAAGCCAAGCGTTACATGAAATCCGTGAGTGCAATTGAGGCACTGCAAGACACTCCACACGAGAAGACGCTGCAGGAAACGCTCACTGATTTTGTGGTAAAGAAGGCGTCTAGGCTTCAGTTCGAACATCTTCCTTCTTCTTTTTGGCATGAGACGCGAAAGCCACCAATTAATCTCAAGAAGCGTAGGAGAGCGAGCAATTCAACATGTATGCGCTGGATGCCTAAAGAGGACAGCTGCAAACTCTAAATTGACGATCAAAGGAGGCTGCACCAATATTTGGAAGAGAAAGGAGCAACGAAGGCAATGCACAATGAGAATGGCAACCGAGTTGAAAGATGGCACGATACAAAGACCATATCTCATGACTTTTGGCCAGGTGATCTTGTTCTACTTTATGACTCTTGTTTTAATTCTTTCCCAGGCAGATTACATTCTTGTTGGGCTGGTCCATTTCAGGTACAAGAAGTCTTCACACATGGCAAGGTAAACTATTGAGCGATTCCAGCGGAATGTTCACAGCAAATGGGCAGGACCTTAAGCTACATAAGGCCGCTCAATCGATCAAAAGCGCAAACTCCTTCTCCCTATTTGATCCACAAAAGCGCTTTCTCGAAGGCAACCAAGCATTTATTTTCTTTTTTTTATATTTTGGACTTGGTATATTTGAAAATCATAAAAAAATAAAAAAATCATAAAATAGGGAAGACGGAGACCTACAACCGTGACCTCACCTTCCTTATCCTCCATCGGAGCTTGACGTCGAGGATGCCGTTCAATTCAAGTCTAGAGGGAGTAGCTCACATTTGTCAGGTGCTTTCGTTTCATTTTCTTTTGTTTTTTTAGGTTAGTTTTTGTTATTGAGTCTGAGTAGTCCCAGGCACTTGTCCGATGCCACATTTTGAGATGAACGTTGAACCTAGGATGCTTAAGAAGCTGGCCTTTTTCGTGATATCTTGCATGTTAGAGCTTATTAGTTGGTTGAGGAATGTGTGGGTCGTAAGTCTTTGGGAATCCTAGTGTTATTGATGGAAAGTTTAGACGCAATTGCTAAGTTAGTTTCTTCTTCATTCTCTCTATCCAAATGATTATACTTCATATTGATGATGCTTTATTTGTTTTTCATGAGGATGATTTAATCGCATAGTTAAGCTTGTTTTGTAGAAAATAAGAGCGCACACTAACACTTTGCTATCGGTAAAAATAATGCCTAAAAACATGATATAAAATCGATATCAGTGCATCGACCTTGATACATTTTCGATGGTTCGGGTCTAAATGGTGGGTTGGCAATCATCTTTCTACGTACTAAGAGCAAGGCGCATAAAAATGCCATCTACTCCGCTGCACTCTTCAACGAGATGGAAAAGTATACCGTCATCTGTAGCTTGGGTCTAAGTAGAAGTTGAATCCCTTCATATCCGACGTCCTAGAAGCCTAGTGTGTTCGCAAAATCAATAAAACAAGAATAAAAAAAGAATGAAAGAAAGAAAAAATGGTATGAAAGAACAAAGAAGCTCGAGAATAAAACAAGTATCCTCTTTGATTATGTGATTAGCATTTGTTTGAAGTCTCATTCGGTAGAGAGAGTTGTAGTTTCTCACTTAGCACGTATTTGATTTACTATCTTATAGGTAGCCATGTTGAACCTAAGATGAAGACTGAAAGTTATTAGGCTAAAATTTGCTCTAACTTGTTTGATGATCGATTAGGTTTGCTTTAGCAGTATTTCTAGGGGAAAGGGGGATACTCGATTTTCATATCTCCCACGTGTTCCACGTTTACATTTTCTTAAGGACAAGCAAACATTCAAGTCAACTTGTCTGTACACGATTCTCGCATGATTTTAGATATGTTTATGACGATAGTTGCGATGTTTACATTTGATTTTGTATCCATTTTACTTGTTTTTCGTGTTTTCATGTTCTTATAGGTTTTTATGCGTATTTGGTTTGTGTCGGAGCTAAAGAACATACACGAGACAAAGTACGAGCATAAGTGATTATAACGGAGCAAACGAGACGAGAAACGGGCAAGGAATGCAAATGATATGAGGAGACAAAACCCCCTACGGGGTGGTCTCTATAGCCCGCTCGGGCTGAACATCCAGCAGCATTTGCCCAAGTTGTGCTCACCTTCAACATGCATGGGTTGAGCTTCATAAGAAGCCCGCGCGGGGTGCCCTCCTTAGCCTGCGTGGGATGGTGTTCCCGAAGTTTTTGCCCGAGTCGTGCTAGCCGTTAGCACGCGCGAGTCATGCAAAAAATGAGGAGCCTGTGCAGATTGCCTCCCTAGCCCGCGCGAGGCATGATTGTAACAACTTCCCTAGAAGTTCTCCGACGGGGAATTTGTATAAAAAGGGACCCCCATTGAGTTCAGGAGCAAATATAGAGGAGAACTCTAAGATGGTACACAACATACATCATTCCACTCACGAGACCTCTTTGACGGGAGATACAACAAGGAGTTAGGAATTGATTCCGGATCATCTGTCGTTTGATATTTCTATGCTCCTTACTCTATTATTTGGTTTATATTATTTAGACTTATGATCGATTAGTAGGTTTGTTCTAGGAGAAGGGATTAGCCCCTGGCTATCCCAGAACAATATTTGATTTGTTTATGAATGCATTTCCCCGTTTCGTTTATCTATTCTTTCTCTGAGCGCTTAATGACTTGTGTTTACGAATGACAACGTGTATGCATGTGTTAGAGATTAGGAGAACTACTGAAAGCTGAATTCTTGTCCTAGAAGATCAAGCTTAGAACAACTGAGACTAGGTCACGAAAGTAGGATGGTAACGGTTCAGGCTTGAATCAGGCGAATCATGAACCGTAATGGAGTTTAGTTGGGGTGTTAGCCACGATAGTAGGGGATGACTCAATCTAGCCACGTTCCTATGCCTTGAGAGAGGGTAGGTTCTACATTAGGATCGTCCGCATTAGATATCTTAGTAGAGAATGCACGAATAGATAGATCGGAGATAGGTTTCCGAGGCTATGCGGTGAAACCGGATTCTAGGACGTTTGTCTCTTTGTTTAGAACTCATTTATCCATTGCATCATCATCATACTTGCATCTTGTCATCCTTATTCCTTTGCAGCAAGCATTGATTCTAGTTTTGATTCATTGACCGTGTTACATTAGTCACCAGCCAAGACAACGAGAAGACAATCAAACTCGTCTAAAAGTTGCATGAGAAGGTTCGAGGAAACATAAGGCTTAAGACGAATCATTATGCTAAACAAGCTAACAATGGGCAAAGACAGAAGGTGTTTGACAAAGGAGACTGGGTGTGGCTACACATACGGCCTGAGCGATTCCTGGACTGGAGAAGCTCAAAGCTGGCACCAAGAGGAGATGGACCATTTTGTGTGCTGGAGTGGATCAATGACAAGGCCTACTGCCTTGAACTACCAGGTGAATATAATGTGTTAAAACCATTTAACGTTGCTCACTTATCCCCTTTCGATGTAGGTGATAGCATTCCATAGAATGAACGCTCGTGGGGGGGGGAATAATGAGGACATTAGATACAATGATAACCCGAGAGATGGACCCGTGAGCGTAGAGGAACACGCAGACGAGAAGGCGACCCGAGGAATCGAGCGAACGAAATCCTCCCACCTTCACTGGACGAGTCCAGGAAAAGAGCCCTTTGGCCGTTCAAGAAGATCTTCACCACCATTTCTACCTCTATCCATCATCAATGGACGAGTTTCTTGAGGAGAGCCCTTAGGCCAGTCAAGAAAACCTCAATGACCCGATGAATCCCGCTCAAACAACCGAGGTTCTAGGTGACGATCCCATAGGGACCAACAACACGACATAACTAAAACAATCAAATCAATGCTTGCAAAATCGAATAAAGAGTGATGGAATTAAACTAAACTAATGACGAATAATAAATTGATGCTTAAACCAATCAAACAAATGACCTAGGATACGGTTTCGCAACTAGGCACCATGAACCATGCATATAAATCGGCAACTCATGCTTTCTCTATCCGATTTGAAGGCAAACGATCCTAATCTATCAATTATCCTCTTTCAAGGCCTAGAGACGTGCATAAACTATCAAACCTCCTACTTTAATGGCTGATAAGCTAGTCTGCACCCATTAAGCTTCATGTTTTGTTTGTGAGTCTTCAATCCATGTTTTCCTACTCTCCTAGCGTAACCTAAACAGTCCTAATGCATCTAGAAGTTCCGCGCTACATAGGGATATGAGTGTCGTTGATTTCCTAGATAGAGGATTTAGGCTTACGCAAAGTCATTTCCGTTTATAGAGGTCGAGTTCCCATCCGACATTAGAGGTTGAATTCCCCATCATTCTTCATGCATCTAGAAGTTCCGCACTACATAGGGATATGGCTGACGTTGATTTCCTAGGTAGGATATTTAAGCTTACGCCAAGTCATTTCTAGCATTATGGGTAAGTTCCCTACTGTTCTTCATGTGTCTAGACGTTCCACGCTGCATCGGAAGATGAGCGATGTTGATTTCCTAGGTAGAGGACTGGATATTAGTAGGATTTCATTGAGTCGAGATCCAGTCAAGCTCGGGACGTTAAACAAGCGCTTATCGGGAGGCAACCCGACTTTTGCATTTTCATTTTATTTTATTTTCAGAACTTATTCTTTTTGCATTGATGTACTCGGTGAGATATTACGTTGTGTTTTCTCTTTTAGATTGTGTGATTCTTTCTCACAGGTTTTTCGACTTCTATATCATCCATTAAGGAGGAGGCGCATACAACGTCCAGCCGCATCGCCTACTCAAGACAGCAAAACACGCAACGTGCACACGTTTCGACCCTTATTTTCCCGTAGTTTTGGTATGCGAGATTCCCTTAGGTCTTGAACACGAGACAGTGTTTCATTCAAGTCTGGGGGAGTACTCGTCGAGTAACATGCATGTGATTAGAATTTTTTAAGGAATAAACGGATGGATACCTAGTATGAAATTTCGATCTTTAGTCATTATTGTGCGACTTTGTCGAATCATGAACATAGTCTAGGTTTGCTTTGAAGTCTTTTGGATACCGATTAGTTGAGTAGTTGTGCTTGAAACCATAATCCATAGTTGCATTCACCTCCTAGGTTTCAGTACCAAGTATCCATATCTCCGTGTATATCGAATTATCATTGCTTGTTTGATATATTTTATCGTTCATAAATCATTAGATTCCACACGGTTATACTCCGCTGTCAATTTTTTTTGGAGAAGTTTTTAACTATTTCAGGTTCATATTGACATGAGTACATCGAGATCGATGGTTCGGGTCTAAGTGGTGGGTTGAGGCGCTATTCTACGTCCTAAGGGTTAGAGTGATGCGTATTCTTTTGTAAAAATAAAAAGCGAAAAAAATGATCTTCAATGACGCACCTCTTCACTCCGCTAAGTTTACAAGACCTTATGAGTGTACGATAGGCAGCCTGGGTCTAAGTAGAAAGCCATCCCTCTTCGACTTCGATGTCCTAGAAACCAAGCGTGGATCTAAGTAAGAAAGAAAAAAAAGAGATAAAGAACGAGAATAAGAGTTTAATGATATCTCAAGGTTAGGGAATTGGTATGGAGATCGCTTGGACGTTGTCCAGGGGTATGAATTAGACTTAGGTCATTGGTAGGATTGCATAGGTCATTACTTTCGGTTGATAGAGGCCTGAACTAGGTACGCTTAGGCTTGCGTTCATGTGACGCGTTGTTTTGCATGATGGCTATCCCTTCGAAGTTTTTGTGCTAGTGTCCATTGTTGTTTTGCTCTTCTTGTACTCGACTATAAATTGGCTTGTACTCGACTACTTCTTTTACCCAGACGTAGTCGAGTACAAGCGAAAGGAGCGGAAACAGTATTTGAAGTGTGCACGCTCGGGCTGATAAGTGTGCCCGCTAGGGCTACACTTGTGTAAATGGAACCAAAAATTGTCGAGACCAAGCCCGACTAGGGCTCAAAGGCTGCACGCTCGGGCAAGCCAGCACGCTGGGACTGAACATGGTGTACGATCGGGCTGAATGTGCTGCACGCAGGGGTTGTATTGTGCCCGAGCGGGTAGATTGTGTGCCTGAGCGGGTCCACCTTTTTCTCAACAACTTTCCTTGATTTTTGAACGGCCTGCATTTAAAAGGAACAAAGGGAGAAGCCAAGATCAGACTGGAAAAGGCAAGAGAACAAGGGGAACGAACCAGACAAAGGAGAAGAGAGAGAGCATGACCGAAGAGGGAGACTTCAAGGAACAGAAGGATTCGTCGGAGGTTACGCTCGAGATGATAGGGGAGTCGAACACTTACTTCGTTTTTGTTTGCTTCTCTATGTATTCTGAGTAGTTCTCGTTGCCATGGGTTAGGGATGCCATTGTATTGGATCGTTTAAGTTATTAATGCTTGATTTCGGTTTTGTTCAATTGAATGGTTCGATTTATGCGTAATTCCTTCATTCGTTGTTGATTTCATGCTTGAATAAGACTAGATCTATTCTACTGAGATTATGCATGTTTGAGGGAGATTAGAGATTCATCTAGGCTTGGGAGAGTCAGATTTGAGTCTCGTGAATGAACTTTCGAATGAATTAGGTTAACGAGAATTTGGCCAATCGGTTAATCTATTTAGGAATGGTAATAATCGAGATAGAATTCCCGTTGTTCTTAATGCATCTAGAAGTTCTGCGCTACATAGGGATATGAGTGTCGTTGATTTCCTAGATAGAGGATTTAGGCTTACGCCAAGTCATTTCCGTTTATAGAGGTCGAGTTCCCATCTGACATTAGAGGGGGAATTCCCCATCGTTCTTCATGCATCTAGAAGTTCCGCACTACATAGGGATATGAGTGACGTTGATTTCCTAGGTAGGAGATTTAGGCTTACGCCAAGTCATTTCTTGCATTAGGGGTAGAGTTCCCTATTGTTTTTCATGCATCTAGATGTTCCGTGTTGCATCGGAAGATGAGCGATGTTGATTTCCTAGGTAGAGGATTAGATAGTAGTTCCCCATCGATTGATACAAACCGACCTCATGATCCTTAGAAACATCCATTGCATGTTTCGGTATTCCCGAAGCCCATGGTACTCATCTTGTTAAGTCTAACTTCGTCATCCTTTTATTATCTTTACTTTTCTCGTTTCAAAATTTTATATTGATCGATCTTCTTCTCGTGGATTCTTAGTTCTAGCGCTGCACTCAGTACTTAGAGTTTGACCCTTGTACTACACAAACCATATACTTGCGGTAGAGTGGTCTTGGAAAAATTAAAACCTCTGATTTCACACATCAGCGTAACAAAATTCTTCAACTAATCATTTGCTTGGATTAAGTGTCAAAATAAATTAGTCAAGTGACATTCCAGAAACAATCAAAGAATGGAGATTTCTCATTCGGTGTAATATCACAGATACCCTTGTAGGGCTGAAGTACTTCACGTCTACCCTAATAAAAATAATTATTAAATATAAAAAATGGAGAAAAGACAAATTTGACCTATATTTTCGCACTTGAAAAACACATGTTCAGACAGCTTTTCAAAAGGAAAACTGTTTCAAAGTTGAGAGCAAGGATATGAGGGGATTTTGAACTTGAGAGTGATCGGTTTGAAGTTGGCAAGAAGGAGAATTCAAAGTGAGACCGAGGAAATTTTGAAGTGAGAAAGAAATGGCAAGAATCAATAGGGAAGAAGAGAGCACGAGCACGACGGGTACTATGTAATGCAAAATAACCAAAGTATGTTACAAAAAATCTTCCACTAATCATTTGCTTGGATCAAGTGTCAAAATCAATTAGTCAAGTGATATTCCAGAAACAATCAAAGAATGGATATATCTCATTGCAACCAGCGTAATATCAGAGATACCCTTGTAGGGCTAAAGTACTTCATGTCTATCCTCGTGAAAATAATTATTAAATCGAAAAAGAACTGAAAAAACATTTGCCCTTAATTTTTACACGTGAAAAATTATACGTTCTTATAGCTTTTCTAAAGGAAAAAATATTTCAAATTTGAGAGCAAGGAAGACGAGGGGATTTCAAATTTTAGAGTGATCGATTTGAGGTTGGCAAGAAGGAAAATTCAAGTTGAGACAAAGGAAATTTTGAAGTGAGAAAGAAATGACAAGAATCAGTAGTGAAGAAGAGAGCACGAGCACGAGGGGTACCATGTAATTCAAAATCACCAAAGTATGTTTCTTCAACTAATCATTTGCTTGGATCAAGTGTCAGAATCAATTAGTCAAGTGACATTCCATAAACAATCAAAGAACAGAGATTTCTCATTGCAACCAGCGTAATATCAGAGATACCGTTATAGGGCTGAAGTACTTCACGTCTACCCTCGTGAAAATAATTATTAAATATAAAAAGAAAACTGGAGAAAAAATTTGCCTTTATTTTTGCACAGAAAAATACACGTTGTGATAGCTTTTTTAAAGGAAAAACTATTTCAAAGTTGAGAGCAAGGAATACAAGGGATTTCAGACTTGAGAGTGATCGATTTGAAGTTAGCACGAAAGAAATTCAAGTTGAGAGCAAGGAAATTTTGAAATGGGAAAGAGATGGCAAGAATCAGTAGTGAAGAAGGGAGCACGAGCATGAGGGGTACCATGTAATGCAAAATAACAAAAGTATGTTACAAAAATTCTTCAACTAATCATTTGCTTGGATCAAGTGTCAAATTCAATTAGTCAAGTGACATTACATAAAGAAAAAAATAATGGAGATTTCTCATTGCAACAAGCATAATATCAGAGATACCCTTGTAGGGCTGAAGTACTTCTCTTCTACCCTCGTTGAAATAATTATTAAATAGAAAAAGAAAACTGTAGAAAAGATTTGCCTTTAATTTTCGCACGTGAAAAAACACACGTTCTGATAGCTTATTGAAAGGAAAAACTATTTCAAAAATGAGAGCAATGAATACAAGGGGATTTGAAACTTGAGAGGGATCAATTTGAAGTTGGCAAGAAGAAAAATTTTTAAGTTAAGACCAAGGAATTTTGAAGTGAGAAAGAAATGCCAGAATAAGTAATGAAGAAGAGAGGACGAGTCAATCTTCAATAATGTCAGTAAGTATAAGTAGATAAATTTCTAGGGTTTTGCAGGTTTTTGAAAGTAAAATTGTTTAGTGATTTGAAATGGGTGTGAGTCTTAGTGAGTCAATTGAGTCTCGGTGAGTCGAAAGGGTTGATCGAGCTCATTGAGTCGCAAGGGTTGCAGGCGTTGCATGGGTCGCTTGAGTCGCAAGGGTAGCTTGAGACTCATGACCATCTTCGACTCAAGCGACTCATTGGGTCTCAATGGTCGCTTGAGTCTCAATTAGTCGGAAGGGTCGTTTGAGTCGCAAGGGTCGCTTGAGTCGCAAGGGTCGTTTGAGTCACATGGATCGGTTGAGTTACTTGAGTCGCTTGAGTGTAATGGGTCGCTTAAGTCACAAAGGTCGCGTAAGTCGCATGGGTGACTTGAGTCGCATGGGTCGCTTGAGTCGCATGGGTCGCTTGAGTCACATGGGTCGCTTGAGTCGCATGGGTCGCTTGAGTCACATGGGTCAATAGAATGCAAGGGTCGCTTGAGACGGTAGAAGTCTAATTTATTCGTAATAGGTCATTTTGCAGGTGCCACCAAAGCCGAAGTTTCTATATGAATTCAAGCACATGGACAAGATGCCGAAGTTCACCACCAAGTTTTATCATCACGAGACAATAAATAAGTTGAGAGGAATCTTATATGAATATGAGTTGCATTACTTCAACAAGGAGCCACAATTTAGGCATTTATTTCATTTCCAATGTGAGTCCACATTTACGAAAGGTCAAATGTCTGTCCTATTAAATCACTCTGTGATTGTATGGGACAAGAAAGAGTTATGGTTAATCTTAGATGGTGTTCCTATCTCGGACTCTATAGTGGAGCATGCACTAATTATTGGATTGAACTGTGGACCCTATCCCAAAGGATGAGACTCCAAAAGGGGTGATACATTCAGGCTGAAGAAATTTCAACCGTGGAAAGGTGATCGCCGCAAAAGTGAGTGAAAAGCTTATGAGGGCGAAGAATTTCATCGACCGAATGAGGTTGGCAACTTTATTGTTGTTGGTGCAAGTTCTGGATCACAAGCCTTCATCAAACAACTTTATGAGCCATGATCTCATTGACATGGTTGATGACTTGGAATTTTGCGAAGGCTTTCGATGGGAGCTTTACACATTCGAGAAGCTTGTGGATACTTTCCATAGGCACGTTAGCAAGGAATCACCGAAACCAAAATGACATTGTAGTGGTTGCATGATCCTACTAATGGTAAGTTGTATATATTATTCAAATAACTAGAATGTTTTCGTACTTTTTGCATTCTTATCGTTTTGTTTTAATGTTTAGTAACTTCCATTCGAAACCATCCTTAGTTTGGACGAAAAGGGATGGTATGTTGGTGTTATGGATGTGTGGTGTGTCGGAAACACGAGTTATAAATATTCCTAGACCACTTCACCGCAAGTATACGGATCGTGTAGTACCAGGGTCGATCTCTAAGGACTAAAGCAGCTAAACTAAGAATAAAACTAAACTAAGACGGAAAAGGATAGAGATGGATGTGATCCTAAATTTCTAAACTAACCTAAATGGTGACAACGAAACTAGGTTGGGGATAAAGTCAGATATGGTAAACACTACGGGTATACGGGATACCGGGAATTGCATTGATGAAACAACTAAGGATCGTAGATCTATCAACTATTCTTGACAATGGGAAATTCATGCCCTAAGGTGAGGAGTGATTCTTCCGAGCCTAAACCTCCTAACCATGGATACGTGCAACCCTACCTTCCAGCAGTGATTAACCTGTACCATGGCAGCATTACGTGCGCAATCATTATCCCTAAGACGACTAACCGACCAGTCAGAATCTCATTAGCCAATCTTAATCTACAACTTAACAGGTCCGAATTCATCCTTTAACCTTCCAGCAAAATCTGGAATCCTATGTCGCTGACCGGTCAACACTAGCGTAGGAATGATAATGCTAAGTGTAGAACCGTAAATCAAGAATAAATTAATAAAACTAAGCATTAACGCAAATCATTGTTCATACAATACAAATCCGATATCCCTACTCGCAGTAGGGACTCTACTCACTCATGGAGAAAATAGAAGACAAAGATAACATAACCCTATACATGATATACTCTAAGGAATTCGATGCCTCGACCTTCCCTATCGTGTTACCGGTGCAAGGATTGATGTTTCTCTTCTTCTCCGATGTCTCCAGAGCCTTCCCTGATGTTTTTCCAGCTTTTCCTTGCCCTGTTCGTTGCCCCCTTTGCCCTAGATCTATTATGTTCCTTAAATCCGCTCGTTTGAAAGTTAGATCTAGGTTGTTGCGAATTACACGGCCCGCTCGGGCACAGGTGTTACCCGGTCGTGCAGACGCTCGCCCAGTCGTGTTGCTTCATAGTGCCCGATCGAGTAGACATCACCCGATCGCTTGGTTGAGCGGCCCGAGTCGTGCAAACTCTCAGGGTAAGTTAGATGAATCAATGCCCGAGCGGGTATACTTCTTGCGCCCGATCGGGTAAGGCTACCCGATCTCGTTGCCTTTGTGCACGGGTCGTGCAAGGTGTGCGGATAAAACCACGTAGGTTTTACCCGAGCGGGTGGATGAATAGTGCCCGACCGGGCACCCTTGTGTCCTTGAAATTTCTCTTTTTTTTACCCGAGCGGGTGGATGAATAGTGTCTGACCGGGCACCCTTGTCTCCTTGAAATTTCTCTTTTCCGCTCGTTGCTCGGGTGTTCCTTTGGGTTCTGAAGCTCGATCTTGGCTCTTAGTAGATATGTCTTCAATCCATGTGGTTTCGATCAGGAATCCGTCATTTTAAGCTCATTTAGGCATTGTCGCCTAAAAACCTGAAAACCAACAAAACGAGTGTGTGAACCGCATAATCATATCGGAAATGTAAGTCTCTATATAAGATATATGCGAAAATGGTGCTAAAATCTATCCTAATATTGATACACTTTCAGTGTTATCAAACTCCCCCAGACCTAAACCTTTGTTTGTCCTCAAACAAAACCAAAGTCTAGCATAAGAAGAATCTAATAACGATGGACACTAGCTCAAAAATTTCGAAGGGTTAGTCATTTTGCAAATCAACGCGTCACATGGATAAGAGCCTAAGCGTACCGAGTATAGCCTTATGTCTACCGAAAATACTGAGCCATAAAATCGTTCCTAAAATCTAAGTCTACTTCACAACCCTAGATAACGTCCAAGCGATCTCCATACCGATTTCTCTAAGCTTTTGATATCATTTGAATCTTTTCTTCTCGTTCTTATGCATTTTTTTCTTTTCGGTACTTAGATCCACGCTTTGTTCCTAGGACGTCGAAGTCGAAGAGGGTTGGCTTTCTACTTAGACCCAGGCTGCCTATGGCACACTCATAAGGTTGCGCGACCTTAGAGGAGTGAAGAGGTGCGTTATTGAATTTTTATTCTTTTCAATTTTTTTTCGGTTTTTCTTTTCTTGATTACACAACACTTACCCTTAGGACGTAGAGTAGCGCCTCTACCCACCACTTAGACCCGAACCATCTAATATCGATGTACTCATGTCAATCTTAACTCGGAATAGCGAAAAACTTATCTTAGATGACAGCGGAGTATAAGCGTGTGGGATCTAGTTCTTGAACGCTAAATATATCAACAAAGCTAAGCTATACGGTATATACGGAGATATGTCTACTTGGTATCGAAATCTAAGGATTGAATTCAATTAGATATGGGTTTCAAACACAGCTACTCGACCGCTGTATCAAGAAGGCTTCTAAGCAAACCTAGACCATTATCCACGATTCAACAAAGTCGCAAAAATATGCATAAAGAAAGAAAAAAAGAAAAAGAAATAGGAAAAAGAAAAAGATGATCTAATCCTCATCCGCTCCATCGCGGGTAGTCGGTAGGTCCGCTGGCTCCGCCGATGCTCCTTCCCCAGGTGGGAAGTAGAATTCCTCCAGCTCGTACGGGATATGAGGACGGTATGGGATGGCTCCAGTGTGGTAGTCCTACGGGATCGGAATGTAGGGCTCCTGGTGGTGTGTCATGCTGAGCCACTGAAATCGCCGAACGGACTCTGTGAGGTCGTAGGTATGCTGGATAGATTGCTCCTGGAATTGCTGCTGCTCTGCATACCTCGGAGCCTCTATGTCGTACCTCTGCTCTGCCCTGAATGACTGGTACCTGGTTTCCTCCACTACGTACCTGAGGGCGTCGGAGACTCCTTCCATCGAAGGGAAGTCAGAGCGGCTGTGGGGGTACCCTGGACGCGCGCGTGCATCTTCTCGGTGGATACGTCGAGGAAGTGCCCAATGATCAGTGATGCCAAGTCGACGGTCGTGACATCCAACTCATCGTTCGCGATGTTCGTCTGCACCACCCGCCTCAGGTAGCCCAACTCGGTGTGGTTGACACCACCTTGTGCTCCATTTCCTAGTATGGAAGAAACTAGGAAGTGGTGAAAATACCTCAAGGCGGGGTGGCGTATGTGGCTTGCCTTCGATCTCGTCGAGTACTCGCCATATGCTATCTGAGCCCAAAATTCTGCTTGACGGTTCCGGTTGATCTCGGGTAGCTTCGCATATACGCTGTGCAGAACGTCAAGTATCAAGGCGAACTGTCGCGCGGTGAGCCGGTAGCTCTGCCCCAGCAGGCGGAACTCCATAAAAGTCTTCTCTCGGTCTCCGGACTCAGCGAAGAAGGCAGTGAAAGTCGTGAAGAACTCCGCTGTGAGTTTGCGGTAGGTGTACTTCTTTGCTGTCCGCAAACCTGTCCATCCCAAGGTGTGAAAGATGACATCAATGTGCTCCCTGATGCGGAGAGCACTAATCGCCTCGGAGGATAAGAAGCGGGATGGGAAGATCCGCGACTG
>CM071864.1:14992839-15012153 GCA_036759665.1 Gynandropsis gynandra
AGCGGCCCGAGTCGTGTAAACTCTCGGGGCAAATTGGATGGATCAATGCCCGAGCGGGTATACTTCTTGCGCCTGGTAGGGTAAGGCTACCCGATTTCGTTGCCTTTGTGCCCGGGTCGTGCAAGGTGTGCGGATAAAACCCCGTAGGTTTTACCCGAGCGGGTGTACGTATGGTGCCCGACCGGGCACCCTTGTCTCCTTGAAATTTCTCTTTTCCGCTCGTTGCTCGGGTGTTCCTTTGGGTTCTGAAGCTCGATCTTGGCTCTGAGTAGATATGTCTTCAATTCATGTGGTTTTGATCAGGAATCCGTCATTTTAATCTCATTTAGGCCTTGTCGCCTAAAAACCTGAAAACCAACAAAACGGGTGTGTGAACCGCATAATCATATCGGAAATGTAAGTCTCTATATAAGATATATGCGAAAATGGTGCTAAAATCTATCCTAATATTGATACACTTTCAGTGTTATCAATGTGGATCCATAATGCCCAAGAATGTGGACGGAGAGGGTTAAATCCAATTTTCACCCGGAGTATGTAGACCTGATAAGGCAGATCAGAGATTCTAAGATAACAATGATACAAGGGTCACAAGGGTAACAAGGGTCATAAAGGGTCATAATGATTAATTTTTTTGTGGGATATTTGAAGTATTCTTCGTGCAAAACACAAAGAGGAAGCTTTACTTTTTTATCTGGAGGATTACCAGGGATGCAACAATCCCGATGTTTAGATATGGATGGAACATCTACATAGAAATCCAAAGGGTATTTATTGGGAAAACATTCGTAAGCAAGAACTATTGACGTGAAAAGTAGCTCTTGGTGATCAACAGAAGGGGGAAAGGAAAGAGGACTAAGAGGAAGAAGAGCGTGGGTGAAAAAGAAATAGAGAAGGTGACGAAGTAGAAGGATTGGTAGGTGATGCTGAAGCTGATAAAGAAAGAGAAGGTGATGATGAAGCTGAAGCTAAAGGAGAAGGAAATGGTGAAGGAGAAGAAGCTGTAGTCCCTCTGACACTAGGGTAGAAATTAATATAAAAAATAAAGAAGTCAGAGAAAGAATCATCAACACCTAAAAGACTTTCTAAGGGATGTTGGGTTTCATTTGCCTAATCCAAAATCAAAGGCGGCAAATCTCCAAGGTGTTGACAAGGCAAAGTCAAAGTCTGTAAAGAAAGATGCGAGCACCGGCACAAAATTTTCGACACTATGAGATATGATGATTTTGAATATGGCTCAGAAGAGGATTTCAAGATTAGTTCAAAATCTTACATTTGTCGCCAACATTCCTCTAATTGAATACATATCCGAAGAGATTTATGCAGTGGTTGCTCCTATCAAAGTTCCACCAAGTAAGTCATATTGAGTGAAAAAGGTCATTTGACTCAATTTCCAGTGAGAGTCGGCATGGGTCACAACGGTCGCATGAGTCGCAAGGGTCTCATAAGTCATAGGATCGCAAGGGTCGCATTGTCCCATTGGTCGCGAGGATCACATGGGCCGAATATGTCACATGCATTGCAAGGGTCTCATGGGTCGAAAGGGTCGCAAGGTTGTCATATGCCCACCGGTCGCATCTATATAAAGAAGGATTAGTGTACTGAATGAAGTATTAATGCTGATTCCGTCGTTGGTCTTCATGAGGAGGTTCCTGCCGAGGATACTCCACTGGGTCTTGTGGAAGAGGTCGGCCCTGAGGAGGTTCCTGTCGAGTATATTCCAGTGGGTCTAGTGCAAGAGGTCGCCGCTGAGGAGGTTCCTGTCCATGATACTCCAATTGGTCATGTCAAAAAGGTCGTCGTTGAGGAGGTTCCTATCGAGCATACTCTAGTAGGTCATGTCGAAGAGGTCGCTGTTGAGGAGGTTCCTGCCGAATATACTCTACTAGATCCTATCGAATAGGGCACCGCTGAGGAGGTTCCTGCCAAGGATACTCCAATGAGTCATGTAGAAGAGGTCGGCGCTGTGGAGGTTCCTGCCGAGTATACTCAAGTGGGCTCTGTGGAAGAGGTCACCGCTGAGGAGGTTTCTCTCGAGGATACTCTAGTGGGTCCCGTCGAAGAGGTCGCTGCTGATGTTGGTGCTGAGGGAACTCCAGAAGTACCTGTCAAAGATGTCCAAGTACCACCAAGTAAGTAATATTGAGTCACAAAAGGTCATTTGAGTCACAAAGGTCTCATTGGTCGCATAGGTCGCACGGGTCACAAAAGGTCGCATTGGTCGCATGGGTCGCAAGGTCGCATGGGTCAGTATGTCCCATTTGTAGCATGGGCTGCCATGGACGCAGGGGTCGCATATGTCGCATTGGTCAAATGGGTCGCTATGAGTCTAATAAAGTAATTTTTATGGAGATATTGGACCTTTATCGAATGAGTCTGATAGTCAAACGATAATTATTTAAGACCACGTACGGCAAGACATGAGCCATATGTTGAATCTCCACCGGCGAAAAGAGCAAAAACAATGTGAGAGAGAGGGCCAGGGAAAGGGTGAAGGTGAGGGAAAGCTGTTGATGCAGAAGATGTGGGTGAAGAACCCACAGAAGAAGTGGTTCAAGAACCCACAGAAAAGGTGGTTCAAGAACTCGTAAAAAATATTGTTGAAGAACCCTTTTAAAAAGGTAGTTCAAGAACCTGTAGGGAATTGACCTTCTGTGTGGAAGCCCAAGGGGTTGGAAGAGGGCGGGATAATCCGAGAGGGTTCATCATAAACAACGCAACAATAGTAATAAACATCGCAACTATCGTCATAAACATATCTAAAATCATGCGAGAATCGTGAAAAAAACGAGATGGTCAAAATCCCCCAGACTTGAATGTTTGCTTGTCCATAAGCAAACGTAAACATTGAACACGTGGGAGATATAAAAGTCGAGAATTTCCCATTTCCCTAGAAACACTGCTAAAGCAAACCTAATCAATCATCAAACAAGTTAGAGCAATTTCTCGCCTAATAACTTTTCAGTCTTCATCTTAGGTTCACCATGGCTACCTATAAGAAAGAAAATCAAAGATGAGCTCAGCGAGACATCGCAACTCTCTCTATCAAATGCGACTTCAAACAAATAATAATAATAAAATAATCAAAGAGGATACTTGTTTTATTCTCGAGCTTCTTTACTCTTTCATTTCATTTTTTCTTTCTTTCTTTATTCTTATTTTATTGATATTGCAAACACATTAGGCTTCTAGGACGTCGGATTTGAAGGGATTAAACTTCTAGCTAGACCCAAGCTACTGATGACAATGTACTCTTGCATCTCGTTCAAGAGTGCAACAGAGTAGATGGTGTTTTTGTGCCCCTTGCTCTTAGGACGTAGAAAGATGATCGCCAACCCACCACCTAGACCCGAACCATCGAAAAAATATCTAGGTCGATGAATTCATATCGATTTTAGATCATGCTTTTAGGCATTATTTCAATCGATAGCGGAGTGTTAGCGTGAAAAAAAAGTAAAGCATCGTTAATATGAAGTATAATAATTTGGATGAGAGAATGAACAAGAACCTTAGTTAGCAATCCCGTCTAAACATCCCATTAATGACACTAGGACTCCCAAAGACTTACGACCTACGCGTTCCTCAACCAACGGAAAAGGCCAACTTCTTAAGTATCCTTGGTTTAAGGTTCATCTCAAAATGTGGTACCAGACAAGTGCCTGGGAGGACTCTAATTCATGAAAACTACAAAAAACTAAAACTAACTTATGAAAAAACAAGAAAATGAAACGAAGTCAGTTGACAAATGTGAGCTACTCTCCGCATACTTGAATTGAACGACGTCCTCGCCGTGAAGCTCCAATGAAGGATAAGGAAGGTGACATCACGGTTGTCGGTCTTCTTCCCTTTATGTTTTTTCATGATTTTCAAATAAACCAAGTCCGAAATACGAAACAAAAGAAAACAAATACTAGGTTGCCTCCGAAAAAGCGATTGTTTAACGTCGTGAAGCTTGACATCTCCATGCTTCATGTGCTCATGATGGGTGGATCGAATAGCGAGATGAAATTTTCAATTTTGATCGGTTGAGATTGCTTGATATAACTTTAGGAGCTGCCTATTCGCCGTGAACGTTCCGCTCGAATCACTCCATAGTTCTACTTCTCCATGTGTGAAGACTTCTCGTACCTGAAATGGACCAGCCCAATGGGAACGTGCCATCTTTCAGACTCATACCCTTCCATGATCGCGATTCTGCCCTTTCTTTTTTCTACCGGATGTCCAGCAATGTTCTCTTACGCTTTGGAGGGCAGGTGCTCAATCGTATCCTCGTTGCCTTGCTGCTGGGCGTAACTCCACAATTTGGTAAGCCATATGCTCTGTAACTCCACAATTTGCACAATACATGGCATTCACTGTATTGCCCATCGCACTATTTTATTCACCTCATAAAAGACCTCGTATCTTGTTTGGCATACTTCTTCGTGTACACATTGTGTGGTTCATGGCAAGATTGTCAATCAGCTCGTATGCCTCCTCTACGCTTAAGTCTATGAATGATCCTCAAGCAGCACTGTCTAATGTCGTTCTATTCTCATGCGTGATCCCACAGAAAGTTTGGATCACGTACCACTGCGCTAGACCGTGATGAGGGCACATTTGCAAAAGTTTCTTGAATCTCCCTCATGCTTCAAAGAACGTATCTCCCTCTCGGCATGTAAACATGGTGAATTCTCCTCTCATTTGAATCGTCTTCCTCGGAGGGAAGAACCGTGTTGGGAATATTTCTGCAAACCTGGTCCAATGTAATGATCGAACCAACGAGAATAGATTGTAACCATGTTTTCGCACGTCCCCCAATTTAGAAAGGGAAGAGACAATTAGTCTCCGACAACGTTGCCTAAAACTTGATGAGTGACAAGTTAAACAAGTTAACCTAAAATTATCGGCAAGTGCAGGACACGTGTGTAGTAATTTAGGTGTCGTTCCCATAGGGACTAATGCAACACTATCTAAGAATCCAATTAGAATCAATGCTTGTTGCGGTGAAATAAGGATATCAGATGAAAATATGATGATGCAGTGGAATAACAAGTTCTAAACAAAGAGACAATGTTCTAGGACTCGGTTTCGTAAACACAAGTCATTAAGCGCTCAGACAAAGAATTGATAAACGAAACGTGGCCATTCATAAACACAAGTCATTAAGCACTAAGACAAGGAATATATAAACAAAACGTGGAAATGCATTCATAAATAAATCAAAGAGGGTTCCTGGATAGACATGGGCTAATCCATTCTCCTAGAACAAACCTACTACTCGGTCATGAGTCTAAACAACATAAACGAAATAAGTAAAGTTAGGAACATAGAAATATCAAACGAGTGATGATATTGAATCAATTCCCGACTCCTTGTGTGTCTCCCATCCAGAGATCTCATGGATGGATGGATGGATGCAAATCTCCTCTCCTAGGGTTCTACTCTGTGTTTTCTACCATTTGGACTCATTTGGGGATCCCTTTTTAAACAAATTCCCAGTTGGAGATTTTCTAGGGTAGTTTTTGTAGACATGCCCCGCACGGGATAGGGAGCCAATCCGCGTAGGCTCCTCATTCTCTCCATGACCCGCGCGTGCTGTTGGTGAGCACGACTTGGGCAAGTGCTGCTAGACCATCACCCCACACGGGCTAAGGAAGACACCCCACACGGGCTCCTCATGAGGCTCAATGCTTGCGTGCTGAAGGTGAGCATGAGCCGGGCGTTTTCAGCTGGATGTTCAGCCCGAGCGGGCTAAGGAAACCAGCCGGCGCGAGGGCCTTGTCTCCTCATGTCCTTGCTCGTTTCTAGTTTGTTTTCTCCGTAATAATCTCTTATGCTCGAATTGTGTCCTGTGTATGTTCTTTATTTCCGAAATGAAAGAAATATGCATTAAAACTTATCACAACATGAAAACACAAAAAAAAGTAAAACGGATACAAAATCACACGTAAACATCGCAACTATCGTCATAACCATATCTAAAATCATGCGAGAATCGTGTACAACATCGAGATGATCAAGGGTGGCAAAGGGGTCAAAGGGTTGCAGGGGTACATGGGTCGTAGGGGTCAGAGGGTCGCAAGAGGTACAAGGGTCGCAGAGATACAAGGGTCGCAAGAGGCACAAGGATCACAAGAGGTACAAGGGTCGTAGGAGTCAAAAGGGTCCAAGGGGTAAAATGGTCGTAGGTGTCAAAGGAATGGATGGGTTTAAGGGTCAAATGGTTATAGAGATCAAAGGGTCGTAGAGGTCAAACAGTCGCAAGCGTCAAAGGGTCGCAAAGGTCCAAGGGTCGCAAAGGTACAAGGGTCGCAGGGTACAAGGGTCACAAGAGGTACTAGGGTCCTAGAGGTACAGGGTCACAGGGGTACAAGGGTCGTAGGGTACAAGGGTTGCATGGGTACAAGAGTTGCAGGGGTACAAAAGTCACAAGGGTACAATGGTCGGAGGGGTACAAGAGTCGCAAGAATACAAGAGTCGCAAGAGGTGTAAGGGTCGTAGGGGTACAACGATCGCAAGGTTACAAGAGTCGTTGGAGTACAAGCGTCGTAGCGTACAAGAGTCACAGGGGTATAAGAGTCGCAAGAGTACAAGGGTCTTATGGGTACAAGAGTCGGAGGGGAATAAGGGTCCCAAAGGGGTCTAAGGTCATAGAGGTACATGGGTCGCAAAGGGTTCCAAGGGTCGCAGGGGTACAAAGATCTCAAGGGCTGCAAGGGTTCAACATTCTCAGATATACAAGGGTCGCAGGGGGGGTCCATGGGTTGCTGTGGTCATAGGGGTACAACAGTCTCAGATATACCATGTTGTTGTTAGACCATGTCGGAGGGATAAACCGAAGGACATGTGTTGCTCCATTGGAGACCAGTTCGAATGTGAGGGAACCCCCTCTAATGCTAGCGCCACCACGACTCATGGGCCTCAAATCTACCAACCACGCCCTTCTTTGATCATTTATCAGCCTTATCTTACATCGTCTACCACTAAGATTGCTTGACCTCAAAAACTCTATCGGAAGGGTCTCTGACATCACCCAAGTTACATTAGTATAAATGATTAAAAATTAAATAAATAACCGAAGTAAAATATGATGAATCAGTTTGAGGTCACTTACCAATGCATATACGGCCAGATTTGAAAGCATGGTTGATGATGATGATGATGCATATTGCAGATTACACATATCTTCTGCAAAACCAGTGACGTTAATAACCATTTCACCGTCGTGATGGAAAACTATGAAATCCCAAAGAAGGAGATCATGATCCCTGGAGAAATCTTTCCATCCATTAAGTTAATCTGGAGCCATCTAACTTGACTTCCAATGTTTTGTAACACATTCGATTTAAGCGTTTCGTGTTGTTGTCTCTCGTTTTCCGGAAATATGCTCATCGAAGAACTTCTTCGGAATTTCCTGCAAAAAAAATAAAAACAAAGTCAAATCTGTACATTCTCTAATTGTTACAAACAAACTCAGAGAAAGATGAAGGAGATTACAAGGTAGTACTCCAGATAGCTCGGACGAATAATTTGGACAAAATTAGGGAAATGTAGCATTTTTGAAATTGTGTGTGTTAGAGCAAAAGATGGGTGGAAGATGATGAGGGTTCGAGAGAGAGTATGTCATTATTTAAAAAAAGGGAACGACAGGAATTCGAAAAGATATGACCCTGACATCCAATTGACGAAAGAGAAAAGGTGTGATCAACTTTGACGACACAATTATGTTTTTTTTTTAAATTTTGGTGAATAGTTCGGCAAAAGTTTTGGTGAAAATAATAAATGTACAGCGCCAAAATAATAATACATTCGCTGTGTCGCATGGGTCGCTTGGTCGCATTATGAAAGTAATACATTTACAGCGTCACATGGGTCACTTGATCGCATGGGTCGCATTATGAAAAAAATACATTTGAAGTGTCGTATGGATCGCTTGGTCACATGGGTGGCATTGGTCGCTTGGTCTTCTTTATTGATCAATAGATATGAACTCATCAAATTTATGGATTTAAAAGGATAACGGGCAAAAACAAATTAAAATAATACATTTACAATGTCAAACTAATTAATGCCAATTTAGGATCGCATGGATCGCAAGGGTCGCTTGGTCACATTTATGGATCAATAGATGCAAACTCGACAAATTTATGGATTTAAAAGGATTTTAGGACAAAAACTAATAAAAATAATACATTTACAATGTCAATGAATTGTTCAAATGGATTTTTACCCATGTGTCCCAAGAAGTGTCGCATAATGCCTATGTTTCAAAAGTAATAGTATTGTTTTCAGAAGTTCGTCGGATGAGTTTGAGAAAATTAAAAAAACTACAGTTAACAATTGTTCAAATGTCGATTTTATTGATATTATTGTCTACATTGATTCTTCATTAGACATATACAACTCAAATATTTTGATAATGGCATTTTAAAAAGAAACGCATGGGTCGCATGGGTTGCTTGGTCGCATATATGGATCAATAGATGCGAACTTGACAAATTTATGGATTTAAAAGGATGAAAGGACAAAAAAATCATTTTGGGTCATATGTGGTCGCATTGGGTCGGATGGGTTCCCATTTAAACTCTATTCTAATTTAATCTAAGTGCGGGTAGCACAAGGGTCATATTGGGTGGCATGAGTTCGCTGGGTTCCCATTTAAACTTGATTCTATTTTAATCCAATTGAGGGTTCCACAACGTTTATATTGGGTTGCATGAGTCCGAGAGGTTCCTGTTTAAACATTATTCTAATTGAATCCAATTGAGGATCGCACGAGGGTCATATTGGGTTACATGGATTCGATGGGTTCCCATTTAAACTTGATTCTAATTTATTCCAATTGAGGGTCGACGATTTCACGTAATTACAAACAATAGATGCAAAATAAGAAATTTTCAACGTTTAAATTTGAATATATTTATAGTAATTGACAAAGGTCAAAAAGGTCACAAAGGTTACAAAAAGGATAAAAAAGAAGTTTGCAAAAGATAAAAAAAGTTGAGAAAATGAAAGAAAAAGGTTACATAAGGTCTTGAAGGTCACAAAGATCAATTTTTGTGAGTATAGAGACACATCGGAGCTCTCCCCCATAAAGAGAGTCATGTGTGACTAACGCCATCTCCAAGTTGACCTCCGACCATGACCTTAGAGTACCGCGGATATAGCACCATGTTTGAGGCTTCCGATTACCAAGACCAAATGTAATGCAGATATCGCACAATGTCCTCCATCAAGTTGTAAGGACTTGTGTGTATCTGCATAGAGACCGGGTTCGATGATTATCAAGACCTTGAATAACACATAGATAACTCGATGCCATGCGCCCGTCATTGACCTTCGTGACGAAGGTCAGAAATGTAACAAATACTTTTAAGAGAATTTATGGTTAGGGACTTAGACGAAGAGAGGAGAGAGATGGGATTATCCTGATTCATTCCCATCTCAAACGGGTGTGATGGGATTGATGAATCTTTTAATATAGGGGTAATATAGATGGATGGATAAAGAGTGTCAAAAATCCATGATTCTGACATTTGAACGACGAGTCGTAAGGGTAATGAGTGTGGCATTCGTAAAAAGTCATAGTTGGAATAGGAAAAGCCAGGAGTCTAACATCGAAACGACTAGTCGCAAGGGCCACATGAGCCAAATGGGTCCCATGGGTCGCAATGGTTGCAAGGGTCGCTAATAGTCGCAAGGGTCGCAAGGTTCGTAATGGCCGCAAGGATCGCAATGGTCGCAATGTTAGCAATGTTCGCAAGGGGTCGCATGGGTTGCTTGAGTCAGAAAGGTCACAATAGTGCTTACTTGTCCATGAGGAAAACAAGATGCGAAATTGAAGAATTTATTGAATTAATATAATATAAATAATATAATAATACAAACTAATAATACAAAAAATATTATATTACATACTAACAAACCTTTCGTTTTTTGAAGTTGGCGTTATCTTGGTTGTCACGTTGCAAACACTGTCAGTGATGCTAGCATTTGAACCAGTTTGTCTCGATGAAGATGGGGTTTGTCTTAACGAACATGGGGTAATTCTCTAAGCCTCACAGAGTCCTGGATAACGATTCTCTTTAGGCCTTCCTCTTTGCCTTTTCTCAACCATCATAGGAGGTAGAACCGTAACTTTTGAACATTGAGGAGGAATGTTCCAATCACTACAATCAAGAACCGGATACACGGTTTCTTGCAAGCCAAACGCCATGTCTCCCTAAGGTAGTATATTGAACATGGTTCTCGTATTGTGTGACCTTTACCAACCTTATGTGCAGTCATAATTGTGTGACTACATAGATACTTGTCCACGTCAAACATTTTGTAGTCGCAAGTTCTTTTTAAAGACTCACCACAAATCTTCTACCCATCTCATATTAACCTCATACTCATCACTGTCCAATTCAATAACCTCATACTTGGATGCCTGTCTAAAGTGTTCATTTAACGTTTTCTCAACGTAAGGTGTTAACGTTTGAGAACATCACCAATAGTTGCTTCCAACCTATACCTATTGAACCATTCCATTGTATTTCCAAAAAAAAAAACATTTAAGAGCCCTAAGATCGATAACCGTCTTTACTTCTTCAACGTTGAATTTATTAACTTGGCCCTATTAGTGGTTAATAAGTTGCACCTTTATCACTTAAATTTGCATCTTTCCCACATAAGGAGATCAAGCTCCTCATTCTCCAAATACTTTGCAACATTAGTATACCTGCGTAAAGGTCACAAAGGTCAAAATGGTCACAACAGTCACAAAAGTCACATGATCATATTTGTACCTGGCCTTCAAGTCATTCAATAGCACTTCAAATTCGTTCATTGTGTATGGTCTTGCATATTTGAAGAATATTTTCGCCACAGTATCACCCTTTGAAGTCTTTTTACATTGCTCTTTACTGGCATAGCTCTTTATATTTTGCGATATATGACGCTCACAGAAACCATAATCAACTTGTTTGTTAACTTGTTTGACTACTTTTATCAAGCTTTTATGGCGACCAAATATCACAATGACATCACGTCCATCCGGTATCACCTCTTTGACATACACCACGTCCATGATTTATCCTTCTCTCTATCGACTATTCCCCATGCAAGAGGATAATGGTGATGTTTAGTTACTTCCCTTGTACACGCCTATCAAAAATGTTGCATCCACATCAACAACTTTATGCGTGTATTTCCATCCTCTTATGGCCGCTTTGACAATCATAAAAAGGTATTTGAAACTTTTCCCATCATTGTCTAGTAGAAACTTTGCGGTAGATCTGGGATTTCTTTATGTGAACATGTGCATCCACCCAAGAAGCCATCTTATAATGTTCAAAGTCATCACCACAAATCTGCTTTTGAGCTATGCATTTGCCTCTTAATGCCATCAAATACAGTACATCGGCATCGTACTTTGCTTTTACACGAGCCATCAATTCTTTTGATTGAAGTGTTTCATATTTCTCAGTGTATTCCTCATTCAAATAATCCTTAACCAATTGTGTTGAACCCTTTGTACATTTTTTCGATTTAAATACATGTGAACAGTTATGAATAGATATTGTGTTCTCTCACTAAACCGTTTGGAATTCGAGATTGCTACCATGTGTAATTTCCATTTACAACCACTTCTGTCAAACTTGCATCGTATTTCGCACAACTTCGAATCAGAACTCAATGTTCTATATCTGAAACAAGCTTCAATTGAAACTTTCCTTACAAATGTTTGTACATCCTTCATGCTATCAAGCTCACCCAATGTTAAGATGCAATCCATCTTCGAACTCGAAGTTATTGTTTTCATTGTTTGCCTTCTCGTGAACGACTTTGTCCAAATTGTTCTCATCGTCACTATCCTTATGCTCTGTTGGAAAATCAAAATTAACTATATTACTGCCACAAACAACTTCATCAACTAACACATTTATGGCACACCCACTATCGTCTCTTAACCCGCTAGTATGTTCACTATCAGAATTATTTGAATCCATAATATTTATTATTTTCGTCGGAATACTCCCAACTCTACTTTTGTTATTTTGAGTTAAAATAACACAGTCATCATAATCTACAACACATCCATCCTCACCTTCTCTAGCCATTCTTCCAAAAGTAGAAATTAGAGGTTCAACTTCCCTCTGAGTTTCCATTTTACACTTCACACTTACCGATCTCTCTCGAAATACAACAGTGGTCCAAATTCCCCTTAAGCGATCGAACAAATAACAAATAAGAGGCTTGTCATTCATTATATTTGTCTTCTCCCTATATTCACAAATATTGGGCAAATAGCTTCATTACAACTTTGTTTATTTTTTTCCACGTTCATCTCTACGCATAACTCATCAACAAGTTGCTGGCATGTCAAACTAATCAGAGGACAATAGTAAAATACTCTCTGATTTTTGTGAACTCTACCAACCTATTTAGATTCTCCATTTAGGTTTGTCCCCAATTACCATCATACAAAAAAAAAATCAATGTGATTTTCTCATCCACCAAATCTATTACACTTGTAACAAAAACATAAAAAGAACTTAAATTCTATGACCCTCTGCGACCATGTGTTTCAAATTCAAAATGACTAAGTGTGACCGTGCATCTCGATGAGACTCTGTGACCCAGTGCGACCGTGCAACTCGATGAGACTCTGTGACCCAGTGCGACGTGCGACTCGATGACACTCCATGACCTAGTGCGACCTTGTGACTCGATGAGACTCAATAACCTAGTGCGATTGGGCGACTCGATGAGACTCAGTGACTTAGTGCGACCCTGTGTTTCTATATGACTTTATGACTTAGTGCGACCGTGCGACTCGATGAGACTCTATGACCTAGTGCGACCCTGTGTTTCTATATGACTTTGTGACTTAGTGCGACCGTGCGACTCGATGACACTCTATGACCTAGTGCGACTCAGAGAGGATGAGACAACTTGTTGTTCTACAGAGTACTCTAAGCTCTTCACATGGTTTCTCAAAGATTTCATCTGTGTTTTGAGCTCGTTGATCGCTGTCCCAACATCCACAATGAATTTGGCTTGGGTCTAACGTTGCTGCCTTTGCTCCTTGATAAATTTGAGCATTACCGCCTCAAGGTTTGAAGAAGGGGCTTGAGGAGGTTGAGGAGCTTGTGGAACTTGCTGAGCATGCAAAAAATTGCTGGTTATCTTGCTGGTACGTTTGCTGTCTTTGCTGAACTCCCGAATACTTCACCGGTTAAGTCGTTCGATACGAAAGATTCGGGTGATTCCTACAATTCGGGTTGTAGGTATTCCCGAATTGTGTGTTTCCTTGCTGCTGGGCATAGTTCACGTACTCCACGTTCTCTTGCAGTGTGAATTGATAAGCCACGTGTTCTGTATCTTTTCAATTCACGCAGTACATAGCGTTCGCTACATTACCCATTGCCCGGCCTTGATTCAGCTCATATTAACCTCCAGTTCTTTTAGGCATACCTCTCGGTGTTGACCACATGGTGTTGTTCGTGGCGAGATTTTCGATCAGTTCGTATGCCTCTACCACACTCAGATCCATAAACGATTCTCTAGTAGTGTTATCCAATGTCGTTCGGTGTTCGTCTGAAATTCAATTGTAAAAAGTTTGGATAACATACCACTGCTCGAGACCATGGTGTGGACACATCTGTAGAAGATCCTTAAATCTATCCCACACTTCAAACAACGTTTCTCTATCTCTACATCTAAACATTGTGATTTCCCTCCTCATTTGAATTGTCTTGCTCGGAGGAAAGAACCGCCATAAGAACATTGTGCAGAGCTGATCCCAAGTAGTGATGAACCAGTGGGAAGCGATTGCAGCCAAGTTTTTGCTCGTCCCCTAGTTTAGAAGGGGAAAAGACGTAGTAAGATTGCGTCCTCTTAGACTCCATGTATTTTGAACGTAACGGAAAGCTCTAGGAAATCTCTGAGGTGCTCATGGGGATCCTCGTGATTTCCAACCACGAATTGCTTATGATAAAGCATGTTAATCATCGCCGGCTTAATTTCGAATTGTTCCCTAGCAACAGCAGGCATCCGTATAGTTTTTTGCACATTGTTCATATTTGGCACGTCGTAATCTTTGAGGCGATGTGGTGGAGGAGCCCGTCGTTCTCATAGTGAAGGTGCGAGTTGTTGTTGCTACATATGCCCCAAATTACTGAAAGGTAATTGAGGTTGTCCATGGTCGTTCTGATTATCAATATCTCGTTGATTTGACATCTATGTGTAGGACAAAAAACGATTTAGTTAGAAAGAATGAAAGAAAAGAAAACAAAAGAAAAACAAAACAAGAATGACTCTAGGCTCGAATCTATGACGTATTGAACATAGTCCCCTGCAACGGCGCAAAAAACTTGATACGAATTCAAAGTTAAACAAATATTAATCGAAAGTACCCACAAGTGCACGACACGTGTGTAGTACTCTAGATGTTGATCTCATAGGGACTACGCAACACAACCTAAACTCAAAACTACGAATCAAACTTGCAAACGAACGAAATATGTGTTTTGAGAATGAAATACTAAGAACAATAAACTAACAAGTTCTTAGCAGTGAGACAAACGTTCTAGGAATCTGGTATCATCACAAGACTACCGAAACCAACAATCAACCTACGTAATCATACAATCCCAATTAAGTTATCTAAGGCAGACGTTCCTAACATGACATGTACCCTCTCTCAAGGCATAGACACGTGATCTAGTCAAGTTATCCTCTACTTTCGTTGCTGACACCTTAAAGTAAACCCATAAGTTCTGTGATTCATCCGTTTTACCCTAAACCACTGCTACCCTAGTTTCGTGGCCTAACCTCGGTTGTTCTAAACCTAATCTTCTCGGACTAAAATTCTCCTTCGGTCGTTCTCCTAATACCTAACACATGCATCTACTTGGCCTTCGTAAATACAAGTCATTCAGGCACTCATACAAAGAATAGATAAACAAAAACGGGAGATTGCATTTACAGATAATCGAAATAGATAGTTTAAGGAACATAGACAAAACGACTACTCGCTCATGCGTTTGAAAGAAAACATAATCGAAATATATAGTTTAAGAAACATAGAAAAACAAACGAAAACGAAGTCCATGGTCGATCTTCAACGCCCTTGATTGTCTCCTGCAAGTCTCTCACGTACAGCTCCCCTCTCTCTACCTTTTTCTGCAACTCTTTCTGCAGCTCTATCGGCACTCTTTCTCTCTAACTGCTGTGTTTTTCCTCTCCAAACTTAAGTGAACGAACCCTAGCTCTGCTCCTTGTCTTTCCTCTTTTCTTTCTTTCCTTTTCTCTTCTTTTTCCTCTTTGGTCGTTAGCTTCCTTACCTCTTCTTTGCTCTTTGTTGCAGCTTGTTGTTTTTGTGAGTTTTCCATTCTTCTTTGCATTTATTTTTATTATTAAGTAAGTGGGCACATTTTCATTCTATTTTCTAGCCATATAACTCTCATTCCTCTGCTCTAACAATGTTTCCTTTTTGTGTAGGCAACTAACCACTTTCTTTTCATCTTTCCCGCAAGTTTCCTTTTCTTGTTTCTGTAGGTGACGGACGCGACCCGTGCGGGCTGGTGTGTGTGCCCCGCGCGGGCTCCCTTGCTGGTGCTGAATCCACTCTGGCTGATGCACAGCCCGAGCTGTGCTGTGTTCATTGGAACTAGGCCCCGCGCGGGCTATGGTGTGCCTCGTGCGGGCTGAGGAGTGCCTTGAGGACCCATGCATTCTGAGGAGTGCCCCGACCCATGCTGAGTTTGCTGCAGATTTTAGCCCACGCGGACTAGGTGAATCCCCCGCGTGGGCTATGTTAATCCTTCCCGATACTCGTCCCGTTTGCTCTGTTATGATCCTCGATGTTAGTACTTTGTCTCGTGTATGTCCTTTAGCTCCAAAATGAACCAAATACACATTAGAACCTGTAAGAACACGAAAACACGAAAATGAGTAAAACAAATACAAAATGATACGTAATCATCGCATCTATATCGTAAACATCTCTAAAATCGTGCAAGAAATACGTATGAGAATGAAACGATCATTCACGGCGAATTTGATGCCGATTTCAAGCTACTTGCAGTGATTTGATATTGATTCAAGCTACTCGCACCGAATTTGATACCGTGTGGGAGAATAGCAATTTTCGCGCCACATGATAGAGAGAGAAATCGAGATGCTTTGGAGGAGAGAGAAAAACCGTCGACTAATTAAAGGTTAGAGGTAATGTGGGGTTATCAATATTTTAAAGGTAGATATGAAGTGGAAAATTTTTTTTTTTTTTGAGGGAAGGGTAGGTTTGAAGTCAACATAGCATATAAAAGGTATTTTTGAAGTTGCCCCCATGGAAAGCAGTCAAATTATTTTTAAAAATAAGCAAACCAGTTTATATAGCTATTCTTGAATTAGGTCTCTCCAACAGGAAATCATTGGGTCTCATATGCAGGTCAAACTCATCTATATTTGAAATTTAAGAAAATTGTTTTAAATAAAAAAATCCAACGATCAAGGTTCTTAGTCTCCTCTGTTTCATTAGCTTGTTCGTTGGAAAATTCAATACGAAATTTCTTCAATATTCTAGATGGATCAAAGTACGCTTCCACAAATTCGACAAACTTTTAAAATTTTGCAAGACTCATCTTTAATGGTTCCAATTTTAAAGAATGGAAAGATAAGGTCAACATAGTTCTGGATACATGGATTTGGATCTTGCATTGAGGATTGAGCAACCTATTTTCCATTCAGATTCCAATTCTTTGGAAGAGAAGAAAACTTATGAAAAATTGGAACGCTTAAACCACGTTGGTGTTCATGGTAAAGGCAACATAAAGGAATATAATTTGGAGATGACCGATATTGTTTTGAAGCTCAAGACTCTTAAGATCATCTTCTTGGAAGATGTTTTTTTTCATTTTGACTTGAACTCTCTCCCTCTACAGTTTACCCGATTCAAATAATTAGTTATAACTGTAAAAAGGAGTCATGGCCTCTCATTGAGCTCATTTCTTATTGTGAGGAAGATGGGATGAAACAACAAAAGATAGAAAGTGCTCATATGCTTCATACCTCTAAAAGAAAGGGAAAAAGAAAAAACTTTGAAAGTTTTAAAAATAAAGCAACAAAAGGTCTAGAGTAAAAAAATCAAAAAATGGTTGAAAACAATTGTTTCTTTTATAAGAAATCTGGACATGTCAAGAATGATTGTACCGCTTATCATGTTTTGCGTGTGAAAAAGGGTATGTTCCTTATTTTGGTCTGTTGTGAAGTTAATTTAGCTTCAGTGTCAATAAATATTTGGTGATTTAATTCTAGTGCTACGACTAACAATTGTGTTTCTATGCAGGGTTGTTTGAGCTTCCGAAAGCTAAATGATGCTGAAAGATACATTAATGTGGGAAATGGAAAATCAGTGGGAGGTTAGGAAGTTGCATATTTTAGATTATTAAAGTGTACTAGATACTATTGGGATTTAAAAGACACTTTTGTTTTATTGTACTTTAGAGGAAATTTGACTTTTGTTTCTTATTTGGACAAATTTCCTTATTCTTGTTCATTTTGGAACAATCAATTTACTTTGTCATTCAATTTAAATATTTTGGGAACCGGTTTGCTTTCGAATTATAATAATTTTATATGCTTGACACTTATGGAACAAACCATGTGATTTTGTATTCCGAATTAGATGGTATAAAGCGTAAACTTAACGACAATACTTCAAGGATGTTATGGCACAAATGTCTTGGTCACATCTCCAGAAATTGAGTTGAACGACTAGTGTCGGATGGATCTAGATTCCATTGCCTCACAGATTATAATATCTGTGTTGAAGGCATTAAAGGTAAACACACCAAGCAAAAGAAAATAGGTGCATATAGATCTATGGAAGTCCTAGCATTGATACATACATATATTTGCGAGTCGTTTCCAACTCTAGCATGAAATGGTCAAAAAATATTTTATATCATTCATAGATATGCAGTTTTTATTTCATGAATGTTTATGTCATTGGAGGTGTTCAAAGCATTAAAGCTGAAGTTGATAATCAACTCAACAAAAAGAATTAAATATGTCAGATCTGATTGTGGTGGTAAATACTATGGTCGATATGATGGTTCGGATGACCAACGTCCAAGACCTTTTGATAAGTTCCTAGAAGAGTATGAAATTGTCCCACAATACACCATGTCGAGGTCACCTAGCATGAATGGTTTAGCTGGAAGACAAAAACAAACACTTAAGGATATGGTAAAGAGTATGATTAGTCGTTTAACCTTACCAGAAATACTTTGGGTGAGGCACTAAAGACTGTAACTTATATTCGTAATCGAGTGCCAATGACGGAAGCTAGAAAAACATCTTATGAGCTTTGGACTGGTAGAAAACCAAGTTTCTCATGTCTGGGGATGTCCAGCTGAGGCAAGGCCATAAAAGCCATTTGAAAAGAACTTTGAACCCCAGATAGTTAATAGTTACTTTATTTGTAACTCTGAGTGATCAACAGGTTATAAATATTATGATCCCAAATTAAGGTCAATTTTCTAGACGAGAACTGCCATGTTCTTAGAGGATATTCAGTTTGGTGGGAGAAATAAAGTTAGGAACATTGTCTTTGAGGAAGAGTTGGTTTCAATTCCTGAACCCATTCGTATAGTCGTTTCAGATGAAACGAGTTTGGATCCTCAATCTGACATTTTTCATGAAGGACAAACTAAAAAACCTCTCGAACGTGAGCCACAAAATCAATATCCTTTAAGGAAATATACTAGAAGGAGAAGGGGCGCTTTTCCAGATGATTATACAGCTTTTTTTAAGAACATGAGGAAAATAATAGTATGGTGGATAATGATCCAATCAATGTGCATTAAGCTATCAGTAGTAATAACTCGGAAAGTGGATTGAGGCAATGAATAAATAGTATAATTCTATGCAAGATGATCATCTCGTTTTCATATGTATTTCTTGCACGATTTAGGAGACGTTTTTGATACATATGTGATGTTTTACGTATGATTCCGTATCCGTTTTACTTGCTTTCGTGCTTCTCATGTTCTTACAGGTTTTTACGCATATTTGGACTATTTTGGAGCTAAAGGAACATGCACGGAGCTAAGGAGCAACTTTGGGGATCATCACGGGACAAACGGGACGAGATTGAGCATGGAGAAGCCTCCACCCGGTCGGGTACAAGCCTTACACGATCGGGCAGAACCCACGGGGCTTTGGACAGGACAAACCACACGACTCGGGCAAGCACATGCCCGAGCTGTTGCCTAGCACCCGAGCGGGCACATACCTAGCACCCGAGCGGGCGTTGCACCCCAGCCAGCAGACACGCGGGTT
>CM071864.1:15016029-15026149 GCA_036759665.1 Gynandropsis gynandra
ATGCCTTGAGAGGGGGTAGATATCATGTTAGGATCGTCCGCCTAAGATAGCTTTAACTGGGATTGTATGATAGATAGGTTGGTCGTCGGTTTCGGTAGTCTTGTGGTGAAACCGGATTCCTAGGACGTTTGTCTCATCGTTAGAACACAAGTAGTTTAGTTAATTTCGGTATTTCATTCCTTATTCACATTCTTTCGTTAGCAAGTTTGATTCATAGTTCGGGTTTAGGTAGCGTTGCATAGTCTCTGTGGGATCGACACCTAAAATACTACACACGTGCCGTGCACTTGCGGGTAGATAGGTTATATTTAACTCTGATACGCATCACAAGACAAGAAGATAAGAAACCCATTGGTTTAAATGGATATTTAAGACCAAACGAGATTCTAAAGGTAATGCGAATAAGCATAAAGCTCGTCTTGTAGCTAAAGGATATTTTCAAAATGAAGGGATTGACTATAAATATAAGTTTTCTCCAGTTTTATCAAAAGACTCTTTTAGAACAATCATGGCTCTTGTTGCACTTTATGATTTAGAGCTTCATCAAATGAATATTAAAAACAATGTTTCTCAATGGAAACACTGAAGAAACGATTTACATGAAACAAAAAGAAAACTTAGGATTAGGAGATCTAGACAAGATGGTTTGTAAATTGATAACATCCATATATAGGCTCCAACAACCATCTCATGAGTGGTACCATAAATTTCATCCAGTGATTATCTCATTTGACTTCGAGGTGAATCTTGTTAATGATTGGGTGTATCACAAGTTCACTGGGAGCAAATTTTTTTTCCTCGTTTTGTTTAGTGATGACATATTACTTGTCACTAATGATAAAGGCATAATGCACGAAACCAAGACATTTCTTTCTGAAATTTTTGAAATTAAAGATCTTAGTGACGCCTCCTTTGTCTTAGGAATTAAAATTCATTAGGATTGAACCCATGGTCCTCTAGGTTTATCACAAAGGTGCTATACCGATAAAATACTTAAAAGATTTGCCATGCAAGATTGTAAACTTGGAAACACTCCGATCGCTAAAAGGGGATAAATTTAGTATGAATTAGCGCCCTAAAAATAATCTTGAAATTTAGAAGATGTAGAAGGTTCCTTATGCATCAGTAGTTGGGAGCCTAATGTATGTTCAAGCGTGTACACGTCCAGATATAGCGTACATTGTTGGTGTGTTAGGTAGATACCTAACAGTTCATGCATAGAACATTGGAAAGAAGACAAAAGAGTCATGCAGTATTTGAAGAGGACAAAGCATTACATGTTCACTTATCAGAGATCAGATGATTTGGAGATCGATAAGTATTATGAATCTGATTTTGTTGGATGTCAAGAAAGTATGAGATCTACTTAGGCTACATCTATTTACAGGTAAGTGGAGCTATTTCTTAGCGAAGTGCTAAACACACACTTATCATCAACCACGACTGCAAAATTTGTAGATTGTTTTGAGGAACCAAACTAAGAAATTTGAATGTGAAACTCTGTCATAGAACTGCGGATTGAAAATGACCATTAAAGATATATTGTGACAAAAAATCGACCGTCTTGTAGCCTAACAACAACAATAGCTCAACAGGATCGAAACATATCGATATTAAGTTTCCAGTTGTAAAAGAAACGGTATAAAGTGGACAGATTTCCACATAACACATTGGGACAAATTCCATGGTAACAGATCCTCTTACTAAGGGTATTCCACCCAAGGTCTTTCATGAGCGTACTACTCAAATGGATGTTTTAGGAGTTAAGGATTCTATCGTTTGGTGGGAATTTTATATCTATGTTGTATTTGGTGTTCTATATCATATATTCAAATACATATATATTTTCTATCAGAAATAAAGTAATCTTGAGTTTATTTCATTATATATAATAAACTTTTTTTTAATGATCTCGCTTAAGTAGGACCAGTTGAAAAGCGACATATGTAGATCGCATTCATGTGGTTTTCATGATACACATTAATAACAAGATTTATGTTATTTAATCATTTAGAGACCATGGAAGGATTAATTACGGAAAACTTCATTTTGCATTTGTAGACCGAAAGTTTTCCTCGATGCCCGATCGTGCTGGCTGGAATGCCCGACCTGTGCTCCTTCGAAAGGAGGGTGCCCGACCGTGCACTTGGCATGTCCGGCCTGTGCAGAAGTTTTGGGGTGAAATTGTGTAATTCCCGACCGTGCACCAAAGAATGTCCACCGTGCTGTCTTCACCAAGAGAGTGTCTGACCATGCATGATATATGTCGGTCGTGCACAACTCTTGGGCATAAAATACAACAAAAGAGCCTGATCGTGCATCTTAGCATGCTTGATCGTGCACATTGTCATGGATGAGCGTTCAGTCGTGCAGATGATCATGCTCGACCGAGCTATGTCCTTTGATGAATGCTCGGTCGTGCTGAGTTGTGTGCTCGGCCATGACTTCTTCATTTCTCGTCCCATTTGATCCATTGTGATCTTCGATGGTCGTATTTTGTCCCGTATATGTTCTTTAGCTCTGAAACAAATCCAATATGCATTAAACCTATAAGAACATGAAAACACTGAAACAAGTAAAACGGATACAAAATCACACGTAAATATCGCAACTATCATCATAAATGTTTCTAAAATCATGCGAGAAACGTGTACGAAAATGAGATGATCAATTACATTAATCATTAATGGAATCGAATTAGCTTCCTAAAGAGTTCTCTAACTACACAAAGATTCTAAATCATGGGTTAACACTAACATTACGAATCTTTAGAGAAATAACTACAAATCGTACCAAGTACATTTTCGAGTCTATTTATAACTTTCCTAAAGAGTAATTTGGTCCAAATAAATTAAGGCAAGGCTCGGTGAAAATGATAAAAGTAATTTTTCCTAGATTTTTCTTTTTGAGGCTTGGCATTTTCATTCCTTTATAATTATTACTTTTAAAGTTTTTTATCTATGGGAATTTGATTTTTTTTTTGGTTTTTTGTCTCTTTTATTCTTTCTATATAATATAGAAATATAGTCATATGAAAAGACAAAAAAAAAGACGGGTAACCATGGTTAACATTCACGCATGCTGGTTGTCTCCACTTCGGGGTGAGATGTCAAGCTCTTATTTGAGCGAAATTTTTATGGTTTTAAAAATCGGTAAACTCAAAAAAGATGAAAATAACCTAGGAACCTAACATGGTTGTAACATAACTTAGTGTTATTCTACCCAAATAAACTAAAATCAACCAATGCTCGATTCTCCAATTTGACTAAATTGGACAATTCATTCAAAATACTTAGTTGATATTAACTTTGGTATATGTATCTACTAAAGCAAGAAAAAATCTCTAATCTCCTATATATCATTTGCTTACATCGTGGCTAAGCTAAGTGTATGCTCGCTCATTACTTTTGTATTCCTAAAAAAGTTAATATCCAAAAATGCTACCTTAATGTAATCTAAAATTAAACATAAATGGTGATTAAGATGTCAATCTATGCATCTCCCATACATAGACTCGACATTGTCTTTGGTGTCGAGCTAACATGAAAGAGACTACCATAAGAGATAATGAAACTAAAGATCCAAACACATAACCTTGATATCACTAAAAAGTAGTCATGTATTTTTTTTCATGTAATTTTTTAGATGTGTTTATCTGGTATTCCATCTCATATTTCATCGTTTTGGCTCATGACCGTCTGATGTTGTTCTCACTCGTATAATAATTTGAAATTACAATCACAATGAAAGAGAGAGTCTTGAGTACTTTAGATCGACATAAATATCATAAAGCTTACTACAGTTTATTGTAAAATGAAAATTAAACAAAAATGAAAAAGGAAATGTGAAAGAAATGTAACTCTTGCAAGTGTTAAGGCTTCATCGCTCAAACAATCTAGCTGTTATCGAAGGGTCTTGGGGCATGTCTGATGTATGCTTGCTTGTACCTTAAGAAGTTTTGTAAGGCCCAAGAAAACGGTCGACTAGAGTTAACATGCCTGAGTAATCAAGCAATACCCTAATCTCACCTGAACACTCATTCATGAGAATCTTCTTTTCCTGAAAAAAATGCTTGGTCACTTGGTGCGGCCCTCGGCCGAACACTTTGTGATGAGTCCTAGCTAATTTTTTGAGGAGTTTGTACTATCATGATTTTTTTGTTGAACAGATTTCGTAACTTGTCCTTGATCTTCAACACTTGAAGCCTACTCATAATGGATCTCATGATCTTAGGTTGTGTTGACTATATAGGTTATTAAATATTACTAAGAAGTATTTTTTTCCATTGTGGTTTCCTTCCATAAGGAATCCACTTTCTAGAAAGCTCACACCTCTAACCACAAATACTTTGTGCTTAGAGTGATAATTAAAAAATATTCATTTTTTTAGGATATCTTATACAATGCCAATTATCGGATCTAGCATCAAGCTTATACGATTGTAGTCTCTTGAGAAAAGCTGGACTACACTATACATTTATGTGTATCAAGTTCGACTAACGTACTCTCTATAACTTATATGGATTTTTAAATATTGCTTTTGTAGGAACCTTGTTTAGTAAAAATGCAGCCACTTATGAAACATTGTTATGTTACGACGTTCTAGGATACATCCATATCAAATTTATATCCTGACATATCATCCGTAAACATTATAAAGTGAGAATACCATCTTCTAAACTAAACTTTCATCGGTCCATATATATTTGTATGTATGGGTCTTACGAGTTCTATAGCTCTTTCTCGAATTCTCGTACAAGGAGATTTAGTCATTTTCCCTCAAAGGAAGATTTTATAAGTTTTATATTATTAATAACCATTTTGCAAAGATAACCATCTTGATGCAAAGAGTTGATTATTTTCTCTTTGGTATGACTAAACCTATAATGTCAAGGAAAGTCTGATTTAGACGATCATCTATTTCCCAATTGTAAATAACCATTTATTAACAATTTAACATTATGAAATGTGGAACATATTTATTTGTGTAAATCGTTTTGAATTGAAATCTATCCAATATAGAAAAAGAAGTAGAAATTATGTTCCAAACATAATAACATCCTTTAAACACAATGTCTTGCTCCTTGGTATACAAAAAAAATCTTTTTACAACTAATATCGCAACACTTGTGTCATTCCTACTTGTGGGTAGAATTCTCTCTGCGTAGCCTTTTATTGATACTCATTCCCTGCAATACAATTAAGATACTAAAATTATTGTGGTATTAAATACTCGTATAATAAAATACATGGTAGACTGAGAAATTATGAAATCAGTTTCACAAACGTCAACATGTCCTTCAGAGACACAAGATACTCCTTATAGTTTGTGTTGCAGTATCTTTTCTTCTTATAGAACAAACACTTTACATAAAGGTTGGCCTTTACCTTCATTTGCCTTGGGTTTTGTTGCACCACCCATAGCCTTGATAGGCTTCTTCTTGAGCCAACTCTTGTCGTTCCTTTTCTTAGAAGATGAACCGACAACCATTATAGGTCCAACAACCTTTGACATCATTCCAAATATCTTATTCTCATAATCGACCAAACCGGTTAACATCTCATGCAAATCAGGGTCCATCTTGTTCATGTTAAAACTAAACAATGAACAATAAATATTTGTTTGAGTAACTAGAACATCAGATCCATTGACAACTGTTTACCCAATTTGATCATCGACTTCACCAGCTTTCTATAAGATCTATCATCCAAAGAACATGCGATCCAATGAATGAGTTGGTAGCCAGCATGGACATAAACAAAGCATTGGAGAGCTAAAATCTAAGACTCTTGTTGTGTGGTTTATACATCTCCTTATCTTTTTATTAGTAATCTTATCTTTTTATTAGCAATTATTGAATACCTTTCAATATAAATGAGCCCTCTCATGGTTAGATCATTTCTCAAACATACTAACTAGGTTAGTTGCTATGGAAGTAGTTGAGCCAGTCATCACTCGTTGTTTTCAACAATTATGATATTTTTCACACGAGTAGTATATGTGTGTATATTTAATCTAATTATTGACTACCACTATGCACCACAAGCAGCAGACTACACTCATTGAATCTCAACCTAAATGCCTTCTAGTAGACAGATCGATCAATAGGCGAAACAGTTTTAACCATTTGAAAATCAATTACAAAGCAATGGTGTGCTTCTATAACCAATTGATCAGTCAAATAGTCATATATACCATTATACAAATGATTCATTTTCAATTAATTTTTCTAATCGGACTTAAAAGCATATAAAATTTAACATTATTAGGAGAGGTATTGACTTGGTCAATCACCAAACCCTCATTACAATAATTCAGTGAAGAGTTAACCAAGTTTTTGAAATTCTAAAATGTAGATCTAAAAAATTTTTAGAATTTGTGGGAGCGTACCTTGATCAATCGAGAATAATGAAAACACTTCGGATTGAATTTTTCAACGAACAATTCGCGACAAAGAGAGATTTTTGTTTATTTAAAATTATGAAACAAAAATATTTTGTCTATATTTTCATTGGGGACCACAATCCATATATTTATAGAAAATATAACTTTAATTATTTTTAATTTTGCCCCTTATCAAATCAGAAATTAGGAATTGGTTTCTACACTTTTCTTTCATAACAAATACACTACTACCCTTTGTAGACATAAGTTACTATATGAGACCACTTTAATGTTGGCTAATAATATAATGGCACCATCACTACAAAAAAACAGGCCTTTTCCAACGGACATATCCGTTGGAAAAGGCCAAAAATCCGTTGGGAAGGGCACTTTGCAACGGACTGCAACGGATTTCAGTCTGTTGCGAACAGCGCGTTAGAAATTCGAATCCGTCGCAATTCGCAACGGATGGGCGATGGATAAATTCCGTTGCAAAGTGGTGACGGATGTTCCAACGGACAAATCCGTTGCAAACATTGTAACGGAAGCCTGTTGCCAGTATTGGTGACGGATGCCCGTCGCAAATTTACAACGGACGTCTGTTGCCGTGTACCGACGGACGTCCGTTGCAGACGTTAACGGACATCCGTTGGAAAGGGAAATCGAAAAAGAGCGGGAATTGTAGGTTGCAACGGGCTTCCGTCGCAAATTGGCGGGAAGGAACAACGGACGTCCGTTGCTAATTGGCGGCAACGCGCAACGAATGTCCGTCACCGTTTGGTTGGAAAAACATTCCAACGGAAGCCCGTTAGGAATTCTAACGGACGTCCGTTGGGATATTTGAAAAAAAAATAAAAAAGAAAATTAACAAAACATTTAAAATTTAAAAGTTTTAATATTTTACAAAACCATTCGAAATTATACTACGCTACTAATTAACTTTGTTGCGAGAAAGTCTCCTGCACAACGGGAGGTACCGAGGTGGCGTCTTCGACGATATCTTTCTGCAACGCCCCGAGACCGTATAGACGTCTCTTATACGGTCTCACCGACTACAAAATAAACAAAATTAATGTTTGTTCTTTACACATTACGAAATTAATAACATATAAAATAAAATTAATTTAAAAATATACCTCTAAATAAATTTTGTCCTTTATTAAAGGACTTAGGTCGTCGACGCTTGAACCGCAAGCTTGCGATTGTTGTGTGATCTTCTATGTCACAGCTCGCACGGTTCGCTCCGCCCGTGGATCGACGAGTTCCGGTTCGCCGACCGCTTCTCCGACAACCGGCTTCTTCTTGGCATGGGTTTCTAAAACCAGCTCAAGAAGAGTCGGCTCTCTTCCTATTCGTTGCATCTGCAATATAAAATAAATTTAGTTAGATTAATATTTTAAATAACAAAAAAATAAAGAAATAAATTTAGATTCTTACCAACTGTTTCTTTCGTTTCGGGAAGGATTTTGATCCAGAAGTATGGCGATGCGGACCATCTCCGGGAACTTTCTCACCGTAGCGACATTTTTTGGCCTTTTCGCTCTTGGCCTTGAATTCAGCGGACTCTCAATGTTGGATCATTTTGTTGAAGACCGCATCCGTTGCCCATGTTGGTTTGCGGCTGCTGGCGTAGTTTCGTTTGAATATGCGACTCGAAATAAAATGAGCTGAAATATGTTATTTCTTCCAGCAAGTATTGTTTGACAATAGATCCTTCGACCGCTGCTTTATTTTTTGCTTTTTTCTTTAAATGAAAGAAAAACCTTTCGAAAGGATACATCCATCTGAATTGAACTGGACCACCGAGTATTGCCTCATCTGGTAAATGTATCGGCAAATGCTCCATGACATCGAAGAATGAAGGCGGAAAAACTTTTTCCAATGCACATAATACTTCAGAGATATTGTTTTTCATTTCTTCCAAGTCAGCACATTTTAAATTCCTTGAACATATATCTCTGAAAAATATGCTGATTCCGCATAACACATCGTGCACATTACGTGGTAACAGCTCAGCAAAAGCAATTGGAATGAGCCGCTGCATGAAAACGTGACAATCGTGACTTTTCAATCCAATCAGTCTCGCCCAACAATATCCACACACCGAGCAATGTTCGATGCATATCCATCGGGAAATTTAACGTCCTCTTTTAACCATTTTAATAATGCCGTTTTCGCTGGACCAGACAATCTGAATACCGGGATTGGTGACCTGCCATCTCTTAATTCCAACTCAGGTCGTCGGCATATTGACTTCAAATCTTTTCTAGATTGTATGTTGTCCTTGGTTTTCCCCGCCACATTCAAAACAGTATTTATGATGTTATCGAAAAAGTTCTTCTCGATATGCATAACATCTAAATTATGACGTAATATCAATGATTTCCAGTATGGTAGTTCCCAAAAGATACTACGTTTATACCAGTTATGCCATTCACCTTGACCTTTTGGTTTACGATGCCCACGATCTCCACCGCATTCTACTGATTCTTGTAAATCCTCCATTGTGTTCAATCTTTCGTAAAGGATTTGTGTTCCGGTTTGTATGCACGGCGCCTCTTCTTTTTGTACCACGTTCTTTCGAAAATGTTTTTTATCTTTCCGGAAAGCATGGCCACGCGGAAGAAATCTTCTATGACAATCAAACCAACATGGTTTCTTACCATGGACTAGTCGAAATGAATCTGTATCCTCCATACAATATGGACATGCCATTCTTCCGTGCGTGCTCCATCCAGATAACATTCCATAGGCAGGAAAATCGCTAATTGTCCACAACAAGACCGCTTTCAATGTGAAATTCTGTTTAGTACTGACGTCATAAGCAAGGATACCGTCGTTCCACAACTGTCGTAATTCATGAATTAATGGCTGCAAAAATACATCGAAACTTTTCTTCGGATGTTCTGGTCCTGGAATCAACAACGTCAGAAACATTACCTCTCTTTTCAAACACATCTCGGGAGGCAAATTATACGGGGACAAAATCACCGGCCACAGAGAATATTGGCTTCCAGATTGTCCATAGGGACTAAAACCATCCGTGCATAAGCAAAGATAGACGTTTCTCGTTTCATACGCAAACTCGGGAAATATTTCATTGAAATCTTTCCAAGCCTTACCATCCGATGGATGTTGCATTATACCTTCGACCGCCGAGTGTTCTGCATGCCATCTCATAGCCGCATCGGTTTTTCTCGATTCATATAACCTTCTCAACCTGTTTGCTACAGGCATATAGAACATTTTCTTGTATGGTACATATTTACGTGAGGATGGGTTTTTAGGCCGAAATCTGCTTGCACCGCAAAACTTGCATTCCAACAAGTCTTTATCATTTCCCCAAAACAACATGCAACTGTTTCTACAAACATCAATTTTCTGATGTGGCATTCCCAAATCTTTCAACACATTCTTTGTTTCGTAGTATGTCTCAGGAGCTTGATTATGTTCCGGTAAATACTCACGCATTGTTTTGCAAAAAAATCCATGCAATTTTCAGTAACATTGTAGTCTGTTTTAATACCCATCATTCTTGAAGATAACGATAACCGAGACTGACCTTCACGACAACCTTCATATATAGGTTGTTTCGCCGAATCCAATAGGTTGAAGAATCGACGTGCATCGATGTTCGGCATTTCTTCATGCGTTTGTTCATTAACGACTCCAGGAAAAGCATCTGACACCATTTCCACATATGGATTGGTCGTTGATGCTTCATAAATAACTTCTT
>CM071864.1:15026788-15054515 GCA_036759665.1 Gynandropsis gynandra
GTTGCGTCGGATTCTAACGGAGATTAACGGAGATTGCCAACGGAAACTTACCGTTAGAAACCCGTTACAAATTGCGACGGATTGCAACGGATAGGGCAACGGGCTATTTCCGTTGCAAATCCGTCGTAAATTGTAACGGATGGCAAAAGAAATGATCCGTTAGAAATTTTCTTCACTCCGTTAAAATCCGTTGCGATTTGTTTCCAACGGACGGATCCGTTGCCCCATCCGTTGGAAACTCAATGTTTTTTTGTAGTGCATATATTTAAATTATACATATATGGCTCCAAAAAATCCTTACAATCTCCCACTCGGCTACATGTGTATCCAAGGAAATGTATGTACTATATGAGCTCAAATATTACCATAAAAAATGTAGAGTATAAACAATTATGTCCATGAACCACAACGAATATAGAATCATGGCGGTTTTCAATACACTTGGTAGAATGGTCTATGGCCGATTTTGGTGGAAACGAGTAGGCTAAAAGCTTGAATTTTAAAGAATAAAACATCAAGGGTAGAAAGCATTTAGAAAATCACCCATTATCCATTATTCACCATTCACACAGCAACCATCCATCCATCCAAGAGACGTCTTGACGGGAGACACAAAAGAAACCAGGAGGTGATTCGGGATCACACCTCGTTTGATAATTCTATGCTCCTTACTCTACATATTTCGATTATGTTGTTTGGATTCAGACTCATGACTGAGTTGTAGATTTGTTCTAGGAGAAGGGATTAGCCCATGGCTATCCCGAAACCCTCTTTGATTTAATTCTGAATTGATTCCCCGTTTTGTTAGTCTATTCTTTGTTTGAACGCTTATTGTCTTGTGTTTACGATGGCCACGTATATGCATATGTTAAGGATTAGGAGAAGTACCGAAAGGAGAATTATAGTCCTAGAAGATCAGGCTTAGAACAACCAAGATTAGGTCGCGAAAGTAGCATAGTACTGGTTGAGGGTTAAACAGATGAATCGTATCGTGGTTTAGTTGGGGCGTTAGCCACGAAAGTAGGGAAAAACTCGATTGAACCACATTCCTATGCCTTGTGAGACGGTAGGAACTACATTAGGATTGTCCGTCTTAGATATCTTGATAGGAAATGCATGATTCGCTAGATCGAAGGTAGATTTTGGAAGCATTCTAGAACGTTTGTCTCTTTGTTAGGAACTCGTTAGTCCACTGTGATAACACGTAATCCAACATATTATTTTCATGATTCCTAGGTTTAGTTTTGACTACGATTCTTGGACTTTACCGACATATTGAGTATATTTGAGGACTTCTTCTATCACTTCGTGTGTTGTGCAGAAAACGAAGATATGTGAAGCAAACACGAGTGACTACGAAAACGTGGCAAAGTGACCAAAGTGTGAATATGAGCACGACCAAGATAAATATGTGTGACGAATCTAATGCACCGTCAGGCATCCTACAAAGCATGATCGAGCTGATGAATCCACAAGCACGACCAAGCTACACTCATTGCATGGCCGAAGTGAAGACCCATGCAACATGACCGAGCAGCCTATGCAGCACAGTCGGGTTGAGAAGTCTAGAAGCATGGTCGGGCTTCACTTAACGCACGACCGGGGGAGGAACCAAACATGCAGCACAGTTGGGGTCAGAATTGTGTACGACCGTGCTGGAGAATGAAGCAACTGAACAAGCATGGTCGGGCTTCAATACCTGCACGACCGGGCTGGAGGTTTAGGCCAAATGCACGGCTGGGCATCAACACCTGCACGCCCTGGCTCTAGAGACAGAATCGCCCTCCTAGCTGATGCACGGTTAGGGCTTGCTCCATGCTCGGACGTGCACTCAAGGACAATGCATGCATGGTCGGTCTTCTACATGAGCAAGGTCAGGCTTGCATGCCAACAACCAAGCGACATATTGATCGTCTCGTTTTAATACGTGTTTCTCGTATGATTTTAGAGATGTTTACGATATACTTGCGATGTTTACGTATGATTTTGTTTCCGTTTTACTCGTTTTCATATTTTCGTGTTCTTACAAGGTTGAATGCAAATTTTTGGCTCATTTCGAAGATAAAGAACATACACGGGACAAAGAGCTATCATCAAGGATTGTAACGGAGCAAACAGGACGAGAAACGGGGCAAGACAACAAAGTGCACGGCCAACACCATTCATGCACGACCGGGCTCAGCATTGGACACCCATGCCCGATTGTACATCAACCTCACCACGACCATGATGAGCAAACACAGACGTGCCCGACCGAACACAACAACAGCACGGCAAGGCTCATCAGCCCAAGCCCCCGCACGACTGAACACCCCTTCTTGCACGACAGGACTACTCCATCAGCAAGCTAGTTCACGACTGTGTACCCATTCCTTTACGACAGGGCGCTTGAAACATAAACAATCCCCAAACCTCATGCACTACACGAGCGCCTAAGATGCACAATCGGGCACTCTTCAAAGGACATGCCGGATCGGGCTTAACAACTTGCAAGACCAGGCGTGAAGACTGACCTGCAACACGAGAGAAAACCAAACGTTCAGTCGTGAAGAAGCAAAAAGAAATATTCGATCGAAAGAATGGAAACACACGACCAAAAGGCAAAAGAAGAAGAAAGGAAAGAAAATAGAAGATGAAAGAGGACATATTCAGAGGACTACAGAAGACGATAGACAGACCTTACATACAAAGAGATGGAGATACAGAGAAAAAGATAGAGAGGAAGAAGACAGAGACTTGCAGGAGACATTCAAGGTGCATCGAACAAGGACTTCGGTTTCGTTTGGTTTTCATGTTCCTTAAACTATCTATTTCGATTATGTTTGTTTACGGACACATGAGCGAGTAGTCGTTTTGTTCTAGGAGAAAGGATTAGCCCATGGCTATCCCAGAACCAATTTAATTTATCTTTGAATGCAATTTCCCATTTTCGTTTATCTATTCTTTGTCTGACTGCTTCATTTACATGTATTTGCGAATGACCACATAAATGCATGTTTTACGAACTTAGGAGAAGGATCGAAAGGAGAATTCTAATTCCGGATAATCGGGTTTAGAACAACAGAGGTTAGGCCATGAAAGTGGGGTAGCAACGGTTGAGCGTAAAAGGTATGAATCGTAGAACTTATGGATTAGCTTAAGGTGTCAGCCAAGAAAGTAGGGGATAACTTAACTAGATCACATGTCTATGCCTTGAGAGAGGGTAGATATCATATTAGGATCGTCTGCTTTAGCTAACTTAATTGGGATTGCATGATTAGATAGGTTGATTGTTGGTTTCGGTAGTCTTGTGGTGAAACCGGTTTCCTAGAACGTTTGTCTCACTGTTAAGAACTCGTTAGTTTATTGTTTTTAGTATTTCATTCCTAAAATCAATATTTCGTTCATTTGTAAGTTTGATTCATAGTTTGGGTTGAGGTTGTGTTGCATAGTCCCTGTGGGATCGACACCTAGAGTACTACACACGTGTCGTGCACTTCCGTGTAGTTTAATTTAATAATTGTTTAACTTTGAATCACATCAAGTTTTTGGCATCGTTACCGGGGACTATTGTCAACACGTCTTACATTTGAGCCTAGAGTCGTTCTTCTTTTGTTTTTCTTTGTGTTTTCTTTTCTTTCATTCTTTCTACCTAAATCGTTTTTATTTGTCCTTCGCAAAGCTGTCAGATCAACGAGAGATGGATAATCAGAATGGCCATGGACATATGCAGCAACAGCAATTGTTACCGCGAGAACCATAGGCTCCTCCACCACGTCGCCTCAGAGATTACGTGGTGCCAAATATGAGCAATGTGAAAACAACCATACGGATGCATGCTGTTGCTAGGGAACAGTTTGAAATTAAGCCGGCGATGATCAACATGCTTTATCAGAAGCAATTCATGGGTGGAAACCACGAGGATCCCCATTAGCACCTCAGAGACTTCCTAGAGATTTCTGGTACGTTCCAAATACACGGAATCTCAGAGGATGCAATCTTACTGCCTCTCTTCTCCTTCTCAATTGGGGGATGAGCGAAAACATGGCTGCAATCGCTTCCCACTGGTTCCATCACTAATTGGGATCAGCTCTGCACACTGTTCTTCTTTCCTCCAAACAAGACAATTCAGATGAGGGGGGAAATACAAAGTTTAAATGCAGAGACGGAGAAACGTTGTTTGAAGCGTGGGGTAGATTTAAGGATTTTGTATAGATGTGTCCACACCATGGTCTCGAGCAGTGGTATGTTATCCAAACCTTTTATAACGAAATTTCATATGAATACCGAACGATGTTGGATAACGCTGCTCGAGGATTGTTTATGGAATTAAGCATCGAGGAGGCATACGAGCTGATCGATAACCTCGACATGAATCACACTATGTGGTCAATACCGAGAGCTATGTCATACAAAACTCGAGATTTATATGAGCTGAATCAAGGCAGTGCAATAGGTAATGTAGCAAACGCCATGTACTGCTTATACATTTTAACACCCATCCATTGGTAGGTTGTACGTATTTCAACTATTATCCATTGGAAATTACCAACGGTTGCCCGTTGTAAATTGAAAAACCATAAGTGTCGAACATAATTAAAAGATTAAAGACCATCCGTTGCATTTGCCAACAAGACCGCTTTCAATGTGAAATTTTGTTTCGTACTTATGTCATAAGTAATAATTCCATTGTTCCACAAATAATTTAATTCATGAATTAAGGACTACAAAAAACATCAAAACTTTTATTCGGATGTTCTGGACGTGGAATCGCAACATCAGAAATATGACTTCTCTTTTCACACATATTGGGAGACAAATTACACGGAGATATAATCATTGGCCACAAAAAATATTGACTTCTTGATTGTCTATATGGATGAACATTTATGGTGCATACGTAAACTTAGGAAATATTGCATTGAATCCTTCCAAGCATTGTCATACGATGGATGTTGCAGTATCCCTTCACCTGTCGAATGTTCTGCGTGCCATCTCATTACCACAACGGGTTTTTGTTCATATAATCTTCTCAACATGTTTGCTACAAGCATAAAGAATATCTTTTTGTACGGTACATATAGGTTGTTTCACCGCATCCAATAGGTTGAAAAATTAGCATGCCTCATCGTTCGGTATCTCTTCATGCATTTGCTCAATAACACCAGGAAAATCATCTGACACCATTTCTACATATAGATTGGTCGTCGACATTTCACAATAAACATTTTCATTTCTTTTCAATACTTGTGCTTCTTGCACAAGATTTCTAACGCCATAATTTTCACCGTGAATAACTAAATTTCATAATTCTCTACAAAACTCACAATGTAAAGAAGTTTGCAAACAATTTTTCGTATTCTTGACACAAAAATTGCATCGACATAGAACTCATGAACTGCTCCTATACGTGTAAGAATTCTTGGGTAACTTCAGTTCGAGTATCTTTATATAAATAGTATAACTTCTAATGAATTCCTATTGGAAATTCTAACATTCAGTTATACCAAATATTGCATCGAAATTCTAACATTTCCAATGGGCATTCGTTCGAATCAATGTCAGTTTTCCACGACCTTCTATCGAATACATAAGCAAATTTGCAACGGATTTTATCTGTTGATTGTCTGTTTGAAATACTCACAGATTGCATTAGACTTTTGGTCATTGATAATTTTCCAATTTACGTTGCAATCCTTCGCAAATAATATTAACAGACGGATCTGTTGATCCGTACGTTGATTTTTTACTGTTTTTTGTACTGACTCTATGTGAGGGATTCCTCTAGAACTTTTGGGAATCTAAATTAAATATCCTCGGCCGAGCGATTTTGGTGTTCGGGTCGAGCGTTTCCACTTTTTTACCTTTCATGTGCTTAATGTGTGAATATTTCTCCATACTATACTTCTTAGTCCCTATTGGCTACAATATCATAAAATGATCAAAGAAAGGCGTAAAAAGGAACTAAAGCAATCTAAAATGTAATAAACACATTCAACAAATTACAAAGCAAAAATATTGTATTCGACTTCCCCGGACGTGTGCTTTGCTCATCCTCTAGCAAACATAATCTATTCATAACAAGGGAGCATAAGAAAAATCAATTAATAAAAACATTCATACCCATTTAGCCTACTTTGATCGTGAATGATATTGAATTAGCTTGCTATAGAGTTCTCTAACTTTTAAGAAGATTCTAAGACATGGAACTTACACTAACATTAGAATTCTTTCCTAACGAATTAAAAATCGATCACCCATATTTCTCAAGTGTATTTATAGTTGTCCTACGGAGTAAGTTGGTCCAAATGGTTAAGGTAAGACTTAATGAAAGTGATAAATATAATTTTCCGCAGATTTTTCTTCTTTCCGAGACTTGCCATTTTCATCCGTTTTATTTTAATTTAATATTTTTAAAACATGTATCCAGTATTATTTGAAATAGGTATTTGAACATTTTTCCTTTTTATCTATTTCTTTTCTTTCTCTATGCATGAAACTATTACATATGAAAATGGTAAAGAGAACGAAAATCAGCGATAACGTTCACCATGATGATTGCCACAATCTACGGGCGAGAAGACTAGCTCTTGATCGAGTGAAAGATATATAACTACAAAAACAATGAACTCGAACAAGATGAAAAATGCATAATACTCCCAAAATTGAGAACAACTATTAAGGGGATATATAATCTATTAAGGGGGTATATAATTTTGGAACTAAGATTTGATAATTCAATCAAAATATTTAGTTGATACTAAGTTCGATATACATGGCTTTTAAGAAAAGCGATAATCTATAGTTTCCTATACATCATTTGTTTGACATAGTCAGCTAGATCGCTCAATTCTTGATAAATTAAAATTAAATTTTGATGCTACAAGTTTGTAACGTCGTCACTACCTTTAAGCTTCTTAATGTAAGACACTTCTATTTTTTAGCTAAGACTTTTATTTACTTTCTTCATATAGAAATACTGATAACAACTAAGAGCCATCATGATTTTCTTCTCCTAGCAAGTATGAACAATATTGTTGTGACCCATGTAAGGATTGTCCTCCTAATTCTTGATTTGATGGACATGTTTAAGATTCCCGTATACATCTACATCCAGAAGTTGTGCCTTTCACCTTATCAAAACGTTGATGGATGATATTGAATTCAATGCAACACCCTATAGAATTCCATCATCATAAATTGCATTTGTGTATGAAACATTTTTCCTCTTCCACTTTGTGTTTATTATTCGTGATGGTATTCTGGCTAGACATCAATGAGGTAGCTTAAAAAATAGAAAACATGACAAAGGAAAAGGAAATGAACGAATTTACGATTCCACAGAAGGTGGTGCACTCGGTTTTCATTTCTTGTGCTATCTTTTCCTCGTTTCTCCTTTACGATTTAGTTAAGAACTCAAACCGAAAAATCAAAATCAATTCTTGATAAATTCAAATATATCTTGATGCTACAAGTGAGTAACGACGTCACTACTTCTAAGCTTCCTAATCTAAGACACTTCTACTTCTTAGCGAAAACTTTTATTAACTTTTTTCTATTTAATTCTTTGGTTCTTTTTCCTTTTCTTTTTTTAATTTGTTTTGTTTTTCTTATTTTTTGGTTCCGTTTTACAATTCTTTTTCTTCTTTTATTTTGTTATTTTTCCTCTCTTCTACTTTGTTTTTTTTCTTCATTATCCTTTTCTTCCTTTTTGGATTTTTTCCTATTTTCATCTTTTTCTACAATGACAAAAACTAAATTAAACTACACTAAATGAATCAAACAGTTGAAAAAACTGCTAAAATATGAAATAAAAGAAAGGATAAACTAACACAAAATGAGTCTTTGATAGCACTTGATATGAAACTAGACCGACTTTCCATTGTTAGAAAGATTGAATTGGAATGAAACTCCTTAAAAACTCGATAGTAGAATATCAAAGTTGTATATCTGAATGAAAGGAAACCAGAAAATTCAATAACAACCAGACTAGAAAACCCTAGACTCAGCTAACAACATCACAACAATTGTGATCCTGTGTTTCTAAATCGATGAACACCAAAATTTTTCTAGGAGTTTGATAGCTAAATCTAAAGAATTAAAAATAAAAATAGACTCTTAATTCATGATTCCCTTATTTATAAGAACCAAAAAATACTAGAAAGCTGAATAAAATAAGCTAATTTAACAAAATTCGGTATAAATACTCGTTCGAGCTTTATAACTATCTTTCAAGAAATGCTTAACCCTAAAATCTTCAAAACTAAATTAAATTTGACTGGGCAGCTCCTTTGCTCGATCGAGTCTACCAATGTTTTGTCGACATTTGTAATGCTCGGGCTATGTGATCGAGTCCTTGAATGCTACTTTTATTCCCATAAATTTGCATGGGTGAAGCATTCCATCGCTCGGGCCGAATCTATTCAACTCTTCTAACATCTTTCTCCTTCTCAGCCTCATCTCTCTGTAAGAACCTTTCATAAACTTTCGAGGTGAACATTTTAACATACATGGCATCTACCTCTTCTGCAGTGGACTAGTTTGCATTTAATAAAGCTCAATGAGAGAGCTGGTGCTTCAAGAAGCACATGGAGGGGCTCTCATGGGACACTTTGGCATGAATAAGACCTTGTCCACTATAAAAGATTATTTCTTTTCACCACACTTAAAATCATGAAATTTAACGGGTCTCTGCATAATGTATCGCATGTCACAAAGTGAAGTCCCTTGTATTCCCCTATTGTTTGTATCTCTTGCTATCCATTCGTACTCATCCATGGACTAACTAGTCAATATCTATTTTGTAGTTGACAGGTTTTCCTGGATGATGCACTTCGTATTTTGCTCTAAGATCAACAACACAACATGTATTGCAAACATTTTCTTCAAGGATATCATACGTATCCACCGCCTGCCCAAGGAAATCCTATTGGACCATGACAAAATGTTCCTAAGATTGTTATCTACACAACATGCCATCCGTAGACTTACAATTAAATAAAGGTGGTCAATGATACAATGACTACATTGCAAAGATCTTTCATTGGCCGGTAGCCCAAGAAGTGGCTTTATTACATTCCACATGTCGAGTTTGAATACAACGAAACACAACACTCTGAATTTATTCAATTTTATCACCACTAGATCTCTCTGCAATGACAAGACCTCGCGAGGGGTCAAAGGCGAGGTCATTGCGGCAATGGATCGAGAGATTGACTAAGCTCTCCTCAACCTTATCTCTTGACTTTTTTACCATTGTAGTTCTTTTCTAAGATGTGGATCAATAGGTTTGGTCTATGCATTAGGCTAGAGTTTTGTGTTTTTGCTTCTATAATTTGATGCATGTTCTACTCAAAATTCTTGGATGAAACCATTGAATTGATTGCCAAATGGTTTAATTTAGATGGATACGTAGGAGGAGGCTATATTGTTGTATTAAATAGCATGAATCCCCATATTGAGACATAAATGAATCGATTTAAGGATGATGATAATGGAAAATAATGCATTCAATACGCAAGTCACTAGACGGAGATGTCAAAGATTGAATAATTGTATAGGGGTTTAGACTTCAGTAGAAGATGAATCAATTGTCAAATGGTTTTTTTATAGTTCATGACCGTAGTGTTCGTGAAATTGATATTTGTAATACTTCTTAATCATTGTGCAATTCTTGTACAATACTATCAGAGCACACCTAGGTGACACATCAAGTTCGTGAACATGGTACTTTTGTAGACATTCATGGTATGTTTTGCTAACATGCATGGTACACGGTCATGGTTAATTTGCATAAGTATGCTTTGCGATCATGGATGCATTTTTTGAATGTTATTAGCAATTTGCACCCTATAATTCAAAAAATAAGTGGTGTTTAGGTTTGATATTTTTATGGTTGGATGGGGAGGTTCCAATTGATCAACATTTTCTCCACCCGTTGCTTGGTTGAAATAGTACTTCAAAGAAGTCCGCACGCACTGCACCTTGGAGGCTTAGCCTACGATGCATGTGTAGAAATCAAAACAAAGTGTTTAAAATAGTTCACAGAATAATATATTTACAAAATGAGAGAATGATAGAATAACTTCTCTTATTATTGTTCAATGTGTGATGATTACAATTTATAGAAAAAAAACTACATAAACTAGCAGCAAGAAAGAAGTAAATGGGGTTATTGGATTAAAAGAAGAAATAAATAAGGTTGTTGGGTGGATGAGTAGTAGTTGATGTATTCACATAAAGTAATTGAAGGTTGAACCAAATTCAAATTGGTCTTTGACTCTTTATGGCTTACGTAGAGACATTGGATCATGCTTGAGTGTTATTTGATGACATGCGAATATTTTCCATAGGTGTAACACCACTCCATAATTCCAAGATTTTTCCTCAAGCTTTGCTTTAGAACAATGGGAACACGACTTGTTGCCTCATTAAAATAGTATTCCGAGAAAACCACAATGGGGAAATTTTATTCAAGGAGATCATGCGCATCCACCGTTCATAGAAGCCCTCCAACAAATGACTACATACGCAAAATTCCTTAAGGAGATTCTATCCAACAAGAGGAGTATTGAAGAGAGTGAGACAGTAGCACTCGCCGAGGAATGTAGCACCATTCTTCAAAACAAGGTGTCCCGAAGTAGAAGGACCCCGGAAGCTTCTCTATTCCATGCACCATTGGGAACATCAACATAGCAAAAACCTTGTGCGAGTTAGGAGCAAACGTGAGCCTTACGCTACATTCGGTCTTCAAGTGGATGAACTTCGGAGATCTCAAGCCTACCAAGATTTCTCCAGCCGTGTGGTTTCCATTTCTCTTATCCAGACATCCATTTCTACTCTGTCCGTCCGTGAATTGGCCTCCTAAGCTTCAGTCGCCTCCTCGGCTAGCCTCCCTTGCGAACGGACGTCTCATTCTTATTTAAAGGCCTTTGATTTCCTTTTCCTCCTTGGTAGCATGCACTGATTGCCTTTTCTTTTGCCGACTTCCTTTTTCCTTTTCATCCCTGCGTTACCTTTTCTATTAAGCAGCTGTTGTTTGCATTTTGTGTAAGTTGTGTGTTTCCTGATGTGGTAATCTTTAGTAATAAAATACCTAGACTAATGCTTTTGCAAGAATACATATCGTGTATTACCAGGGTCGAACACTAGGGAACCAATGCAACTCTAGAGTTATTAAACTGATGAATAGGACGAATAATAAATCAATAAGATGTTGGAATGCAAAGTAATGACTAAACTAACTAACAAGATAAATTCAAGAAACTAAATATATGTGTATACGTTTCTATACTTACACATTGTTGAATCTCTGCATATGTATGTACATATGGTGGATGAGGTTGTTGAGTGGATGAGTAGTAGTTGGTAAATTCAAATAAAGTGATTAAGGATTGAACCAAAGTTGGATTTTTCCTTGAATCTTTAGGTCTTATGTAAAGACATTGGATCATGTTTAAGAGTGAATTGATGACATGAGAATATCTTCCATAGGCTGAGCGTAACACCACTCCATAATTCCAACATACCCCTTCAAGGTTGGCTTTAGAATGATGGGAACATGAGTTGTTGCCACATTATAAATCTTTCTTAGAAAACCACACGAGATAAAACTCGGAGAAGGGAAAAAAGATAACAAGACTAATTTTTTGAGTGAATAACCAAGCTTGCCAACAATATCATAGAATTTGTTTAGAGATCCCTTTCTTTCCTTTGAATTTGTTGTTGTGTATCTATGTTGCTTTCCAAAATCTTTTTGCATGCTCTATACTCCATAGGTTATAGATTCCTAGCAGAAACAAAATCTAGATTTAGTATAACCTTTTAAGTTGCACATGAACTTACTTTTCAATAGATGGAGTCGAATTTGAGCTTTGAATTGAGGAAATGGCTCCCCCTTTCGAGCATCAGCACCTGAGATTGAAACTTGTCACAGACAAGACAAATTAAAAAGGGATATGATTCCCTCTATCCGCTTCTTGGTGCTCTCTTGATCCGCTTTCACTTCTCTTAATAACTTATTCTGATTTTGTTGTGCTTCTATCAATAAGTTGCTTTGATTTTTATGGACTTGGAGGAAATGGGTAAACATGGTTTTGATGTCGGTGGCTGTTTCAGATTGCGTTGGTTGTGGCTGGGGCGCATTGACTAATAATTTAAAGTTTGGGTCAGCATCCTTGGCTGAAACTTTTGAGCTTTGAATTGAAGATATGATGCCCTCTATGTGTTTCTTGGTGCTCTCTTGATCCCCTTTCACTTCTCTCAACAAATTATTCTGATTTTGTTGCACTTCCATCAACAAGTTGCTTTAACTTTGTTGGACTTGGAGGAGATGAACGAACATGGCGTTGATGTCGGGGGCATCTTTGGATTGGGTTGGCTGTGGTTGGGACACACATGACTGATAATTCTGAGTTTAGGGCAGGGTCCTTGGCTGAAACTTTTGTTTTCGTTGTAGCACACTTGGTTGGAAATTATACAAAGTTGTTGCGTGTTAAACGCACCGTCGCAATTCTTACATGTAAGGTTAGGGTGATTTCTCCATCCGAGATTATAAGTGCCACCAAGAAGCTGATTGTTGCTCACTTAATTAACCTCCTCGTACCCTTAAATTCCTTGTTCTCCCAATTCTTCCAAGTATTGCGGACGATGTGATTCGGATAACATATTGTAGATTCCTGCAATTTGATCTTTAATCTCAGCTATATCGGCATATAAGTCGTGTGTCTCATGCAGATGGGCCACCTTTGCTGGAATGTTGCAGTTCTATTCTCCAGCAGCATTGCTTCCTTCATCAGTCTGCCGATCAATCAAGTCCTCAATTTGTGGAAACATTAGGTTTCTTAAGGAATCTTCAGCAGCAGCTATGATCAATATCCTCGTATTATCAACGAGTCATTGTAGAAAATTATGTATATGGTAACTTTGATCCTTTTCGTGATGTGGAACAAGGCATTGATAGCTGTTGTATCGTCCCCACGCTTCGTATAAACTCTCAGCTTTACTGTAAGGGAAGAAACGTGTCATAAACTTCTAATCTAGTTGTTCCCATGATCATATAGAATTCACCGGTTGGGAATACAACCAATCTTGTGCATTATCTTTCACTGAAAAGGGGAAGGCAGCCAGCAAGACAAATCTTTCAAAACTCCTTTTTTTGCTCTAGTAGTTTGGCAAAGCATGTTGAAATCGATAAGATGTTGATTTGGATCCTCGGCAGGTCTCCCTCTAAACGCTGTGTTGCTAAGCATTGGGATGAATGCTGGTTGTAATTCAATGCGAGTGTCCCTCCTAGTGATGCATGAAAAGAGTTGTGTATGCCTAGGAATATGATCCATAGGTTAACGCAACTGAATTTGTGGCGCAACAAGATGTGGTGTATTTTGGTTGATGTGTTCTGCCATCTGTTCTTCTTCGCTCTCATTTGCAAGTTTTGGTTCGATTACATCCTAAGGGCTCGCTGTCTAAGTTCGTTGGTGTGTCGTTTATCGCTTGGCTTGCACTAGCTTTCGATTTCCTTCTCAATTCCTTAAGCTTTTTTTCAAATTCAGGCTCAAAAACTAGATCAGCGTTTCCGACACTTTCATGCACTAGTAAGCTGCACAAGAAAAGATAAACACAATGAAAATCATGTGACCTCCAAAAGGTAAAAGAAAATGACTTAAAAAAGAAAACAAAAATATAAAAAATAAATAAAGACTCGGGAAAGGATTATGTTCTAATTCAAACGTATACTAACTCTAAAGTAGTAATCAATTCCTCGGCAACGATGCTAAAAATTTTATGTGGTTAATCTCAAGCAATAAATACATAGACTAACGTTTTTACAAGAATACGAATCTTGTAGTACTAGGATCGAACACTAGGGAATTGATGCAACTATAAAGCTAATAGACTAATGAATAGGACGTGTGAAAATCAATTGAGTGAATAGCAAAGTAAAGACTAAACTACTCTAAACAATGATAAACTCAATAAACTAAATACCACAGGTTTCGAGAGATGCATGATGATGTAATGAAGTGCTAACAAGATCGTGGTTATATATATCATTACGCATTCGAGGAATTCAAGCTCTTTCATAAGGAATGACTCTCCTGATGCCTAAACCCAGTATGCGTACTATCAATCTCCCAATTGTGTAATCTAACCTACTAGATGCATTAAGATCGCTATCCTAATTCCGAAGTCTAACTAACAGACCGCCTAAGGTTCTAAATCAATTGAGGCTTTAAATCATGGGTATGTTCCAAAATATAATTCATCTCCCAATGCAATCAGACTTTTATAATCATTCAATAAAGCTACCAAGAAGAACAAAAACATTAAGAACAGTTAATCAATCCGAAAACGATCAGGTATTATAACCAAGAATTAAACATTCAACTTCATTACATATCGACAAAACTCTAACCCATGGCTATGGAACTACTCTGGCATGGGTTCCAAACACAAAACACGAATGATAACTATCTTAAACATGGATACAGAACGAGATTCCTCGATATTCTAATACCGTAGTCTTCAATAGTTCCTCTGCATTCCGCGATTGTCGCCCCATCTCTTGCCTCTTGGCGTCCTGCCTCTCTCTTGCTTTGTGCGTGTGTTGTTGTGTTTGTGAATTCTCTTCTGTCTCAAAACTGAACTGGTCTCTTTTTCCCCTTCGTCTTTTTTTCCTTTTCTCCGGTTTAGTATTCTTGATTGTTGACCAAGCATAGCTGAACCGAATATGGTTTTCTTTTGTTTTGTGGCATTTGCTCGTGTTTGTATCTGATATCTTCATTTCCTGCAAATACATGAGAAAACGCTGGAGGAGGACTAAATGATGCTTAATGCTCGGTAAATTCTAAATGAATGATGAAACTAACTATAAAAATGGGCGAAAATACTATAACAAAATAGAAGTTATGAGAAACAACCAGCCACTTGCACAAATAATGTAATCAGCCGCTTGCATAAATAAGGAAAATAGACGCTTTTGCACGAAAAGCAAGGAAGATGTTATTTAGAGGAGGGAGCTCAAAAAAGAGAATGGGGAGCTCAGAAGTTCGGATGCTCTGATGTTTACGGGGATCCATCGAGTAGTCTTAGTAAGAAGACATTTAGGGAGCAATGGAAAATCGATCTGGGTCTCATTTTTATTTGATTTCTATGCTCTCTAGACTATCTATTTATTTTACGATGCTTTGTTTCGAACTCATGTTAGTAAATTTTTCATAGGAGAAGGGATTAGTCCTTGGCAATTCCGAAACATCTTTTGATTGATTTATGCATGCAATTTCCTATTTTTTGTTATGTATTCTTTGTCTGAGCATTCGAATGTCGTGTATTTGTGAAGTCCAAGTAGATGCATGTTTTAGAGTTTCAAGAAAATGACCGAAAGGAGAATTCTGATCTGCGACATTCATCCCTAGAACAACCAAGACAAGGTCACGAAAGTAGAATAGTAACGGTTGAGGATTTGAAATCGGAAGAATCATAGAACTTGATGGGTTTAGATTAAGGTATAAGCCACAAAAGTAGGGGGTACTGGACTATATCATGTATTTATGCCTTGAAAGAAGGTAGAAATCATATTAGGATCATCGGCCTTAGATGCCTTGATTGAGAAAGCATGATTAGATTGATTGAGTGATAGTTCTGGAGAGCCTTGTAATGAAACCGTATCCTAGAGCGTTTGTTTAATTGTCGAGAACTCGTTAGTTTATTGCCTTTAGTTATTTGATCCCAAAACCATATTCATTCGTAGCAAGTTTGATTTGTTTGATTGAGTTTAGTTTGTGTTGCGTAGTCCATGTGGGATCGACACCTAAAGTACTACACATGTGTCCACCTCATTGCCTTCCTTTCAAATATCGGTGGTGCTGATATAGGTGAAGGAGGTCGATTTGGTGGCAGAGGTAGTGGTGGCAGAGCTCCAACGGAATCCACCAACAATCCACCCTAATTGATAAATCGTTTAGCTCTCATTGTGTTTAAGTGTTTAGGATTCGTAATTGAGACAATATGATGTTTTAGATTTGAGATTGTGTTGACAATGAATTGTTCAATGGATTATATATACAAAATTTTGTACGCGACCCCGCCGGAATGACGCTCTAGACTAAAGGTCGGATGGATAGGCCTCGATTTACCGACCCAATGAAGAATGAACGAACGTTGGATATTGCGCACCAATGAAGAACAAACGAACGTTGGATATGACACACCAACGGGTTACTGGATATTACGTACCAACAAATGATGATTTCACAAAGGAAAATCAAAGAAAAAATTTCAAATTCAAGATTGTCTACCAAGAACAACATGGTCGGACATAATAAACAGAAAAAAATGGCCATGCAACCATAAATGTAGAAAATTAAATAATCTAGAAAATAGCTAAGACAATAATTAGGATAAGTTGTAAGTTGTGTCGTTGGGTTGCGAACTTGTCTTGAAACCCTCGGGTTAATAATTCGGTCGCGGAAAAGTGAGTCGCGGCCTCGTAAAAAACCCATCGTTGGAAAACCCCGTGGGACAAAACTAACAAAGGGAAAAGAGTACACGCGTGTCACTTTACCTAATTATTAACCCTTGCGAGTTGTGTTTCGCGTGTAGTATGATGTGGATGTTGAAACTTCTTTGTGGACTCGAGCACTTGTCTTGAACTTGAATGACCGTGAGAAATCACGATGATGGCCTCCTTGAGCTTCATAGCTTTAGCTCGGGTCACGGGACCTGCCTGTATGATCAAGGCTCCCTCCCCTCTATCCCTAGCACGGGTCACCGGACCAACGTCCTTCTTTTGGATCGCGTACATCTTCCGTCCTTTAGGTTCAGCACGGGTCGCCTTTTTTGCGGCGTGGATGGTGTCCTTTGTGGTGCGGGTCGCATCATCGACAACATGGGGCGCATCCTTGGCAACATAGGTCACGTCCTACTAAACATAGGTAGGGCCCTCCTCAGCATGAGTCGCGTCCTCCTCAGCGTGGGTCGCGTCCTTCTCAGCACAGGTCGCGTCCTCCTTATCACGGGTCGTGTCCTCCTCAACACGGGTCGCGTCCTCCTCAGCGTGGGTCGCGTCTTCCTCATCATGGGTCACATCCTCTTCATTCGCCATGGCTCTGATTGCGTCCTCGACGTTGTCCATGATCATATCAATTTTCCAATAGGCATCCGTTCGAAATGTCAACAGGTGCCCGTTAGAAATGTCAACGGGTGCCGTTGGAAAATTTTCCAAACAATGGAAGTCATTAAGTGACGTGACTATTACGTTTCCAACCGGAACCCGTTTGCATTTTCAACAGATGCCCGTTGGAAATTTTGTTCCCGGGGCAACGGATAGCATAAATGACTGTATGTCTACCTTCATCACCGCAATGGTTTCTTTTTATTTTTATATTCTTCTCAACATGTTTGCTACATATATATAGAATATCTTTTTTTACGGTACATATTTTCGTGAAGATGTTTTTTTGGACGAAATCTGCTTGCACCGCAAAAATTACATTCCAATAGGTCTTTATCATCTCCCAAAACAACATACAACTATTTCTACAACCATCAATTTTGTCAAGTGGCATTTCCAAATCTTTTAAAACATTCTTTGTTTCATAATATATCTTAGAAGCTTGATTATTTCTTAATAAATATTCACGCATGGTTTTGCAAAATGAATCAATGCAATTTTCAACTACATTGCAGTATGTTTTTATATTCATATATCTTGATGATAATGATAAACGAGATTGACCTTCACTATAACCTTTATATATAGGCTATTTCGTCGCATCCAATAGGTTTAAAAATTAGCGTGCCTCATTGTTCGAAATCTCTTTATGCGTTTGCTCAAGAACTCCAAAAAAAGCATCTAACACCATTTCCACATTTGTATTGGTCGTCGACGTTTCATAATAAACCTCTTCATTTATTTTCATTATTTCTTCTTCTTGCACACTATCTCTAACGCCACAATTTTCGCCACGAATAACTAAATTTTTTAATTCTCTTCGAAACTCACCTTGTATAGGTGTTTGTAAACAATTTCCTCCCGTTCTTGACACAAAAGTTAAATCGATGCAAAACTCATGAATTGCTCAAATCCGTGTAAAAATTCTTGAGTAACTTCCTGAATTACGAGATTTTTTCTTGTATACATCCACTTTGTTGATCTATATATATCTATATCTGAAGAAGATTACATTGTTTTAAAATATATTTTATGTCGACGGTTTCATGGTAAGCAGTTCGAGTTTTTTGTATAAATAGTCAAAATTATAATGGATGCCCGTTGGAAATACCAATAGATTCTTGAAGAAATACTAACACATACTCGTTGACATATAATGTTCAAAAGACAAATGTGTTGATCAGTCCGTTGATTTTTCATTGCTGTTTTGTAGTGACACTGTGTGAGTGATTCCTCTAGAACTTTTGGGCATCAAAATTAAATATTATCAGCTAAGTGATTTTGGTGCTCGAGTTTAGCGTTTCCACTGTTTCTTCTTTGAATGCTCATTTTTTTGTGAATGTGTCCATATTTCTCCATTCTATGCTTCTTACTCCCTATTGCCTGCAATATCACGAAATGACCCAAAACAAACGTAAAAATGAACTAAAGTAATACAAAATATAATGAAAACATTCAACAAATTATAGAGCAAAAAGGGTGTACTCGACTTCCCCGGACTTACTCGTCTTTCATCCTCCAGAAAACATAATCTATTAATAACAATTGAAAGGGAGAATAAGGAAAATCAAGTTCAGGAAAGATTTCAAGAACATTCATGCCCGCATAGACTACTTTGATCTTGAAAGATATTGAACTAGCTTCCTATATAGTTCTATAACTACAAAACCATTCTAAGCAATGGAACTTTCACTAACACTAGAATTCTTTGAGAACGAATTAGAAATCCTACCAAGCATATTTCTCGAGTGTATTAATCGTTGTCCAACAAAGTAAGTTGGTCTAAGTGGTTAAGGTAAGGCGTGTTGAAAGTGATAAGTATAATTTTCAACAAATTTTGCTTCTTTCTGAGACTTGGCATTTTCATTCGTTTTATTTTTAATAGCATTTTTAAAAAAAAAATTATAAAAGTTTTTTTGAAACGGGTATTTGAAAGTTTTTTCCTTTTTCGTTTCTTTTCTTTTCTTTCTCCACATATGAAATTATGATTGATCATCTCGTTTTCATACGTATTTCTTGCACGATTTTACGTAGGATTCCGTATCCGTTTTACTTTTTTTAGTGTTTTCATGTTCTTACATGTTTTTATGCGTAATCGGTTCATTTCGGAGCTAAAGGACGCGCCGAGACAAAGTACAAACATCGAGGATCATCACGGGACAAACGGGACGAGAATCGGCAAGGAATAGCCACTATCCGCGCTGGTAATTCCCTAGCCCGAGCGGACATTTGTTACAGTGATTTTGTCCAGCGAATTGAGCACGAGTCGGGCGAGAAATACCACGCCCGGGGCCTCAGCCCGAGCGGGCACCAACTCAGCCCGAGCCGGCATCACCTAAGCCCGAGCGGGCATCACCTCAGTTCGAGCGGGCTGCCTCTTTTCTCATCGCGATCCCGCGCGATCTTCCGTGCCGCACCCGAGCGGATCACTCACCCAGCCCGCGCGGGTCGCGTCTGTCACTTACAACTCCAAATAAGTTCATTTGTTGTAATACAAATGAGAGTTTGTTTGAGACTTATACAATAAGGAAAACGACTTTAGAGAAGAGGAATAAGTGATATTTCTCTGGAGAAAGCAATGGAAACGTCGCCCAACTTATTCAAGAATGGAAACTCATGAAAAGACAACAATCGGTGGCTGCTGCAACAAAAGGAAAAACTGAACGGCCTGAAGTTAAGAAAGGGAGAAAAGAAAAGAAAAGAGGAAGGAAAGAAGAGGAGAGGTCGAGCTCATTCATTCGATTTTCAGTTCTTGAATCGAAGGGAGAGAGTAGAGAGAGAAGGAGGAGGTTCTTGCGAAGGAGACTTGCAAGGAGCACTGCAGATCAACCAAAGACTTCGGTTTTGTTTGGTTTTCATGTTCCTTAGACCTTCTATTTTGTTTATCTTTGTTTACGGACGCATGAGCGAGTAGTTTGTTTGTTCTAGGAGAAGGGATTAGCCTATGGCTATCTCAGAACCACTTTTGATTTATCTTTGAATGCATCTTCCCGTTTTCGTTTATCTATTCTCTATCCGACTGCTTAATTTACTTGTGTTTGTAATGGCCAAGTAAATGCATGTGTTAGGGGTTAGGAGAAGGACCGAAAGGAGAATTCTAGTCCTAGAAGATTAGGTCTAGAACAACCGAGGTTAGGCCACGAAAGTAGGGTAGCAGCAGTTGAGGGTAAAACATATGAATCACAGGTCTTGTGGGTTTAGTTCAAGGTGTCAGCCACGAAAGTAGGGGGTAACTTGACTAGATCACGTGTCTATGCCTCGAGAGAGGGTAGATATCATATTAGGATCGTCTGTCTTAGATAACTTGACTGGGATTGCATGATAGATAGGTTGATTGTTGGTTTCGGTAGTCTTGTGGTGAAACTGGTTTCCTAAAACGTTTGTCTCATTCTTAAGAACTAAATTGTTTATTTGTTTTTAGTATTTCATTCTCAAAACCATATTTTTTCTTAAGCAAGTTTGATTCGTACTTTGAATTTAGGTTGTGTTGCGTAGTCCCTGTGGGATCGACACCTGAAGTACTACACACGTGCCATGCACTTGCGGGTAGTTTAGGTTATTTGTTTAACTTTGATAATACATCAATGATCATATAAAAAGGGTAAAGAGAATGGAAACTAGGGATAACACTTACACGTGACGATTGCCACAATCTCCGAGCGAGATGGTTAGCTCTTGTTGGAGTGAAAGATATATAACTATAAATGCATAATACTCCCGAAATGGAGAATAACTGTTCATGGAACATATAATCTTGTAACTAAGATTTGATAATTCAATCAAAATACTTAGTTAATACTAAGTTGGATATAAGTAGCTTTTAGGGCAAGCATTAATCTCAAATTTCCTTTACATCATTTGATTGGCATAGTTAGACTAATTGCTCAACAGAATCTTCGTACGCTCCTATATGAAAATAGTGAGTTTTTTCATGAAACCGGATCTATGGATTTTAGATTTCATGCATATGATGTGATATATATTTCAATTGAATCAAAATGGAAACAATTATGATTTTTTGCGTTTTGTGGGTGATTATTAGATGAAAATGAAGTTAGGTTCTTGGTTATTTTGTTGAACATGTTTTGTAGCACAAAATTTCTTTCTAGATGTTTTGATATCATTCTCAAGTGTTTTCTATTTGAGACATGGCAATATAAATTTTAGAATTTTTTAATTGTGTGTTAATGGTTCCATGGATCATGTACATGGTTCCAATTTTATGCATGTGAAATTTTGTGAAACATATACATGGAACATTCGCGGATGTTTTCGATTCACGGATGTGGTCCAATCACGTACGATTTGTGCGACACACAAATAGTTCATTCACTAACTTTTGTGGTACATGTTCATGGTCAATTTATATACGTTCAAGGTACACAAACATGGTCCATTATTTGTCTTCGATAGAACACAAACATGGTACACTCACATACATTTATGGTACATTTCATGGATGTTCGTGGTACATGTACTTGGTTCATTTGATGACGTTTGTGATACCTGGACCTGGTACACCATTTGATATGATCCCATTATGCCATTGCATACTCGTTGACCTTTTCCGAAACTAGCCTCACTTTCTTCATATCAAAATACTGATAACAATTGAGAGACATCATTATTTTCCTATCTTTGTATAATGCACATTGCTCTGTCCCATGTAAAAATCATTGATGTGTGTCAAGTTAAACAAGTTATTCTAAACTACCCGCAAGTGCACGACACATGTGTAGTATTTTAGGTGTCGATCCCATAGGGACTATGCATCACGGTCTAAGAATCAAACTAGAATCAATTCTTGCAGCGATGAAATAATGGTAATGAGATGCAAATATGATAGTGCAGTGGACTAGTGGGTTCTAAACAAGTGAGACAAACATTCTAGGATACGGTTTCACCGCATAGCTTCCGAACGGACTATCGGATTATCTAATCATGCGTTTCCTATCAAGATATCTAAGGCAGACGATCCTAATGTAAACCTACCCTCTCTCAAGGCATAGGAACGTGATTCAGTTGAGTTATCCCCTACTTTTGTGGCTGACACCCCAACTAAACCCCATACAACCTATGATTCATCGGATTAACCCTCAACCGTTACTACCCTACTTTCGTGATCTAGTCTCGGTTGTTCTAAGCCCGATCTTCTAGGACTAGAATTCTTCTTTTTGTCCTTCTCCTAATCCGTAATACATGCATCTACATGGCCATCATAAACACAAGACATTAGGCGCTTAGACAACGAATAGATTAGGAAAACGAGAAATGCATTCATAAATAAATCAAAGAAGGTTCCGAGATAGCCATGGGCTAATCCCTTCTCCTAGAAAAAGTCAATTACTAAGGCATGAGTCTGAATCCAAACAGCATAAACAAAATAAGTAGAGTAAAGAGCATAGAAATATCAAACGAGGCGTAATTCCGAATCAACTCCCAACTCCTTGTGTGTCATTCTTCAAGAGGGCTCTCCTATGATGGATGGTTGCTCTGTGAATGGTGAAGAATGGATAATGGATGTCTTATGAATGCCATCTACCCTTGATGTTATATTCATTTCAAATTTGAGTCCTTTGCCGACTCATTTCCACAAAAATCGGCCATAAACCGTTCTACCGTGTCATGCTCGACCGTGCTCAATGTCATGCTCGGTCGGGCATGCTTCATTCCGCTTATATAGTCCGAACATTCTTCTTGGTACCCGAACAACATCTCCACCATGCCCGACCATGCACATGGCATGCCCGGGCCGTGCAGATGTCTGGGGGTGAAAACATCTTAAGTGCTCGACCGTGCTGGCTAGAACGCCCGATCGCGCTACTTCTCCAAGATAGTTGCACGACCGTGCATGATGTGTGCTCGGGTCGTGCACAACTCTCGGTCATAAAATGCCCCAAAAGAGCCCAACCGTGCATCTTAACATGCCCGATTATTCACGTGGTCATGGATGTGTATTCGGTCGTGCATCTGATCATGCTCGACCCGGCTGTGTCTTTGTATGCATGCTCGGTCGTGTTGAGTTTTGTGCTTGGCCATGCTTAATCCATTTCTCGTCTCTTTTGCTCCGTTATGATCTATGATGGTCATATTTTGTCTCGTATATGTTCTTTAGCTCCGAAACGAACCAAATACGCATTAAAACCTATAAGAACATGAAAATATAGAAACAAGTAAAACTAGTACAAAAACACACGTAAACATCGCAACTATCATCATAAACGTCTCTAAAATCATGCGAGAATCGTGTACGAAAACGAGATGATCAAAATCCCCCAAACTTAAATGTTTGGTTCTTCCTAAGCAAACGTAAACGTGGAACACGTGGGAGAAATAAAAATCGAGAATTCCCCTTTCCCCTAGAAATCTCGCTAAAAAAACCTAATTTATCAAAAAGCAAGTTAAAAACAAATTTGGCTTAATAACTTTCACACTTCATCTTAGGTTCACCATGGCTACATGTAAGTAAGCAAATCAAAGACGAGCTATAATCATTTGGATAAAGAGAATGAATAAGAAACTAAGTTAGAACCCTCATCTAAACTTTCCATTAATAACACTAGGAATCCAAAAGACTTACGACCTACTCATTCCGCAACCGACTAATAAGTTCTAAGATGCAAGATATCACGGAAAAGACCAACTTCTTAAGTATCCTAGGTTCAAGGTTCATCTCAAAACGTGGCACTAGACAAGTGCCTGAGAAAGTTCTAACTCGTGCAAGCAAAAACAAACTAGAAGTAACCTAAGAACTACGAAATCAAAGAGAAAAAGAAAAGAAAATGAAACGAATCCCCTAACAAACGTGAGCTACTCCCCCCAGACATGAGTTGAATGACGTCCTCGACGCGAAGCTCCGATGGAGGATAGGAAAGGTGCACCACGTCCTAAAATATGAAACAAAAGAAAACAAAATGCTGAGTTACCTCCCAGAAACAGCTTTGTAACGTCGTTAAGCTTGACGTCTCCATGCTTCATGTGCTTGTGACGGGTGGATCAAATAGAGTGATGGAGTTTCCACTTTCGATCGGTTGAGCGACTTGATATAGCTTTAGGCGCTGCCCTTTTGCTTTGAACAGTCTGCTTGACTCGCTCCATAATTCTACTCCTCCATGTGTGAACCCCTTCATACCTGAAAAGGACCAGACCAACGAGAACGTAGTTTGCCCAGTAAAGAGTTAAAACAAGAGTCGAAAAGTAGAACCAAATCACCTAGCTGAAGTTCACGAGGTAGGATCTTTGCGTAGTGCCATCCTTCAGCGCGATCATCTTTCTCATTGCGCATCAACGTGGTCGCTCCTTTCTCTTTCAAACTTTGGTGCAGTTTCCTTTTATCGTCGATGGAGGGTTCGTAGTTGTCCTCCTTAAGCATCTTGTGCATAGAGAATGAAGGGCTCACTCTCCTACGTTTCTTGAGAAGAATGAGTGGCTTTCGCGTCTCATGCCGAATAGAAGAAGGAAGATGTTGGAGCTGAAGCCTAGACACCTTATTTATTGCAAAATCAGCGGGCGTTTCGTGCGGCGTCTCCTCATCTGGGGCGTCATGCAGTGTCTCTATGGCACTCATGAATTTCATAAAGAGCTCGGCTTCTCCATCTATGAGTCTTGCATTTCTGCAAATTTTCTTCAAACATCTCTCAAGAGGGTCGGAAATACTTACCCCGTCGAGTGTGTCATTCCCCAAATCGTTAGATAGGTCAACTCTAAAGCACGCCTCCTTGAAGGAGGGTCGTTTATGATACGTTTCTCCTTGGAAAGAACTTTTTTAAGGAAATTTGTTCGATTAGGCATCCTTTGGAGGTCTTCCAGGAACGACATGTTGATATCAAGCTTCTTGAGGCCATTGAAGAATATGCTCACACTCCTTGATTCTTGCTGCTCACCAATCATCTAGGAAATGGTATAATAGGTACGCACGCCGGTGGAGCAACATACGGCTTTTCTAAATCTAGCTCAAACCCTTCAATGATCGAGATTCTATCTTTTCCTTTGTCCATCGAATTTTCAGCAACGTTCTTTTGCGCTTTGAAGGGCAGGTTCTCAATCGTATCCTCGCTGCACAAAGTTATGGTGTTTATGTACTCTGTTTGGTTTGGATCAGACTTTCTGTGTAGCATTCCGGAATTCCGAGAGGATGAGACAGCTTGTTGTGCAATGGAGTTTTCAAGGATCTTCACATGCTTGCTCAAGGATTCCGCTTCAGTTTTGAGCTAATTGATCGCAGTCCCCATTTCCTCGTGGAATTTAGCTTGAAGTGATCGTTGCTCCTTGATGTTGTCTTGATTTGTCCTTTGCTGTTTGAAGAATTTGAGCATCACCGCCTCAAGGTTGACGAAGGAGCTTGAGGAGATTGAGGGGCTTGCTGGAATTGCTGTAGTTGCTGGTACAACTGCTGCTTTTGTTGAAAATCCGAATATTTTACTGGTTGGGTCGTTCGATACAAAAGATTCGGATGATTCCTCCAATTCGGGTTGTAGGTGTTCCCAAATTGCTTGTTGCCTTGCTGCTGGACGTAGTTATTTTGTTCCATGCCTTCTTGCATCGTGCATTAGTAATCCATATTATCCGTATCTCCACAACTCACACAATACATGGCATTCGCTGCATCGCCCATTTCTCTACTTTGATTCACCTCATGATGTGTGGGATCAGAGGTTTTAATCTTTCCAAGACCACTCTACCGCAAGTATACGGTTCGTGTAGTACAAGGGTCGAACTCTGGGGACTGAGTGCAGCGTTAGAACTAAGAATTCACGAGAAGAAGATTGATCAACATAAGATATTGAGACGAGAAGGTAAAGATAATAAAGGATAACGAAGTTAGACTCAACAAGATAGAGTACCATGGGCTTCGGGAATACCGGAACATGCAATGGATGTTTCTAAGGATCATGAAGTCGGTTTGTATCAATCGATGGGGAACTAATATCTAATCCTCTACCTAGGAAATCAACGTCACTCATCTCTCGATGTAGCGCGGAACGTCTAGATGCATGAAGACCAGTAGGGAACTCTACCCCTAATGCTCGAAATGACTTGGCGTAAGCCTAAATCTCCTACCTAGGAAATCAACGTCACCCATATCCCTATGTAGTGCGGAACTTCTAGATGCATGAAGAACGATGGGGAATTCAACCTCTAATGTCGGATGGGAACTCGACCTCTATAAAAGGAAATGACTTGGCGTAAGCCTAAATCTCCTACCTAGGAAATCAATGTCACCCATATCCTTATGTAGTGCGGAACTTCTAGATGCATGAAGAACGATGGGGAATTCAACCTCTAATGTCGGATGGGGACTCGACCTCTATAAACGGAAATGACTTGGCGTAAGCCTAAATCCTCTATCTAGGAAATCAACGTCGCTCATATCCCTATGTAGCGCAGAACTTCTAGATGCAGTATGAACAATGGGAATTCTACCTCGATAATTACCGTTCCTAAATAGATTAACCGATTGGCCAAACTCTCGTTAACCTAATTCATTCGAAAGTTCATTCACGAGACTCAAATCTGACTCTCCCAAGCCTAGACGAATCTCTAATCTCCTTCAAACATGCTTAATATCAGTAGAATAGATCTAGTCTTATCCTAACTTGAAATCAACAATGTATGAAGGCATTACGCACGAATCGAACCATTCAATTCAACAAAACCGAAATCAAGCATTAATAAATTAAAGGATCCAATACAATGGGATCCCTAACCCATGGCAACGAGAACTACTCAGAATACATAGAGAAGAAAACAAAAACGAAGTAAGTGTTCGACTCCCCTATCATCCCGAGCGTAACCTCCGACGAATCCTTCGATTGCCCGAAGTCTCCTTCTTCGGCCGTGCTCTCTCTCTTCTCCTTTGCCTGATTCGTGCCCCTTGTTCTCTTGCCTTTTCCAGTCTGATCTTGGCTCTCCCCTTCTGTTCTTTTTAAATGCAGGCCGTTCAAAATTCAAGGAAAGTTGTTGAGAAAAAGGTGTTCGCTCGAGGTTTGAGTGTTCCGTTTGCTTCCTTGGCCGTGCACATGAGGTATCTTGTCATTTTGACACGTTTTCGGGTTGGAATTGCCGTAATCATTCGTGTTTTCCTTCATGTCTTCATTTCCTACACAAAACACGAAATGTAGATATAAGCCTCGAATATGCTCAATAACTCGGTAAAGTCCATGAAATCTAATCAAAACTAAACCTAAGAAACATGTAAATACTACGACGGATAACGTGTTATCAAACTCCCCCAGACTTAACCTTTGCTCGTCCTCGAGCAAATCTAGAGTACAAGAAGAGTAAAACAACAACGAATACTAGCACGAAAACTTCGAAGAATTTGCCATCATGCAAAACAACGCGTCACATGAACGCAAGTCTAAGCACACCTAGTTCAGACTTCTATCAACCGAAAGTCACGAGCCATGCAATCGTACCAATGACCTAAGTCTAATCCATACTCCTAGACAACGTCCAAGCGATCTCCATACTTTTTATGTCATTCTTAGGTCTAGTTTTAGGTAGATTTATTAGATTTCATTCATTTATCGAGTCTATTCGAAGATTTCATCTACATTTCGTGTTTTGTGTAGGAAA
>CM071864.1:15062438-15079160 GCA_036759665.1 Gynandropsis gynandra
GGTTGAGGGGCCCGAGTCGCGTAAACTTTCGGGGCAGAATGGATGGCTGATTGCCCGAGCGGGTATCCAGAACACGCCCGATCGGGTAGTGATCACCCGATCTCCTTGTTCATGTGCCCGGTCGTGTATTCTTGCATGGACAAACCCCGTAGACTTTACCCGAGCGGGTGGAGAATAGTGCCCGGTCGGGCACCCTTGTGATCTTGATATTCCTCTTTTCCGCTCGTTGCTCGGGTGTTCCTTTGGGTTCTGGAGCTCGGTCTCGGCTCTGAGTAGATTTTCCTTCAGATCTTGTGGTTTTTTGACAGGAATCCTTCATTTTGATCTCATTTAAGCCTTGTCGCCTAGAAACCTGAAAACCAATAAAACGGGTGTGGGAAGCTCAAAATAGTATCGGAATAGTATGTAGACGATGTAAGAATCATGCGAAAATGATGTAAAAACCTATCCTAATAATGATACACTTTCAGTGTTATCAAATACGCATCACTCTAACCCTTAGGACATAGAATAGCGCCTCAACCCACCACTTAGACCCGAACCATCGCTCTCGATGTACTCATGTCAACGTAAACCTGAAATAATTCAAAACTTATCCAAGAAGAAAACATTGACAGCGGAGTATAAGCATGTGGAATCTAATGATCTATGAACGGTAAAATCTATTAGACAAGCAACGATCAATTGGTATATACGAAGATATGGATACTTGGTACTGCAACCTAGGAGGTGAATGCAACTACAGATCATGGTTTCAAGCACAACTACTCAACTAATCGGTATCCAAAACACTACTAAGCAAACCTAGACTATTGTTCACGATTCGACAAAGTCACACAATAATGACTAAAGCTCGAAAATTCATACTAGGTATCTATCTTCTTATTCCTAAAAAAAATCAACATCTAATTCTAATCACATGTATGATACTCAACGAATACTCCCCCAGACTTGAATGAAACACCGTCTCGGTGTTCAAGACCTAAGAGAATCTCGCATACCAAAACTACGGGAAAATAAGGGTTGGAACGTGTGCACCTCGCGTGTTTTGCTGTCCCGAGTTGGCGATGCGGCTGTACATTGTATGCGTCTCCTCCTCAAGATATCGACGTTGAAAAACCTGTGAAAAAGAATCACACAATCCAAAAGTTAAAACACAACGTAATATCTCACCGAGTACATCAATGCAAAAAGAATAAGAATAAATTCTAAAAATGAAATAAAAAGAAAATGCAAAAAGTCGGGTTGCCTCCCGATAAGCGCTTGTTTAACGTCCCGAGCTTGACTGGATCTCGACTCAATGAAATCCTAAGTCCAATACCGTAACTAGTCCCCGGCAACGGCGCCAAAGACTTGATGTGTGGGATCAGAGGTTTTAATGTTTCCAAGCACTCTACCGAAAGTATACGGTTCGTGTAGTACAAGGGTCAAACTCTGGGGACTGAGTGCAGCGTTAGAACTAAAATTGAAGAGAAGAAGATCGATCAATATAAGATATTGAGACGAGAAGGTAAAGATAATGAAGGATAACGAAGTTAGACTCAACAAGATAGAGTACCATGGGCTTCGGGGATACCGGAACATGCTATGGATGTTTCTAAGGATCATGAAGTCGGTTTGTATCAATCGATGGGAAACTAATATCTAATCCTCTACCTAGGAAATCAACGTCACTCATCTCTCGATGTAGCGCGGAACGTCTAGATGCATGAAGACCAGTAGGGAACTCTACCCCTAATGCTCGAAATGACTTGGCGTAAGACTAAATCTCCTACCTAGGAAATCAACGTCACCCATATCCCTATGTAGTGCGGAACTTCTAGATGCATGAAGAACGATGGGGAATTCAACCTCTAATGTCGGATGGGAACTCGACCTCTATAAACGGAAATGACTTGGCGTAAGCCTAAATCCTCTATCTAGGAAATCAACGTCGCTCATATCCCTATGTAGCGCGGAACTTCTAGATGCATTAAGAACAATGGGAATTCTACCTCGATTACTACCGTTCCTAAATAGATTAACCGATTGGTCAAATTCTCGTTAACCTAATTCATTCGAAAGTTTATTCACGAGACTCAAATCTGACTCTCCCAAGCCTAGACGAATCTCTAATGTCCTTCAAACATGCTTAATATCAGTAGAATAGATCTAGTCTTATCCTAACTTGAAATCAACAACGTATGAAGGCATTACGCACGAATCGAACCATTCAATTCAACAAAACCGAAATCAAGCATTAATAACTTAAACGATCCAATACAATGGAATCCCTAACCCATGGCAACGAGAACTACTCAGAATACATAGAGAAGAAAACAAAAACGAAGTAAGTGTTCGACTCCCCTATCATCCCGAGCGTAACCTCCGACGAATCCTTCGGTTGCCCGAAGTCTCCTTCTTCGGCCGTGCTCTCTCTCTTCTCCTTTGCCTGATTCGTGCCCCTTGTTCTCTTGCCTTTTCCCCTCTGATCTTGGCTCTCCCCTTCTGTTCTTTTTAAATGCAGGCCGTTCAAAATTCAAGGAAAGTTGTTGAGAAATTGGCCGTTCTAAAATCAAGGAGCTTGTTGAAAAAAAGGTGACAAGTCTGAGTCTGGTTCGAATCCTAACTCTAAAAGGTCTCTTTTCTCCTGAATTGGCCTTTCTAAAATCAAGGAGGTTGTTGAGAAATTGGTGGACCCGAGCGGGCACAAGAGCAGCCCGATCGGGTGCACAAACACAGCCCGAGCATGCACACTTGCAATTGCTCTTTGTGCTCCTTTCGCTCGAGGTTTGAGTGTTCCGTTTGCTTCCTTGGCCGTGCACATGAGGTATCTTGTCATTTTGACACGTTTTCGGGTTGGAATTGCCGTAATCATTCGTGTTTTCCTTCATGTCCTCATTTCCTACACAAAACACGAAATGTAGATAGAAGCCTCGAATATGCTCAATAACTCGGTAAAGTCCAAATCTAATCAAAACTAAACCTAAGAAACATGTAAATACTACGACGGATAACGTGTTATCACCTCATATAGACCTCTTGGCTTGTTCGACATACTTCTTGGTGTAGACCACAGGGTGTGATTCATGGCAAGATTATCAATCAGCTTGTATGCCTCCTCTACACTTTTGTCCATGAATGATCATTCCCTATCCCATTGTAGAAGGTTTGGATCACGTACCACTGCTCTAGACCATGATGAGGATACATCCGCAAAAGGTCTTTGAATCTTCCCCATTATTCAAACAAGGTATCTCCCTCTTGGCATCTAAACATTGTGATTTATCCCCTCATTTAAATCGTCTTGCTCGGAGAAAAGAACTGTGATAGAAATGACGTGCATAGCAGGTCCCAAGTAGTGATTGATGCGTGTTAGTTAAACAAGTTTACCTAAACTACCCGCAAGTGCACGACACGTGTGTAGTAATTAAGGTGTCGATCCCATGAGGACTAATGTAATATGGTCTAAGTATCAAAACTAGAATCAATGTTTGCTGCAATAAATAAGGATGATGAGATGCAATGATGAAGTGGATGAAGATGCACTAGATAAATGAAATCTAAACAAAGAGACAAATGTTCTAGGAATCTGATTTCACCATATAGCTTCCGATACCAACATCGATCTATCTAATTGTGCATTCCCTATCAAGATAACTAAGGCGGACGATCGTAATGTAAATCCTACCCTCTCTCAAGGCATAGGAACGTGGTTTGATTGAGTCATCCACTACTTTCACCCTATACAACCCTCAACCGTTACTACCCTACTTTCCTAACCTAGTCTTCTTTTTTCTAAGCCTGATCTTCTAGGACTAGAATTATCTTTTCGGTCCTACTCCTAATCCCTAACACATGCATATATGTGGCGATTCGTAAATACAAGACAATAAGCGTTCTGACAAAGAATAGATAAACGAAACGGGGAAATACATTCATAATCAAATCAAAGGTGGTTTCGGGATAGCCATGGGCTAATCCCTTCTCCTAGAACAAATCTACTACTCGATCATGAGTCTAAACAATATAAACGAAACAGTAGAGTATGGAGAATAGAAATATCATACGAGCGATGATCCCGAATCAATTTTTGACTCCTTGCGTGCCTCCCATCAAGGGGACTCTATGGATTGATGGTGGCTGTGTATGGTGTATTCTGGATGGTGGATGGATTAGTCCTGAATGCCTTCTGGCCTTAAAGCTTTATAATTTTGAATGGAAGTTCTTGGCCAACTCATTTCCACCAAATTCGTTGGTAGCTTCTTTTATAAAGTCATGCCCGACCGTGCTCCATGTCATGCCCGATCGAGCATGCTTCTTCTGTGAATATAGACAAGTCGCTTTCCATTGATGCCTGACTGTGCTGGATAAAGAGCCTGACCGTGCTGCCTTTAATGGAGGATGCCCGACTGTGCTCTTGGAACGGCCGTCTCGCGCACAAGCTACGGGGATGAATTTGCAGCAAACACCCGACCGTGCTCCAATGATAGGCCGACCGTGCTCCCTCACCAAGAGAGTGCCTGACCGAGCACTTGGCATGCCCGGGTCGGGCACATCTCTCGGCCTTAGAATGGCACAAAGAGCCCGATCGTGCATGATACCATGCCCGGTCGTGCACTTGATAATGGTGGTTGTCCGATCGTGCACTTGACCATGCTCGACCGGGCTTTGTCTCTTGATGCATGCTCGGTCGTGCTGAGTTGTGTGCTCGGCCATGACTTGCCAATTTCTTATTCCATTCGATCCGTTGTGACCCTCAATTTCGTATTTTGTCCCGTGTATGCTCTTTAGCCTCGAAATGAATCGAATACACATTAAAATGTATAAGAACACGAAAACACAAAAACGAGTAAAACAGATATAAATTCACACGTAAACTTTGCAACTATCGTCATAAACGTCTATAAGATCATGCGAGAATTGTGTAAGAACGAGATGATCAAAATCTCCCAGACTTGAATGTTTGCTTGTCCATAAGAAAACGTAAACGTGGACCACGTGGGACATATAAAATTCAAGAATTCACTTTTTCCCTAGAAATACCGCTAAATCAAACCTAATCGATCAACAAACAAGTTAGAGAAAAATTTGGCCTAATAACTTTCAATCTTTATCTTAGGTTCACCATGGCTACCTATAAGAAAGTAAATCAAATACGAGCTAAGTGAGAAACTGCAACTCTCTTTACCAAACGAGACTTCAAACAAATGCTAATCACAGAATCAAAGAGGATACTTGTTTTATTCTCGAGCTTCTTTATTCTTTCATTCCATTTTTTATTTTTTTCTTTATTCTTCTTTTATTGATATTGTGAACACGTTAGGCTTCTAGGACGTTGGATTTGAAGGGATTCAACTTCTACTTAGACCCAAGCTACCGATGACGGTATACTCTTGAACCTCGTTCAAGAGTGTAGCGGAGTAGATGGCGTTTTTATGCGCCTTGCTCTTAGGAAGTAGAAATATTATCGCCAAACCACCACTTAGACCTGAACCATCGAAAAAGTATCAATATCGATGCACTCATAAAGGTTTCAGATCATGCTTTGAGTCATTATATCTATCGATATAGGAGTGTTACTGTGCGTTCTTTTTGCAAAACAAGCTCAAATCATACGATGAAATCATCCTCATGAAAAATTAAGTAAAGCGTTGTCAATATGAAGTAAAATCATTTGGATAGAGAGAATGAACAAGCAACTAACCTAGAAAACTCGTCTAAACTTCCCATAAATTACACTAGGATTCCTAAAACTTACGACCTACTCGTTCCTCAACCAACTAATAAGCTCTAAGATGAAAGATATCACGGAAAAGACGAACTTCTTAAGCATCCTAGGTTTAAGGTTCATCTCAAAACATGACACCGGACAAGTGCCTGAGACGAATCTGACTCAAAAACAAAGACAAACTAAAACAAACCTAAGGAAAACAAAAGAAAATGAAACGAGATCATCTGACAAACCTGAGCTACTCCCCCTAGAATTGAATTGACCGGTATCCTCGACGTGAAGCTCCAATGGAGGATAAGGAAGGTGAGGTCATGGTTGTCGGTCTCCTTCTTTTTATTTTTTATTTTTATTTACGATTTTCAATTTGACCAAGTCCGAATACGAAACAAAAGAAAACAAAATGATGGGTTGCCTCCTAGAAAGCGCTTGTTTAACGTCGTTACGCTTGAAGTCTCCATGCTTCATGTGCTTGCAATGGGTGGATTGAATAGGGAGATGGAGTTTCTGCTTTCAATCGGTTAAGCGACTTGATATGGCTTAATGTGCTGCCTAATTGTTGTGAACGTTCTGCTTGAATCGCTTTATATTTCTACTTCTTCATGTGTGAAGACTTCTCGTACCTGAATTGACCAGCCCAATGGGAACGTAATTTTCCCGGGAAAGAATTAAAATGAGAGTAAAAAAGTAGAACAAAATCACCTGGCCGAAAATCATAAGGTAGAATCTTTGTATCGTGCCATATTTCAACTCGGTTGTCTTTCTAATAGCGTATTGCCGTCATCGCTCCTTTCTCGTAGAAGCTTTGATGCAGCCTCCTTTGATCATCGAGGGATGTTTCTTGGCTGTGCACCTCAAGAATTCCATGGATAGACATTGAAGGGCTCACTTTCCTATGCTTCTTGAGACGAATGGGTGGCTTTCGCGTCTCATGCTGAAAAAGAGGAAGGAAGATGTTCAAACTAAATCCTAGATGACTTCTCTACCACAAATCAATGAGTGTGTCATGGGGCATCTTCTCATGTGGAGCGTCTTGCAGTGCCTCAATGGCAGTCACGAATTTAGTTAGGCCTCTCCCAAAAGAATCGAAAATACTAACTCGATCAAAGGTTTCTTCGATGACTTGTCCAGCACATCAACTCTAAAGCATGAGTCCTTGGAGCTGGAAAAATGGAATTCAATCTTCTCTTCATCGACACGTAGAGAGAGCTTCTCTTGTTGTACATCTATCTTGGCACTTGCAGTAGCTAAAAATGGTCTACCCATAATAATAGGTATGTTAGCATCTTCCTCGATATTTAGTACAGCAAAATTAGTGGAAATGGAGATACTACCTACCTTGGTGGGAATGTTTTCAACAATTCTCACCCGATACCTTACCGAACGATCCGCGATGTAGACAAATCTTAGTAGGCTTTATATTCCTGAAGTTCACCCGCTTATAGACCGAATGTGGCATTATGCTCATGCTTGCTCCCAAATCGCACAAAGCTTTGTCGATGTCCATGTATCTATGGTCCATGGGATGGAGAAGCTTTCGGCGTCCTTCAACTTCGGGGCAGCTTGTTTTGGAGAAATGCGATGCATTCCTCGCTGAGTGCTACTGTCTTACTCTCTTTGATACGCTTCTCTGAAATAATTTAATAGAATAAGGATTTGATGAGAACGGATTTGTGTTTGATTGAGATCATTATGAATAGAATAGAAAACTTTTAGGCTGGATATATTTTCTTTTGAATGAGCTACAATAGCTTATATAAGAAAAAAATAGAAAGCTACGGATAGGAGCTAAGGATACAATGACTGCTAAAAAAAGAAATAAGAAAACAGCCAGTTGCACATGGTACCAATCCAACATATGGTAGCTTTTATTCCTTGTGCCTCCTTTTGCGTCTTTATTCATCAGAATCAATCCTTTTCAGAAATATATAATTGATAAGTCTTCTCTGATTAATACTCCCGCTCAAGCTTAGAATTTGGAATCACCCGAAAATTCTAACCTTGAAAACCATAAGCATCACCTCATTAAAAACCTTAATCCAACCAAATCGAGGAATAGAGTATGATACTAACAGATAAAGGACATTTAACCAGCGAGTGTTAGGTTTACAAGTCCAATTTTTGTCTAATGTATGTGGAAACTTTAAGACTTGCAGCCTTAGTAAAGATATCAGCGAGTTGATCCTCACTCTTGGTATAACATGGAAGAATCACTCCTTCTTCTATCTTCTCTCGGACCTTGTGGCAGTCGATTTATATGTGTTTGGTTTTCTCACGGAACATGGAGTTGGTAGCAATATGTATGGCAGCGTGATTGTCACAATGGAAGGTAATAGGGTTATCTTGCTCAATCCCAAAATTCTGAGAATAGTTTTCAACCATGTCAATTCATTTGTCAGCTTCCTCATAGCTCTATACTTAGCTTCTACAATTGAACAACACAACTTTCTGCTTCTTTGTCTTCTAAGTAACGAAATTCCCACCAATGAATGTATATAACCCTGTAGTTGACTTCCTATTAATCCTATCTCTTGCCAAATATACATCACAATATCCCACCATCTCTGTGTTTCCATTCTTTCCCATCCATATACCTTGACCCAGGGATCCTTTGATGTACCTCAAAATCCTCTCAACCATCTCCTAATGATAAACAATACGCTCTTTCGTATGTTGACTCACTTGATTAACCGTGAAACACAAGTATGGCAGAGTGAGTGTAAGGTAAATGAGCTTGCCAACAAGCCTTATATACCGTCCAACATCCTCAAACTTCACTTCTTTGCCTTTCTCCCCCTTTCCATTGACCTTGTAGCCATCTTCAAGAGGTATCTTTGCTGGTTTAGAACCAAGTTTACCCGTTTCTTTCAAGAGATCAAGAGCATACTTCCATTGTGAGAGAAAGAGGCCACCGTCCGATCTATACAATTCAAGACAAAGGAAGTACTTCAATTCACGAAGATATTTTATATCAAAATCTTCTTTCAAGAGTCCTTTTGCTGCTTCAATACCCTTCTTATCATCTCCAATCACAATCAGGTCATCCACATAAACCAAGATCACAACAAGGCCGTAGGGAGTCTTTTGAGTAAAGAGGGTGTTATCCGATTGAGATCTCTTGAATCCATTATCCATCAATAAGAACTCAACTTATGAGACCAAACACTTGGAGATTGCTTCAGTACATAAATAGCTTTCCTTAACCTAAGATCTTGTCCGGGTTTATACAAATCTTCAAGTCCTCAGGGTGGAGCCATATACACTTCTTCTATAAGTTCTCCTAGAAGAAAGGCGTTTTTCACATCCATTTGCCACAATTCCCATGAGAGATTAGTGGCCAAAGAGAGCACAATTCTTACGGTATTGAGATTCGCCACAGGAGCAAATGTCTCCTTATAGTCTTCTCCATATGTTTGATAGAATCCCCGAGCAACCAAACGGGCCTTATATCTTTCAATGTCCCCATTACTCTTGTACTTGATTGTGAACACCCACTTAGATGTGATTGCTTTCTTTCCTTTAGGGAGATCCTCTACATCCCAAGTAAAATTCTTTTCCATTGCTCCTCTTTCATCACCAACCGCACCTACCCATACTTTCTTGTCTTTAGCTTCTTCATAAGTTGTAGGAATTTAATTTTCCTCAATCTTCACAAGAAAAGCTTGATGAGCTTCCGAAAAAAGGTCAATGGAACACACACTTTGAATAGGATGAGCAACCTCTTGACCATTGTAGTAGACTAGTACTCGTCATTTTCCGGTCCAAATCTAAGTCTTGCACTTCTTCTCAAGGGTTGAATAGATTCAGCCTGTATTTCTTCAACCATTTCTTCTTCCTCTTGTGGGATATATCCTTCTTGATCTACCAAGTGTTCTTGTCTAGCTTCTTGAAGTGACTCTTCCTCTTGAGCTTGAGATGGTTCATGAGTTGTTGTCTCTTGTTGTTGTTCTCCATTATCATCCTGATTTGTTGGAGTCTCGGTCTTGAATATTTAGGCTTTCCATTACCCAAATGTTTAAGCAAAAATCATAAAATGTATACAATATTAGACAGCCTCACTAGATCCTATAGCCTTTCTCTTTCTTTCTTGTCATAATACCCTTGATGCTATATAAACTTCACATCTCTAGACACATAATTCTTGTTGGTAGAAGGATCAAAGCACTGGTACCCCTTTCGAGTCGTAGAATATCCAAGAGAGATGCATCTAATGCTCTTTACTTCCAACTTGTTTCTTTGTTCTCGTGGAACATACACAAAGCACACACACCCAAACACACGTAAGTGATCATCAAGGGGCTTGGTTCTATTCAATACCTCAAATGGAGAAGAGTCTTGTAAGTCTTTTGGGAATCCGATTGATCAAGTAGCATGCAGCCAAGACTGCATCTCCCCAAAATCTCTTTGGAACATTAGCTTGAAACATCATGGTTCTTGCTACATCCATTAGGTGTCGATTCTTTCTTTTCGCCACTCCATTTTGTTGGGGTGTGTGTGGACAGCTAGTTTGGTGTAAGATTCCATATTGGGTACAAAAGCGTTGGCTCATATACTCCCCTCCATTGTCCGATCGAAATACCTTAAGTTTAGCATTGAATTGAGTAGTAACATAATTGTGAAAGTTGATAATAACATCATACACTTTATCTTTAGATTGTAGTAATGTAACCCAAGTGTATTTAGACTTTTCATCAATGAATGTCACAAAGTATTTATGTCTATCACTAGAAATACAAGGAGAAGACCAAACATCCAAATGCATTAAGTCAAAACAATGCTCATAAATAGTATTCTATTTAGGAAAGACAACGCGACAATTTTTACCAAGTATGCAGGCCTCACAAGTAGAATGATCAAAGTTTCATTTGGTAATATTAAACTTAAAGCACGATAATGATGATGGCCTAGTCTAGCATGCCACAATACACTTTTATTAGAAAAAAGACTGGAATTAAAAGATGAATTGAAAACTAAAGACTTGGAGTTTCTTGATGATCCGCCATTGATCACATAGAGCTCATCTTCGGTTCCTCCTTTTCCCATGATTTCATCTTTCACAATATCCTGAAACTTAACATCATTAGGGCTAAAAATCACATTACAATCTAGATCATTAGTGGCTCTCTTAACCGATATTAAGTTGGATTTAAACTCAAGAATGTAAAAGGCATCGCTTTTCTTTTTAATAAATCTAATTTACTGATTCCTTCTATTGGTATCCTATTCCCATCAGCAACTCTAACCTTTCCTACCACCTTATGATCTAGATTCTCCAACAATCTAGCATTTCTAATCAAATGGTGAGAGGCCCGAGAGTCTACCACAAGTTTTAGATTACTACTTGATAAGGAGAAGATATCTCTTTTCCACGAGTAGAATGCTCGGCATGTCTCTCCTCTTGCACAAGATTTGCTTTATACCCCTTGATGAACTTTGCCGGTTTGAGGTGGGATGAAGACCAACACTTATACTTTGATTTTCCCTTCTTGTTGCAATGTTCATACACCATGAACCTCTTTTCCATGGGCTTAAATACTCCTTTGTTGGCTGCCATCAGATCACTCTTCCCGTCAAATAAACCCAATGATCCTTCTTGCTTTTGACCTCTTGAGCAAACTTCTTCAAAACTTGGAAGCGTCGATCCTTCCTCTCATTTAGCACTTTTGGATCGAGAGTGCTTTGTCGAAGAGCATCCATTTCACTGCATACGAATTGGAACTTTCCAAGGTTTTTTTTGAAATCCATATCCTCTTGAGTTAATTCATTAATGGCCTTCTTGATCTCATAGATCCGGCTAATGTTAGAGGCATCTCCATTTACTCGCTTGGTTTTTCTTGAAATCCATATCCTATTGAGTTAACCACAACCATACCTCGATCGAGCTCGAAATTTGAACCCGAGGCTCATGGAGGTGAATGCAGAACCAAATGTTGATTCTGATGAAAGCGAGAAAATGAAGAGCAGATTTCTAGGTTTTCTTCTCCGTTCGATGAAGAGCGAATTTCTGATCAGAAGGTTTTCTTCTCTGTTCATTTGTTTGCTCCGCTCAAATGCTTGAACGAAAGAAAAGAACAGAACTAGAATCCTGTAATCTTAAACACATGCTCTGATACCATGAAAGAATTTAATAGAATAAGGATTTGATGACAACGAATTTATGTTTGATTGAAATCGTTGTGACTAGAATAGAAAACTTTCAGGCAGAATATATTTTCTTATTATGATTCTTAATGAGCTACAACAGCTTATATAGGAGAAAAATAGAAAGCTAAGGATATAAGCTAAGGATACAATGACTGTTAAAAAAAATAAATAAGAAAACAGCCAGTTCCACATGGTACCAATCAATCAAGCACATGGTAGCTTTTATTCCTTTTGCCTCTTTTGTGTCTTTATTCATCAGAATCAATCCTTATCAGAAATATATAATTGATAAATCTTCGCTGATTAGTATTCTCCTTGGAAAGAACCTCCTTAAGGTAATTTACTTGATTAGGCATCTTTTGGACGACTTCTACGAACGGCATGTTAATCTGGAGAGGTAATTTTCTTGATTAGGCATCTTTTGGTGGGCTTCTATGAATGGCATGTTAATGTCGAGCTGCTTGAGGCAACGGAAGAATTTGGTCACACTCTCTCGATTCTTGCTGCTCACCAAGCGTCTAGGAAATGGTAAGGAGATACATATATCGGCGAAGCAATATATAGCATCTCTAAATCATGCTCATAACCTTCCATAATCACAATTCTGCCCTCTCCATTGTCCACTGAATTTTCAGCAGCGTTCTTTTGCAATTTGGAGGGTGGGTTCTCAATCGTATCCTCATTGGACAAAGTGATTGCATTTACGTACTCTCTCGAGTTTGTATCGAGCTTTCCGGATAGCATTTCGGGATTCCGAGAGGATGATGCAGCCTGCTTTGCAATGGAATTTTCTAACATCTTAACATGCATGCTCAAGGAGACCATTTGAGCTTTGAGCTCACTAATCGCAGTCCCCACTTCATGCGTGCTCAAGGAGTCTATTCGAGTTTTGAGTTCATTCATTGCTGCTCCCATTTCTGCATTGAATTTTTCTTGAGTCGATTGGTGTTGCTTGATGAACTCGATCATCACCGCCTCAAGGCTTGACGAAGGAGCTTGAGTAGGTTGAGGAGCTTGCTGGAATGGCTGCAGTTGCTGATATGGCTGCTGGTTTTGTTGAAAACCCGAATATTCCACCAGTTGGGTCGTGCGATACGAGAAATTTGGATGGTTCATCCAATTCGGGTTGTACGAATTCCCGAATTGTATGCTGCCTTGCTGCTTGGCGTAGTTCATCTGTTCCATGCCTTCTAGTATCGGGCATTGGTAAGCCATATGATCTGTATCTCTACAATTTGCACAATACATGGCATTCACCGTATTGCCCCTCACGCTTCTTTGATCCACTTCGTAAAGACCTCGTGTCTTGTTTGGCATACTTCTTGGTGTAGACCACATAGTTTGCGTCATGGCAAGATTTTCAATAAGCACGTATACCTCTTCAACGCTTAAAAGTCCATGAATGATCCTCGAGCAGCATTGTCTAACGTCGTTCTATGCTCAAACGCGATCTCATTGTAGAATGTTTGGATCACGTACCCTTGCTAAAGACCGTGATGAGGACACATTTGCAAAAGGTCTTTGAATCTTCCCCACGCTTCAAATAAGGTCTCTCCCTCTCGGCATCTCAACATAGTGATTTGTCCTCTTATTTGAATCGTCTTGCTCGGAGGGAGGAACCGTGACAGGAATGTTGTCCATAGTTGGTCCCATGTAGTGATCAAACCAGGGGAAGAGATTGTAGCCACGGTTTTGGTCTTTCCCCAATCGAGACAGGGAAGGGACACAGAAAAATAGCATCTTCCAAGACTCCATCTATTTTGAATGTGCTTAAAAGCTTTAGGAAGTCTCATAGATGTTGATGAGGGTCTTCGTGGTTTCCGCCCATGAATTGTTTTTGGTAGAACATGTTGGTCATCGTGGGTTTGATCAGGAATTGTTCCCTAGCAACAGTGGGCATCCTTATTGCAGTTTGGACATTGCTCATGTTCAGCACCACGTAATTATGGAGACGACGTGGTGGAGGAACCCGCGGTTGCTGTAATTATACCACATTACCCACGGGTAATTGCGGCTGTCTGTGACCATCCAGTACATCGTTTTGATTGTTCATTACTTGTGGATTGGCCGTGTCTACTCTTTCTTCTTCCTTGCCCTTCTTTTCACTGTCTAATCGTTCTCGCAATCTCGGGTTCAATTCGATGCAAATTCAAATTATTGTGAAATCGGGTCATGCACCTACGAAGGACAAGTACAGAGAATTAGTAGAAAGAAACAAAAAAAAGAAAAACAAGAGAAAACAAAAACAAGTAAGATTCTAATCCTGAAACTAAGTCGTCTTGACAATTAGTCCCTAGCAATGACACCAAAAACTTGATGCGTGTCAAGGTAAACAAGTTAACCTAAACTAACTGCAATTACATGGTACATGTGTAGTAATTAAGGTGTTTATCCCACGAGGACGAATGTAACACGGTCTAATTATAGAAACTAGAATCAATACTTGTTGTAATAAATAAGGATGGTGAGATGACATGATGAAGTGGATGAATATGTAGTAGATAAACGAGTCCTAAACAAAGACACAAACGGTCTAGGAATCCGGTTTCACCACATAGCTTCCGATATCTACCCTCGATCTATCCAATCGTGCATTCCTTATCAAGATATCTAAGGCAGACGATCCTAATGTAGAACCTACTCTCTGTCAAGGCATAGGAACGTGGTTTGATTGAGTCATCCTCTACTTTCGTGGCTGACACTCCATCTAAACCCCATTACGATTCATGATTCGCCTGATTGACCCTCAACCTTTACTACCCTACTTTCGTGACCTAGTCTTGGTTGTTCTAAGCCTGATCTTCTAGGACTAGAATTATCCTTTCGATCCTTTTCCTAATCCCAAACACATGCATATACATGGCCATTTCTAAATACAAGACAATAAGCGCTCATCCAAAGAATAGATAAACGAAATGGGGAAATCCATTCATAATCAAATCAAAGATGGTTCCGGGATAGCCATGGGCTAATCCGTTCTCCTAGAACAAATCTACTACTCGATCATGAGTCTAAACAACATAAACGAAACAGTAGAGTAAGGAGAATAGAATTATCAAACGAGCGATGATCCCGAATCAATTCCAAACTCCTTGCTTGCCTCCCATCAAGGGGAACCTATGGATGGATGGTGGCTGTGTGTGGTGTATTCTGGATGGTGGATGGATTAATCCTAAATTCTTTCTACCCTTGAGGCTTTATAATTTGAAATGGAAGCTCTTGGCTGATTCATTTCGACCAAATTTATCAGTATGTTATTTTACAAAGTCATGTCCGACCGTGCTACATTTAATGCCCGGTCAGACATGCTTCTTCTGTAAATGCAGACAAGCCGTTTTCTATTGATGTCAAACCGTGCTGACCGTGCTACCTTCAATTGAGGATACCCGGCTGTGCTCTTGGAACGCCCGACCCCTGCACAAGCTACGGGGATAAATTGAATCAAACGCCTGATTGTGCTCCAATGATAGCCTGACCATGCTTCCTCACCAAGAGAGTGCCCGACCGTGTGGTCATCTCGTTTTCGTACACGTTTCTCGCATGATTTTAAAGATGTTTATGACCATAGTTGCGACGTTTATGTGTGATTTTGTATCCGTTTTACTTGTTTCCTTGTTTTCTTTTTCTTATAGGTTTTAATGCGTATTCGATTCATTTAAGAGCTAAGGGGCATGCACGGGACGTAACTCCACCATGAAGGTCACAACGGATCGAACGGAACGAGAAGTGCAAAAATCATGGCAAGGAATCATCAAGTGCACGGTCGCGCTTGGTAACCAGCACGATCGGGGGCCTCTTTGGTGAAGCAGCATGGTCGGGCTTGGTGTCCACCACGACCGAAGAGCTACCCTTACCATGTGCACGGTCGGGCTCCCAATACAGCACGGTCGGGCTACTCTTTGGTGAAGGCAGCACGGTCGGGCTCTCAATGTTGCACGGTTGGGTATCCTCTTTTGTGAAGGCAGCAGGGTCGGGCTCCCAATTGTGCATGGTCGGGCATTTGTTACAAATTCATCCCTCTAGCTTGTGCACGGGTCAGGTGTTCCAAGTGCACGGTCAGGCACCAACAATATAACACAACACGGTTGGGCATCAAGCACAGCACGATCCGTCCCGGAATTGTCTTTGTTTCGTTTATGAATGCATTTCCCCATTTCGTTTTATCTATTCTTTGTCCGAGAACTTACTGTGTTGTGTTTACGAATGGCAACGTATATGCATGTGTTAGGGATTAGGAGAAGAACTGAAAGGTGAATTCTAATCCTAGAAAATCAAGCTTAGAACAACCGAGACTAGGTCACGAAAGTAGGGTAGTAACGGTTGAGGGTTCTATCGAGCAAATCATGAATCATAATGGGGTTTAATTGGGGTGTAAGCAACGAAAGTAGGGGGTGACTCAATCTAGCCACGTTCCTATGCCTCCATAGGTCGAGCGTAATGATGTGGGTTAATCTCAAGTAATAATTTACCTAGACTAACGCTTCCGCAAGAATACGGATCGTATAGTACCAGGGTCGAACACAAGGAATTGATGCAACTCTAAAGCTAGTAACAATGAATAAGACGTGTGAAATCGATAAGTGAATGCAAACTAAACTAAAATAATGAAAGGAATGACTCAACGACTAAACACCATAGATATCGAGAGTCGCACAACGCTGCAACGAAGTTCTAACAAGATCATTGGTCTTAGATACTATCACTAGTTCAGGTAATTCAAGCTCATATATAGGAACTGACTGGCGTAGACTTGTCCACTACCTAGCATGCGTATACCAATATATCTATTGCGTATCTCACCTACATAGACGCATTAAGACCGCTATCCTAATCCCTAGATTCAATCGATCGACCTGGCGTAGATTCTA
>CM071864.1:15114174-15119174 GCA_036759665.1 Gynandropsis gynandra
CGAAGGATGAACTGGATATGGACAGTTCCAATAAGATTTCATTCTTGAGCAAAAATCCATTTTTTGATTTATTTCATCTATTCCATGAACGGAGAGGGGGGGATACATGTTACGCCACGATTTTGAGCCAGAAGAGAGATATCAAGAAACGGCAGATCTATTCACTCTATCAATAACCGAGCCGGATCTGGTGTATCATAAGGGATTTTCCTTTTCTATTGATTCCTACGGATTGGATCAAAGACAATTCTTGAAGGAGGTTTTCAACTCCAGGAATGAATCGAAAAAGAAATTTTTATTGGTTCCACCTCCTATTTTTTAGGAAGAAAATGAATCTTTTTATCGAAGGATAAAAAAATGGATCCGGATCTCCTGCGCGAATGATTTAAGTAGGATACCGCCGGGAGAGAACGCCACAAGGATGTGGCGATACCAGTGTCTATTATAATGAGGACTCACGTGCTCTGGTTTTGCAGAATATTTAATAAAACCAGCTTCACGAACTCTCATAGAGAGCTGCGGAGACGTCAGTCCAAGATTTAGAAACACCGGCCTCTATGTCCAGCAGTAGCCCTATGAGGTACCGCTTAAGCCAAGTAGCGCGGTCTTCGGGAACAGGATTTCTCTCTCCGAAGAAAGACCTTCCCTTATTCGTCCCTGCGGGCGAACTGATCCAGTTGAAACGTAAACTACATTTCTACCTCATCCCTAACTACCTTGATGCAGCATCAAGGTAGTTCTCATCAGGAACCATTGTTACGAAGTAGGTAGACCGCATGTGTCCTCTCAATGCCTGCTGTTATTCTTTCTCCACTGCCCGCCGCCCAGACTCTTCATTCTTTCTTATCGCGCTATGGGCTTTGATGCTTACGCGCGCCTTAGCACGCGGAATATTTCCTTCCTAACTAAGCTAAGTACCTTGCCCTGTCATATTGTTCGGTCCTCCCTTCTCTAAAACTGCGCTAATAAAGCACGGGGCTATTAAGATGTAGAATATGGTTTACCTCGAGAGATAAAGTAGCCCGTACCTTTCCTATTAATTATTTATTTTGAACCCATCTCCTATCTATTGATGACTAAAACCTCCCTCCACTCGGGGGACAGGGTTCTTCTTTCTATTCTGATTTGGAGTGGAAGAACTTCCCCACCTCACTACTCAACCGTAGCTTTCTACCTTTTGATTATGGTCATTTTTTCTCCATCATACAAGACCCGTGTCACTTTCACCTGTAGTTGCAGCAGCCGTTTTGCTTTTTTTTTAATTATAAAGAACGGGGCCGGCCTTACTTATTCTGTTCAGGGGGGATGAAAGACAAAGAAAGGGATCAGGGAGCTTTATGATCGGAGAAAGGGAAGGGGCGTGGTAGGTGTGTCACTGGGTCGGTGGGGGAACCCGGGGGGACGACCCGCCGAATTCACATCAGAAATCGCCAACATGAACACAAACGAAATCTTGAATTTCGTATAGAAAGAAAAGAACCACTTCTATTCTCGGAGCTGAGGTATATGAAGAATGGCCTTTTGGTCCCTTTCGTCCAGTGGTTAGGACATCGTCTTTTCATGTCGAAGACACGGGTTCGATTCCCGTAAGGGATAGGTACTCATTCTCGGCCGCTTTCAGTTAGTGTTCATTGCTGAGGGATCGGGAGTAATCACTACCAGTAGGGGCCCGCTTCCCTAATAGACAAAGAAACCTCGCCTTCTCCGGAATAGCAAGCTAAGGGCCCGGTCTCCTACGAATAGATAAGAAAGAGGAAAAGAGAAGATCCAGGCGATACAATCAAGAGCATGAACCTTTGCTTGCTATCACTCAAGCTTGAGCTCCAGTCGTTTCCAACTCTTGAAAAACTTCTTCTAATAAAAGAAATTTGTTGCCAAGAATCGACTAGTCGGGATCTTTTCTTAGAAACTTTTGGGTAGTCCTTACTAGACCGATCTTTGAACTTTTGCTTATTAGTATGAGACAGTGGCTCAAAACAAAAGAAGGCTTTCCATCTATCTGAGGCATCGCAGCTTGAATCTTTTGACTCTTAGACTTCTAGGCATAGCACATCGGGCAACTTCAACTTCTTATGGAAAAGCGAAACTTTGGTCATGTTGGGATTTCTTCCTCTCTCATCCCCTTCGTTCTAGTTTGAGAGACCTTTATTCTCATTCAATCATCCCGGGGCTCCAAAGGCAGGCTCGCTCTCTTTCTGAGATTCGACTTAGATTCTTTTGCTCGCTAACTTTGAATAGAATACAAAAAAATCTTGTTAGATAGAAGATTTTCGGTATTCCTACCGGAAGACTAACAAGATAGTGTCAACAGCTAACCGAATCAAGGCTCAGGGGGCAGATGCCCTGTGCGAGAAAACCATACAACATTCCGAATTCATTTCCCTTCTCCATACTGATGAACTATGTGAACCGCTTTATTGTTTTGGGCCTCAAACAACGAGAAGACAGCACTCACTCCCCTGTTGTCAAAGCCCATAAACTTTCTCTTAATAGAGAACAACCGAGGGAAAGCTGAGCAATCAAAAGGATGCATAGCCGGGTCGTGAGCGTAGATTGTCGTACTTTACGTCAGCTACTAGACTATAGGCCGTGGAACTAGAAATAGCTTTGATTCGGTCTTACGGGAGCAGTGGAACTCGTAGAATTGCCTTTTCTTTCTGATTCAGTGCCCTTCGGATTCACTGTCAAAGAGGAGAAAGTCAAGGATTTGTCCTTCTTGCATAATAGGGTTCTCGGGCAAAGATCCAAAGACCAAGACTTGCACAACTCCTGTCTAGGCGATCGGATCCCAGAAAGCGAAATGGGAAACTGAAGTGACATTGGCTTCATTCATTCCAATGTCTACTTCCATGTCTTCTTCTTCAACTCCTGGTAAGATCCGAGATTTTGCTTACTATTCTTGCAAAAAGAGCAGCATCCATCCCCGAATCGATCAGACGAAAGAAAGGAGTGTAACCACCCCAAGTCGAAGACCCAAATAGACCTACTTATCCTTGAAGGTCTGATTACCTTAGCAACCCGAAACGTGAGCGGGGAGGCTGACTACACCTTACCCCTTGACTTTGATTGGAGCAGTGCTCCATGAGCCGACTGCAAGCACATACCTATGGATCTATGTCACCAAAAGCAAGTTCTCTAGCCCATGCCACGTCCTAGATCTATTTAAGTGAAAGGAACAGTACAAACAAGAAATTTCGTTGAATTACGGTATTCTACAAGCGTGGATCAGTATTTACTAAGAGATAGATTTTGTTTGAGAGAATAGTACGATAAAGAAAAGAAATGCTAGCAAAAAAAGACTAGAGAAAGTGTACTAACAGCAATACGGTTGGTTTGCTCAAAATATTGTCACTAGAATGGAGTGTTGCAAATAGGTAGAAAACTGGTGTACGGGTGTACAGAATCTCACATATAGATTGTGTGCCGTGAGTGAGAGGTCAATCACTCTCAGTTCTTCTTTCTCAATTCTCGAAGACGATGAAGAGCTCTTATCGCCTTGAGGCTGATTGATTTTCTAGCTGAGTAGAAATATCATAAATAAAAGAAAGTAGCGGATGAAAGGTATGCTTAAAGGCTATCTGAGTTCACAGGTGTCGTTGTTTATCTCCTTTTTTTAAGGTTGATTGGGTGAGTGTTTCGTGGCTGGCCTTTCTCTTGTTGTTTCTATCAACATAATAAATATCACAATCATAATAAAAGGAAATGTTTCATACTAATGGATTCGAGTCCATAACCATGGGTTCCAGTGCACGAGATCTTGTAGCACTTACCAATGAGGCCCTATCAATTAGTATTACACAGAAGAAATCTATTATAGACACTAATACAATTAGATCTGCTCTTCATAGACAAACTTGGGATTTGCGATCCCAGGTAAGATCGGTTCAGGATCATGGGATCCTTTTCTATCAGATAGGAAGGGCTGTTGCACAAAATGTACTTATAAGTAATTGCCCCATAGATCCTATATCTATCTATATGAAGAAGAAATCATGTAACGAAGGGGATTTTGATTTGTACAAATGGTACTTCGAACTTGGAACGAGCATGAAGAAATTAACGATACTTCTTTATCTTTTGAGTTGTTCTGCCGGATCGGTCGCTCAAGACCTTTGGTCTCTACCCGGACCCGATGAAAAAAATGGGATCACTTCTTATGGATTCGTTGAGAATGATTCGGATCTAGTTCATGGCCTATTAGAAGTGCAAGGCGCTTTGGTGGGATCCTCACGGACAGAAAAAGATTGCAGTCAGTTTGATAATAATCGTGTGACATTGCTTTTTCGGTCCGAACCAAGGAATCCCTTATATATGATGCAAAATGGATCTTGTTCTATCGTTGATCAGAGATTTATCTATGAAAAATACGAATCTGAGTTTGAAGAAGGGGACGGAGAAGGAGTCCTCGACCTGCAACAGATAGAGGAGGATTTATTCAATCATATAGTTTGGGCTCCTAGAATATGGCGCCCTTGGGGCTTTCTATTTGATTGTATCGAAAGGCCTAATGAATTGGGATTTCCCTATTTGGTCGGGTCATTTCAGGGCAAGCGGATCATTTATGATGAAAAGGATGAGCTTCAAGAGAATGATTCAGAGTTCTTGCAGAGTGGAACCATGCAGTACCAGAGACGATAGGTCTTCCAAAGAACAAGGCTTTTTTAGAATAAGCCAATTCATTTGGGACCCTGCAGATCCACTTTTTTCCTATAGAACAAGGCTTTTTTAGAATAAGCCAATTCATTTGGGACCCTGCAGATCCACTCTTTTTCCTATTCAAAGATCAGCCCTTTGTCTCTGTGTTTTCACATCGAGAATTCTTTGCAGATGAAGAGATGTCAAAGGGGCTTCTTACTTCCCAAACAGATCCTTCTACATCTATATATAAACGCTGGTTTATCAAGAATACGCAAGAAAAGCACTTCGAATTGTTGATTCAGCGCCAGAGATGGCTTAGAACCAATAGTTCATTATCTAATGGATTTTTCCGTTCTAATACT
>CM071864.1:15127700-15150886 GCA_036759665.1 Gynandropsis gynandra
CCACGACCGAAATTCTTCCGCCTGAATGTATCACCCCTTTTGGACTCCCATCCTTTGGGATATGGTCCGCAGTTCAATCCGTAAATTAGTGCGTGCTCCACTATAGAGTACCGGATGGGAACACTGTTTAAGACGAACCACAACTCCTTCTTGTCCCGTACAATCACGGAGTCAAGCGACTCATGCACACCTGCAAAATGACCAATTAATTAAAGAATACATTATACTTCTACCGACTCATGCGACTCATGCAACCCATGCGACCCATGCCACCCATGCCACCCAACCGACCCTTTGACTCAACCGACCCATGCGACTCGACTGAACCATGCGACCCAAACCGACTCTCTAAGACAACCGACTCAAACGACCCTTAGACCCCCTACCACGCTCAAGCGACGATTGCGACCCAAACCGACTCACTGAGACAACCGACTCAAACGACCCTTAGACTCCGTGCGACGCTCAAACGACCATTGCGACCCAAATCGACTCACTCAGACTCAACAGACTCACTGACACTCACACCCATTTCAAATCAATAAACCATTTTGGGACTCGACATCCTCCAAAACCCTAGAAATCGATCTACTTACACTCATTGAAGATTGACTCGTGCTCTCTTCTCCACCGCTGCTGATTCTAGCCATTTCCTTCTTGCCAACTTCGAATCGATCCCTCTCAAGTTCGAAATCACTAGTTCTTTCTTGGCTTTTACTCTCCCAGAATGCGGGTTTGGCTTTTACTCTCCTAGAATGTCGGTTTTTTCACGTTCGAAAATTAAGGGTAAATTTGTCTTTTCTCCAATTTTTTTTCGATTAAATAATTATTTTAGGGAAGGATATTTTTGAAGCGTTTTAGTCCTACGAGGGTATATCTGATATTCCGCCGTAGTGAAATCATACTATCAACTGTGACATATTGCGATTTTTATTTATATAAAAAACGTGTACAATTGAATTTCGGTATAAATATGTGTAAATGCGTAAGATATATACAAATTGGAAAGTATATGTATGATACAGTTTTAGAAGAATTAATTTGTCTTTTACATCTTATTGCATTTTCAATTTCTTTTGTTGGTAAAGTTTGATGAAACCAAATTAAATGATTGTTGCATAAATTGGTTTTTCTTGGGTTAATTAGTATATCCCCTCAAGTATTTGTTTTAATCGATTATTCTCTCGACTTTGGTTGTTGTACAATTTTTCCTTCAATATTTTGCTCGAATCCTATTTCCATTTCAATTAAAAAAAATTTCCCTAAAACTAGTTTGTCCATTAGTCGTTAAATTTATGTTAAATAAACTATTTCAATTCGAAAATCCTAAAAATTCATCAAACATAATTCAAAAGTGAGCCGTTTCGACTAGAAATCAAACCGATTTTGGCCCAAAATTGACGTAAATTTTGATCCAAAACCAACCCGAATTTTACTCGAATTTTAACTCAATTTTGATCCGATGACAATTATTTGTTAATTTGTTAGAAATATAAACATTTTGTATTGATTTTTTGGATAGTTGCATCAAAATCGAGTTAATCAAATCAGTTCAATTGGTTTCAAGTCAACATTTCCATTGATGTTGGCGATTAGTCAATCATGCATGAATATTTTCATTCTAATATTTTGGAGATCCTCTTCAATTTAATTTGAGAGGTTACTCCTATGATGTTGTTATTTTACAGGAATAAGAGTGTTCAAACCAAGTCATAGCTTTAGATACATTGGTTTCCCAGTGTCAAGACACGTAATAACATGTGCACTATTGTACCAACATATACGCATGAATGCATGTGTACATCTATATGTATGTACACCATACATAACCATACGTATGGATGTAAATACGGTACATATATATACAGATACACATACACATGCAATTACGTAAGGGCCGTACATACCATACATCATACAAAACAATGAAATAATGGTGTATATGGATGTACAATACGTGCACATACATGGATGATATATATCCAAGATAGTATCCTACATCTATGTATGGATTCATGCATTGATTGTAGACACCCTATGTTCATGAATATTTACAACCGGTACTTGTTAGGATTAGACTCCGCCCGAGACACAACAAATCCGTTACAAATTCCAATGGAAGTCCGTTACAAACAATCATCCCCATGCCACAAGGATATTAGTGATGAGGACATCACAAAGAAAGAAAACCTCGAACGGACGGAAGGAATGGATGGGTCGAACGAGAAAGACAATCACATGGACGCAAGGGACGCGTACGAGGACGTGCAAGACGCTGACAAGGACACGTGTGAAGCTTATGAGGATGCGGATATGCGGACGGTTGATGAGACTTGCGGACTAACGGTCGCTTCCGATATTCGGTGGGCTGGTTAACTCGGAGATGAGACTTTGTACGAAAACCCCTAAATGGAGACCTTCCTGAAGTCCAAATTCGATGAAACAAAGACCATTGGAACCAGCACTCAAAGAGCATTCAGATGAGTACCGATCACTACTGGAACGTCACTTTTCCCGTGACATTCCGGCGACGTTTCCGACAAGACATCTAGTGCACACTTAGAGCCAAATTCCAAGGTTTCAAGAATGTTGATGGGGCCTTGGACTAGATCTAAGGCCAGGAGGCTACAAAACAAGATTCAAGACATCATAGAAGTCGGAGAGATTGAACATCAACATTATTGGAAAGGTTTAAAGCCTCACAAGCCCATGGACCACACAAAGACCCATCAAGAGGAAGTATCTTGGATTTGTGTCATTCAAATTCAAATTTGAATTCAAATTGTACCAAGAATACCTATAATTTAGGGCTTATTTCGTGCATTGTTAGTAGGAATAAAATCTAGAAAGATAAGTGGTCAATAAGAGTCTTAGACTTTGAATAGGAGTGTAATGTGGGAAGTTTGTTTTAGTCTTCTTTCTTTTTAAGGAGGCACGCATGAATAAAAAAAATAAGTAATTTTCGAACCAATTACAGATGTAATGAGCTTAGCTCATTGTTTTTGAGATTGAGAGATTCATCTCATACAAATCGTTCAAGTCTGGAACTTGCTCTATTCGACTTATCAAGTAACGAACCATGGTTTCTTGTGGCATCTTCTATCATCCTAAGAGTTCTAGAGGAACATATGCTCAAGGGTTTTGGACGGTATCACTGAAATTTGGGCCAAATTTCTTCAGCACGTATCCGTCTATGGGTTCAAAGGCATCCATCCGCACAACCGAGTGAAACGCACGATCCAGTCGCGGATCAGTTGGTATCAGAGCCACGTTCTCACGGTTGTATCTTTCCAATTCTTGTGCATTTTATTCCTAAATATTTGGTTGATCTCTCTCTTGTAGGTTCAGCCAAGGAGTCATTTAGGGTTTAGAGTAAAAAAAAAAGCAACGGCCAAAGAGCCTAAGAAAAACAAAGAAACGACCAAATAGTCTAGAAAAAACAAAGAAAACGACCAAATAGCCTAAGAAAAAAAGTAAAAAGAAAAGAAAGAAAAGTAAAATAGAAACAAAGCGCCCGAAGGGCCACTTCTTATAGGCTGAACCAACGAGACACCATCCTAAGTTCATCACCAAAGAGCGACTCAACACACGAGAAACACACCAATCGCGGCAAAGAATTTCGGCCCAGACGAACACGTTTTGAAAACGTGAACTCGAAGATAGGGAGTCCTAAGGACCCTGAGATCGGTCCATCAACGAACCCCAAATGAACCTAGTAGACATCACAATCATCGAGGACTAAGCTTGATAAAGAAACGTTGAGTGATTATCTTCGATTGAACTCGTTTGTGCGTAGGTTATTTCTCAATTTCTTTTGTGTGAGTACTAACTTGTTTTGGTCACATTTCCTTTGATTCATCATGTCCAACGAGAATGAAGGATCAGTGAATAGAGCACTAGAGTTTCAAGTGACACAATAGGAGTTTCAACCTCTCCAAAAGCAAATCGCGAATCTCACACGTCTTGATGTGCGTTAAGCTCAAGTAATAAACCTAGACTAACGCCTCCGCAAGAATACGGATCGTGTAGTAACTAGGGTCGAACACAAGGAATTGATGCGACTTATAAGCTATAAAACCAATGGAATAGACGTGTAAGGTGACTAAAGATGGAATTGTTAATGAACTAAACTAAGCTGAATCGATGAGAATAACTTATAGCTAAGGACCATGGGTATCGAGAGTTTGCATAATGATGTGTTCCAAAGTCTAATGCCCTGGTGTTGGTTTATTAGACTTCTAACATCATTCATTCGAGTGGCGTACAAGTAATGAAAGCATTAAGATCAGCCATGAAATCTGAAAACATGATAAAATACCAATTTCATTCATAACGAGTGGCGTACAAGTATGAAAGCATTAAAATCCACCATTCATTAAGCTCAAGACTTCGTTACAACATGGCAATACTCTCTAACCCATGGCATAGGATCTACTCAGACATAAATACAGCAAAGGAAACACAAGAGAATTCTAAGTTCGACATAGATAGAGAAAGAGATAACTCCCTATTCATAAACCGATGTCTTCGGTAGATTCTCCTTGCTCCCGATCCGTAGATCCGTCTTTTTCTTCCTTCTTTCTTTTGCCCTAGTGTCTCTGAATCTTCTCCTCTGCAATCTGGTTCGAAAACTCTCTTTTTCAGATCTAAAATTTCTTTAATTTGGCCATTCTAGATTTTAGGAGTTTGTTGAGAATGAAGGACCCGAGCGGGCATGTTCTCTACCCGCTCGTGCAGGTCACTTGCCCGACCGTGTGCACACAATTGAGCCCGAGCGGGCACCATGCCCGATCGTGTAGATCATCAACCCGAGCGGGTACAACCCACGGTGATTTCTTGGCATGAATTAGCCCGATCGTGCACTGCAAATCCACCCGAGCGGGCACCCTATTCTGGTCGTGTTCCTTGAGTGCCCGAGTCGTGCAAAGCTACGGGGTTGTTTGGTATCAAATAGCCCGATCGTGCACTCAATTACCACCCGAGCGGGCATCGTTGATTTGTTGTTTCCGTCCCTTTTTGCTCGGTGTTTGAGTGCTCACTTCCAATCCATGTCCTTGCACAAGTTGAACCTTGTCCTTCAATTGCGTTTTCAGGGTTAAATTGCCACAATCTCTCGTGTTTCTCCTCATGTCTTCGTTTCCTATGCAAAACACGAAATCTAGATGAAGTCCTCGAATAAACTCGGTAAATGAATGAAATCTAAGCAATCTACTTAAAACTAGACCTAAGAATGATATAAAAACTACAACGGATTACGTGTTATCACATCTCCTCACAGTTCAACAACAACCATCGCAGCTCGAAAAGGGAGAATCGGCTCATCCAGGGCCTAATCATGATCAATCCAGGCCTGGAATACCACATATGAGAGGACAAAGATCAATATGCAAACTTGCATTTTCGTCGATACGGCGGGGGAGGTACAAACAGACCCTCTGATGACGAAGATGACCTACCCTTAATGGCAAGACGAAGGCAAGAGGGAAGAGCACCACATAGAGACTTCCATGATCATGATAATGGTGGTGTGAGAGTGGACATTCCCATGTTTACCGTGGGTAGCGATCCGGAGGCATACTTAGACTGAGAAAGACACACGGAGATGGTGTTTGATCTCCACAAGTACACCGAGCAACGAAAGATCAAACTAGCCACTACTAAATTCAGTGACTATGCTTTGATTTGGTGGGATCAAATCATCCATTTCATAGGGATGAACGGTGACCAACCGGTGAACACATGGCGGTACCTCAAGCAAATCATTAGAAGCCGATATGTACCTTCATATTATTATGAAAAAGTGCGTAACAATCTGAATTTCCTTGTGCAGGGAACCTTATCTGTGGAGGATTATTACAAGGAGATGCAAAAGATGATGGTGAGGGCGCAAACTCAAGAGGACGAATAGACCATCGTGGACCGCTTCAAACGAAGCCTCAACATCAATATTTTGGAGCAAGTGGAGACACATTGGTGCCAAACACTCAATGAGCTATTGGATCTCATCAAAATATACGAGAGACAGTCACTAAGGAGGTTGAGGCATCAACAATACGGAGGAAGCAGCTCCAACACGCCGCAAAGTTTTTCACAAAACAGCCACTCGGACGGAACCGAGGAGCGACCCGCACGCACATAAGTGCGTCCAGATCGGGCACCACCCAGCACGGAACTGCAAACGCTTTGAACCCAAGAAATCACTTGTTTTCGGTGTTCCGGACGAGGGCATTATGCGTGGGATTGCCCAAACCGACTCTCCATATTCATTCTCGAAAACGCCGATATCGAGTCTGATCATTCATCCGATCGAGAGCAACAAATAGAAGAGATAAGCTCCAAGGAGGAGATAGACGAGTATCCAGCACTTGGAAGACTCTTGGTGACACGACAGGTCCTTAGCACAAAACCTAAGGACGATGCGGCCGAACAACGGGAGAACATCTTCCACAGTCAAGGTCACATCCACGGTAAGATATGCAGTATCATCATCGAAAATGGGAGCTGTACCAACATCGCGAGCACCATTCTTGTGGAGAAGCTTGGACTCACCACTCTCAAGCCTCCGAAGCCATACAAGCTCCAATGGCTCAACGATAGCAGAGAGAAGAAGGTCACCAAGCAATTTTGGGTACCATTTCAGATTGGAAGATACGTGGATGAGATCCTATGTGATGTGGTACCCATGCAAGCAAGTCACCTCTTGTTTGGCCGTCCTTGGTAATACGATGCAAAAGCGCAGCACGACGGCTACACCAACCGATATTCCATCCGACACAAGGGCAAGAAGATCAACCTACTGCCCTTGTCACCAAAGCAAGCCTATGAAGATCACCTTCACATCGTGCAGCAAGCTAGGAAGGTTGAGGAACCCAACAAGTCGCTCATCATTACCAAGGTTCCAAGAAGGCATTGCTCGCAAACCGGCCGATGGTTCTCGTACAGTATAAGGAGGCATTATTGAATGAAGAAGCTACTAACATTTGACCGCAGCCTTTTAGTTTAACTAATGCACCTAGTAGATTCATGAGGTTGGTGAATCATGTTCTTAGGGATTTCATTTGCAAATTTTTTGTAGTATAGTTTGATGACATCTTATTATACTCTAAGAACATTAGGGAGCATGTAGAGCACCTTAAGGCGGTTTTAGGTGTTCTTAGAGCGGAAATGTTGTATGCTAACATGAAGAAGTGCACCTTTGCTACTAACAAGTTTGTTTTTCTAGGATTTTTTGTTAGTGATCAGGGTATCTTTGTGGATCAAGAGAAGGTTCAAGTTATCAAGGAATGGCTGCTAGCACGGTTGTAGAGGTCCAGAGCTTCCTAGGTCTCATGGGGTTTTACCGACGATTCGTCCGCAATTTCAGCACCATTGCGGCACCAATGACTGAGCTCATGAAGAAACACCGAGCCTTTGTGTGGCGAGACACACAAGAGAGAGCGTTCCAAATGCCCAAGGAGAAGCTGATCCACCCACCTCTCCTATCTCTCCCCGACTTCACCAAGACACTCAAAGTTTTAATGAGGATCAACGACAATGCCTATCAACTTGATCTTCAAGATAAGTACAACATTAGCTCATCATTCAATATCACTGATCTTGGCTCTTGTATTGCAGATGAAGTGGATTTGAGGGCAAATCCTATTCAAGGGGGAGGGAAAGATGAGAATATCACAAAGAAAGCAAGCCTCGAACGGATGGAAGGAGCGGATGGGTCGAACGGGAAAGACAATCACGTGCACGCATGGGACGCTGACGAGGACGTGTGGGATGCTGACAAGAACGCGCGTGAAGCTTACAAGGACGCGGATATGCGGACCGTTGACGAGACTTGCGGATTAACGGTCCGTCTGATATTCGCGGGCCGACTAACTGAGAGATGAGACTTTGTATAAAAATACCTAAACGGAGGCCTTCCCGAAGTCCAAATTCGATGAAACAAAGACCATTGGAACCAGCACTCAAAGAGCTTTCAGATGAGTACCTGATCACTACCGCAACGTCACTTTTCCGGCGACATTCCGGCGACGTTTTTGAAGAGACCTCTAGTGCATACTTAGAGCCAAATTCCGAGGTTTTAAGCATGCTGAAGATGCCTTGGACTACATCTAAGGCCAGGAGGCTACAAGAGAAGATTCAAGACATCATATAAGCCTAAGAGATTGAACAACGACATTATTTGAAGGGTTTAAAGCCTCACAAGCCCATGGACCACATGAAGACCCATCAAGAGGAAGTGTCTTGGATTAGTGTCATTCAAAATCAAATTTTAATTCAAATTGTACCAAAAACACCTATAATTTAGGGCTTATTTCGAGCATTGTCAGTAGGAATAAAATCTAGGAAGGTTAGTGGTTAATAAGAGTCGTAGACTTTTGAATAGGAGTGTAACGTGGGAAGTTTGTTTTGGCCTTCTTTCTTTTTAAGGAGGAACGCATGAATAATAAAAATAAGTCATTTTCGAACCAATTACAGACCAAAGGAGCTTAGCTCATTGTTCTTGAGATTAAGAGATTTATTTCACACAAATTTTTCAACTCCGGGACTTGCTCGATTCAACTTATCAAGTAACGAACCATGGTTGCTTGTGGCGTCTTTTATCGTCCTAAGAGTTCTTGAGGTGCATATGCTCAAGGGTTTTGGACGACCTCACTGATATTTGGGCCAACGTTCTTCAGCACGTATCCGTCTACGGGTTCAAAGGCATCCATTCGTACAACCGAGTGAAACGCACGATCCAGTCGCACATCAATTAGGCGGAGCATAGCCATCATGACCATTGCGAATGGATGCCCATTGAAAACTTTCAACGAGCTTACATTTGTAACTTTTATTCATTGTAACGGCCATCCATTGGTAAGTTATACGTATTTCACTTGTCAACCATTGAAAATTACCAGACATAAAATTTTAGCGAATGTCAAGCAAAATTAAACGATTCAACGGGTGTCCGTTGATTTGGAAAAGAATGTGCATGAATTGGAAAACATGATGTAAAAAATAAAATTAAAAAATTTTGATATTAGAATTACACATTTTACCTATGGTATGTAGTTGACTCTTCAAGTGGCGAGTCTTCCTTCAATGGTTCATGGAATTTGTTGCCATATTCATCTTATGCATCTTCCAATTCAAATTTTCAAAATCGCAGATTTATTCATCATCCATGTCATTTCTTGAGAGAATTTCTTCCTGATTGTCTATATCAACTAACCGTATAGGCTTAGTGTGATCGGTTCACAATGGATCTTCTTTTTCTTTTTTGTTTGTAACACCCTCCGATTTAATCTTAACTACCGCCCACATTCGTCTCATCGACGTTTCAATTGTGTTAGATAGTGCATGTATACGTGATATACTTGATTTGTTGTGATGAATGGATTATACTTTCCATATTCTCGTGCCGGGTTGATGTCAAATCTCCCCATCGATTTTTTCGTGTACCATTAATCATCTCGTTTCTGTACACGATTCTCGCATGATTTTAGATATGTTTATGACGATAGTTGTGATGTTTACGTGTGATTGTGTATCTGTTTTACTTGTTTTTGTGTTTTCATGTTCTTATTGGTTTTTATGTGTATTTGGTTCATTTTACAGCTAAAGAGCATACACCGGACAAAGTAGGAGCATTGAAGATCATAATGGAGCAAATGAGACGAGAAATGGACAAGGAATGTGATAGGAAATGAGGAGACAAGGCCCCCCGCGGGGTGGTCTCCTTAGTCCGCATGGGTTGAACATCCAACAGCACTTGCCGGAGTTGTGCTCACCTTCAGCACGCACAGATTAAGCTTCAAGAGGAGCTCATGCGGGGTGTCTTCCTTAGCCCACGTGGGGTGGTGTTCCAGCAGATTATGTCCGAGTCGTGCTAACCCTTAGCACGCGTGGGGCATGGGATGTCAAGGGAGCCCGTGCGGATTGACCACTGAGCCCGCGCGGGGCATGGCTGTATAGAATTCTAAGATTGGTTTAGACTAGAACCAAGATAAAGACTAGAATGAGAATAGAATTGAGATTAAGGTCAAAACGAGCAGAATAGGCAGAATGAGCAGATAAGAGAGAATGAGAGAGAATAGCACTCAAAACGTGCTCAATTCACTTGTATTGTAATATTTACATGGTTTACATATTTATAGAACAAAATATAGCTGTTGGGGCTCATCTAGCCGTTGGGGATTCAAATTAAAGAGAGCAAAGTGAGTTACAGCTGTTCTGCACAATGAGAGCTAAGTGTGTGACAGCTATTGTGCACTAATTGAAGGTTCTAGATCTATGGGCTTAATTCAAGATTTAATCAGCCTAGAGTAAGGTAATTAACCTTATTATGATGAAGAATGTGAATTCTTCTAACATTCCCCCTCAAGCTTTGTCTGGTCAACAAAACTCTAAGTGATGCCTCGTTAAAACCTTTTCCAATAAAACCCAGTGGGACAAAAATTGGAAGAGGAAAAAGAGTGCAACACTTAGGATTTGTCAACGTGACCAACAAAGCTTGACTCGTGCAATGGCTGATGAATGTCAAGCAAACCGATTTGTTGTTGAAGCTTCTTGCAGACTCTTTCATTTGTTGCCTTGGTGAGAATGCCCGCAAGCTGTTCTGAGCTTCGAGTGTAGCTAGTGAAGATGATTCCTTTCTTGATCTTTTCACGAATGAAGTGGCAATCAACTTCAATGTGCTTTGTCCTTTCGTGAAAGACTGAGTTTGCGGCAATGTGAATGGCTGCTTGATTATCACAATGGAGTGGAATGGCATAGTTTGTTGTGATGCCAAGATCTTGGAGAAGAGCTTTAATCCACATCAGTTCGCAAGTTGTGCTTGCCATTGCTCTATACTCTGCTTCAGCGCTTGATCGAGCAACAACCGATTGTTTCTTGCTTCTCCATGTGACTAGATTACCTCCTACAAAGGTGCAAAACCCTGTTGTAGACTTTCTATCACTTCGATCTCCTGCCCAATCAGCATCACAATATCCGACGATACTTGTATGGTTGTTACATTCCATCCAAATGCCTTTGCCCGGAGATCCCTTCAAATACTTGAGTATTCTCTCTACCATGCTCCAATCTTGTTGTGATGGTGCATGCATATGTTGACTAACCTGATTTACAGCAAAACATAAATCAGGTCGGGTAATTGTAAGATAAATTAGCTTACCTACAACTCGTTGGTAGCGTCCAATGTCCTCGAATGGTTCCCCCTGTTGTCGATCTTTGAATTTTTCTTCAATTGGTGTCTTTGCAGGTTTTGCTCCAAGCTTTCCTGTTTCTTTCAAAAGATCAAGTGTATACTTTCTTTGGGATAGAAATAAGCCATTAGACATCCGACTTACTTCAATTCCAAGAAAATACTTTAATTCTCCTAAATCTTTTATATCAAAGGTAGTTTTTAAGAACAATTTCGTGTTTTCAATTCCTTCGGTATCATCTCCTGTTATTATAATATCATCAACATATACTATTAGAACGATAGTACCTAAAGCTTTCGGTACCATGCCCTTGGAGATTGTTTGAGACCATATATAGCTTTCTTGAGTAGGCACACTCGTCCATGATCAGTATGTAGCCCCGGTGGTGGAAGCATGTAGATTTCTTCTTCAAGTTCGCCTTGGAGAAAAGCGTTCTTCACATCCATCTGCCATAGACTCCATTTCCGGTTAGTTGCAATGGAAAATACAATACGTACAGTGTGGAGCTTGGCAACAGGAGCAAAGGTTTCTGTGTAGTCTTCTCCATATGTTTGTGTAAAGCCTTTGGCTACAAGGCGAGCTTTGTATCTCTCGATAGTTCCATCGCTGTTGTATTTGATTTTGTAGACCCACTTACATCCGACAGCCTTTTTCGCTTTGGGAAGCTCTACAATGTCCCAAGTGTGGTTCTTTTCGAGCGCTTGAATCTCCTCTTGCATAGCATCTTGCCATTCCTTTTGGTTCTTAGCTTCTTCGAAGGTGTTAGGTTCCAGGTCCTGATCAATCTTGCTGAAAAATGCTTGAAACTCATTCGGAAGGTGAGATATAGCACAAAAACTTTGAATCCATTTTTAAAAACCCTTGTATTTATCCAATTTTCAGTAGGAAATTTAAGACGTTCACTTCTACGAAGTGTAATAACCTGTGTATCTTGCTGCTTTGTGCCTTTATTATGAGAGCTGGTTGGATCTTTAGCATTTTGCTCGTTCCTCGGCTCTGAACCAACTTCTCCGCGAGTATCTTGATCACTCAAGGCGTTTTCATTGGTAGGTTCATCATTTGTGTTGTTTTCTTCGTAGTTTTCAGGTTCCTCTTGTTCTAACTTATCAGCTTCTTCAGACTCGTCTTCTAAGGGAATTTCATGCATTTCCTGCTCTAAAGAATCTGAGACATTGTTGTTAGTGACATTAAGATCATTTACAAGAGTTTGTAGAGTCAAACCAATGTTTGAGGGTACTGCAAGGCTCTTCAACTCCTCCCAATTGGGTTCTTCAAAATATCCTCTGTTCTCATCAAATTTAACCTCTCTTGAAACCAAGACTCTCCTTGTTTGAGGGTGATAGCACTTGTACCCCTTTTGAGTAGTAGAGTATCCAATGAACACGCATTTGATACTTTTAGGTTCTAGTTTGTTTCTTTGTCCTTCATCTACAAACACGTAACAAACACTTCCAAACACTTTTAGATAACCAATATCAGGTTTAGAGTTATTGAGTACCTCGTATGGTGACTTATCATTCAAGCATTTTGTGGGAATGCGATTGATCAAATGGCATGAAGTAATGACAGCATCTCCCCAAAACTGCTTTGGAACGCTCTTGTAGAACATCATTGTTCTTGAGACCTCCATAAGATGACGATTTTTGCGCTCAGCTACTCCATTTTGTTGTGGAGTGTACGCACATGATGTTTGGTGAACAATGCCGTGTTGATCAAGATATTGTTTGAATTGGTTGCTGGTGTATTCTCCACCATTGTCTGTGCGTAGAATCTTGAGTTTGGCGTCATATTGGGTTTGGATAAATCTGTGAAACTTGACAAATGTGTCAAATACAGCACTCTTCGAAGAGAGTAGATAAATCCAAGTATATTTAGATTTTTCATCAATGAATGATACGAAATATTTCTTATTGTCTCTAGTAAAGCATGGGGAGGTCCAAACATCAGAATGAATAAGATCAAAACAAGTGTTATAATTCGTGTTGGATTCAGGAAATACCGTTCTACAATGTTTACCCAAAATACACGCTTCACACTTTTCGTGATCGAACTTGATGTTTGGAACCAAAAGACTAAGTGCTTTATAATGCGGATGGCCTAATCTAGCATGCCAAATAGAACATAAAGTTCTATTAATATTAGAATTCGAAAAAAGGGCTGAAGAAGAGTCGTTGTGGAGATCTTCCAAGATGTATAAACCATTCTTGAGAGTCCCTCCTCCAATGATATGCTTAGTTTTAATATCCTGCAGCCAAAACTTGTTAGAATCAAAGCTAACAATGCAATTAAGGTCTTTAGCCAATCTGTTGACAGAAAGTAAGTCATTAGAAAAGTTTGGCACATATAAAGCAGTTGTATCTCGTTTAAAGATTTCTAGTCTGCCAATTCCTTGAATAGGAACATTATGACCGTTAGCAATAGACACAAAACCATCAGAATGTTGTAGTTTGTTTATTAATTCCTTACTTTTAATCATGTGGTTTGTTGCACCTGAATCCACAATTATGTGATGTACTAGTTTAGAGTTCGAGGAAACGTTACCAGACTCGGGTGGAGATCCCGATTTTTGACCAGCATTGATCATCATCTTGATGAAATTCTCTAGGTCTGCTTTGGTTACGAAATCTGCTTTGGTAATGTGGGCAGCACCTTTAATTTGAGTGTTCTCTCTTGGTTTGCTGGTTTTGAGGTGAGGGTGAAGGATCCAACACCGTTCTTTTGTATGTCCCTTCTTCTTGCAGAAATCACACCATGGACTCCTTCTTTCAATCCGTGGTTGTCTAGCATTGCTATAATGAGCAATGTCACTTGATTCTCCTTGGAAAAGACGATTTGAACCTTCTTCTTTTTGGATCATCATGCAGACTTCGTTGAACTCCGGGAATGGGTTTTGTCTGAGAATATGGCTGACGAGATCAGAGTAGGACTTGTCCAATGATTGGAGAAGTTCAAAAACTTGATCTTGATTCTCTCTCTGCATGATTTCTTTTGGATCTGTGGTCGTGGGACGTAGCTCACTTAACTCAGCACGTAGATCCTTAAAATCACCGAGATGTTGGTTGAATGGCTTGTTCTCTTGCTGAAGGTGATTCAACGCCTTCTTGATTTCGTATACTCTAGTGAGATTGAAAGCATTTCCATAGACCTGTTTCAGCTCATCCCACAACTTCTTGGCGTTCTCCATATGACCATAAGCTCGGAGAATGTGAGGAGCAAGAGAGTTTTGGATTAGGACCAATGCATTGGCTTCTTGCTGTGATTCCTCAGTAGAATCATCAGCTATGGCCTTTCCGTTGTCATTTGATGACACAAATTTCCACAGGCCTCTGCTGCAGAGATTAGCTTTCGCTAATCTTGACCAAATGAGGTAGTTTTCTCCATTGAATGCAATGGGAATGCCTCCTTGATTGTTGGTTGCCATTGAAAAAGCTTAAAGGAACAGAAAAGAAGTTTAAAAAAAACAGAGTTTTCGAGTTTTCTGGAAACAGAAAAGAAGTAAAGGAGAGAATTTGGTGTTTTTAAGATTGATGCGGAAGAAATGAAAAGAATCCTTGTTCAATCGAACCGGGCTCTGATACCATATAGAATTCTAAGATTGGTTTAGACTAGAACCAAGATAAAGACTAGAATGAGAATAGAATTGAGATTAAGGTCAGAACGAGCAGAATAGACAGAATGAGCAGATAAGAGAGAATGAGAGAGAATAGCACTCAAAACGTGCTCAATTCACTTGTATTCTAATATTTACATGGTTTACATATTTATAGAACAAAATATAGCTGTTGGGGCTCATCTAGCCGTTGGGGATTCAAATTAAAGAGAGCAAAGTGAGTTACAGCTGTTCTGCACAATGAGAGCTAAGTGTGTGACAGCTATTGTGCACTAATTGAAGGTTCTAGATCTATGGGCTTAATTCAAGATTTAATCAGCCTAGAGTAAGGTAATTAACCTTATTATGATGAAGAATGTGAATTCTTCTAACAGGCTGTAACATCTTCCCTAGAAGTTCTCTAACGGGGAATTTGTATAAAAAGGGACACCTGATTGAGTTCAGATGCAAGCAAAAACAGAGGAGAACCCTAGAAGGGTACAAAACATCCATCCATCCATTTAAGAGCCCTCTTTGATGGGAGACACAACAAGGAGTTAAGAATTGATACATGATCGCACTCGTTTGGTATTTCTATGCTCGTTACTCTACTGTTTTGTTTATGTTGTTTAGACTTATTATCGAGTAGTAGATTTTTTTTAGGAGAAGGGATTAGCTCATGGCTATCCCGGAACCATCTTTGATTTGTTTATGAATGTATTTCCCCGTTTCGTTTATCTATTTTTTTTCTGAGCGCTTAATGACTTGTGTTTACGAATGGCCACTTATTTGCATGTGCTAGGGATTAGGAAAAGGATTGAAAGGTGAATTCTAGTCTTATAAAATCAGGCTTAGAAGAACCAAGACTAGGTCACAAAAGTAGGATAGTTACGGTTGAGGATTGAATCGAGTGAATCATGAATCGTAATGGGGTTTATTTGGGGTGTCAGCCACGAAAGTACGGGATGACTCAATCTAGCCACGTTTCCTATACCTTGGGAGAGGGTAGGTTCTACATTAGGATCGCATGTCTTAGATATCTTGATTGGGAATCCATGATTGTATAGATCGGAGATAGGTTTCAGAAGCTATGCGATGAAACCAGATTCTAGAACGTTTGTCTCTTCTTAGATCGTGTTACATTAGTCCTCGTGGGATTGATACCTTCATTACTACACACGTGTCGTGCACTTGTGGATAGTTTAGGTTAACTTGTTTAACTTCACACCCATCAAGTTTTTGGCACTGTAGTTGGGGACTAATTGTTAAAACGCCTTAGTTTAAGATTTAGAATCATACTTGTTTTTTATTTCTTTTTGTTTCTTTCTACTAATTTTTTTTACTTCTTTCTTAGGTGCATGACCCAATCTCAAGGTAATCCGAATTTGCATCGAATCGAGCCCGAGATTGAGAGAATGATTAATAAACGAAAGACAGGAATGTTGTATTGGATGGTCAAGGAAAGCCGCAATTAACCATTGGTAATGTGGCGCAATTACAACAACCGCAGGCTCCTCCACCACATCGTCTCCGTGATTACGCGGTGCCAAACATGGGCCTCATCCAAACTGCAATAATGGCACCTGCTGTTGCGAGGGAGCAATTTGAGATCAAGCCCGTGATGATCAACATGTTATATCAAAAACAGCTCATGGGGGGAAATCATGCAGACCTTCATCAACATCTACGACACTTCTAGAGCTTTCAAGCACATTCAAATATCATGGATTCCCGAACGATGCTATATTCTTGTGTCTCTTTCCNNNTTGGGGACGAGCGAAAACGTGGCTACAATCTCTTTCCGCTGGTTCGATCACTACATGGGACCAGCTTTGCACGACATTCCCTCCGAGCAAGACAATTAACATGCGAGGCGAAATAAAGATGTTTAGATGTCGAGAGGGAGAGACCTTATTTGAAGCATGGGGGGAGATTCAAGGACCTTTTATAAATCTTTCCTCATCACGGTCTAGAGCAGTGGTATGTGATCCAAACATTCTACTACGGGATCACGTATGAGCATAGAACAATGTTAGACAACGCTGCTCGAGGATCTTTCATTGACTTAAGCGTTGAAGAGGCATACGAGCTTATCAAAAATCTTTCCATGAACCACACCATGTGGTCACATCAAGAAGTATGCCAAACAAGACACGAGGTCTTTACAAATTTGATCAAAGAAAGGCGATGGGCAATGCGGTGAATGCCATTTATTGTGCAAATTGTGGAGAAACGGACCATATGGCTTAAAGAAGCATGATGCAAGAAGTCATGGAACAAGTGAACTACTCCCAGCTGCAAGGCAACACGCAATTCGGGAACTCATACAATCCGAATTGGAGGAACCTCCCGAATCTCTCATATCGCATGACACAACCGTTGAAATTTTCGGGTTTTCAGCAAAGGCAGCAGCCATATCAGCAACCGTAGCCACTCCAGGAAGCTGCTCAACCCCCTCAAGCTCCTTCGTCAAGTCTTGAGGTGGTGATGCTTGAGTTCAACAAGGAACAAAGGGAACAGCAATTGACTCATGCTAAATTTAACGAGCAAGTAGGAGCAACAAAGAATGAACTAAAAACTCAAGTTGGGGACTCCGATCAATGAGCTGAATACTCAAATGGAATACTTGATCATGCATATGAATATGCTTGAAAATTCCATTGCAAAGCAAGCTGCCTCATCCCTTCCGAATCTCGGAATGCTACCCAGAAAGCCCAATATAAATCCGAAAGAGTACGTAAATGCGATTACTTTGTGCAGTGATAACATCCGTCGTAGTATTTACATCATTCATAGGTTTAGTTTTGATTAGATTTCTTGGACTTTACCGATTATTTGAATTTATTCGAGGCTTTTATCTACTATTTCGTGTTTTGTGTAGGAAATGAAGACATGAAGAAAACACGAATGATTACGGCAATTCCACCCCGAAAACATGTTTGAATGACAAGATACCTCATGTGCACGGCCATGGAAGCAAACGGAACACTCAAACCTCGAGCGAAAGGAGCGGAAAGAGAAATTGCATGTGTGCCCGATCGGGCACCAATTTGGACCAGAAAAACGCCGAGAACCAGCCCGACTCGGTCTGGTAGTGAACCCATGTGGGCAAGGGAGCCCGACCAGGCTGGAAAGTGAACACGAGCGGGCATGGGTGCTGCCCGAGCGGGTGAAGGTTGTGCCCGAGCGGGTCCACCTTTTTCTCAACAAACTCGTTTAACTTTGAACGAGCAATTGAAGGAAATTGCAGCCATCTAGGGCTAGGGGACGAATCATAGACAAAGGAGGACACCTAGAGACACACAAGAAAGAGGAGAGAACACGGATTGAAGACTTTGGGGCATCCGAAGGATTCATCCGAACCACAACGCTCGGGATGATAGGGGAGACAAACACTTACTTCGTTTTTGTTTGTTTCTCTATGATTTCTGAGTAGATCTGTTATCATGGGTTATGGATGGAATTTTAATGGATGTTTTATGTTATTAATCTTGATTTTCGGTTTTTTCAATTGAATGGTTTGATAGGTTATAGATTTGCGCTTAATGTCTTCATACGTTGTTGATTTCAAGTTTGGATAAGACTGGATATATTCTAATGAGATTAGGTACGTTTGATTGAGATTAGAGATTCGTTCTATAGTTGGGAGAGTTAGATTTGAGTCTCGTGAATGAACCTTCGAATAATTTGATTAATGAGACCGGTCGATTAATCTATTTAGGAACGGTAATAATCAAGGTAGAATTCCCATTGTTCTTAATGCATCTAGAAGTTTCGCGCTACAAAGGAATATGAGCGATGTTGATTCCCTAGATAGAGGATTTAGGCTTACGCCAAGTCATTTCCGTTTATAGAGGTCGAGTTCCCATCCGACATTAGAGGTTGAATTCCCCATCGTTCGTCATGCATCTAGAAGTTCCGCACCGCATAGAGATATGGGTGACGTTGATTTCCTAGGTAGGAGATTTAGGCTTACGCCAAGTCATTTCTAGCATTAGGGGTAGAGTTCCCTAATGTTCTTCATGCATCTAGACGTTCCATGCTACATCGAGATATGAGTGACATTGATTTCCTAGGTAGAGGATTAGATATTAGTTCCCCATCGATTGATACAAACCGAATTTCATGATCCATAGAAACATCCATTGCATGTTCCGGTATTCCCGACACCCATGATACTTCTCATTGCTTAGTCCAGCTTTGTCATACTTATTCTTTACTTTCTAATTCATTACTCGTCCATTGATCGATCTTCTTCTCGAGATATCTTAGTTCTAAAGCTGCACTTAGTCCCCAGACTTCGACCCTTGTACTACACGAACTGTATACTTACGGTAGAGTGGTCTTGGAAATAAATAAAACTCTGATCCCACAGATCAAGTTTTAGGCGCCGTTGCCGGGGACTAGTCACGGTTTTTAGAATTAGGGTTTCGTTGAGTCGAGATCCAATCCTTTCCGAGTCTTTTGTTTGTTTTTGTTTTTTTTTTTTTTTTTTGCATTTTTCTTTTATTTTGAGTCGATTACATCTCTTCCGAGCTGATCTATTGTTTGTTGTCCTTCCCACGTGCAGACTATTCGGTACATATCAAGGTTTTCGAGGGGCAAAGAACTGCTCTTCGACGCCGATATCGACAAGACTACGCGAGCCTTAAAGAAACAGCAAAAAGCGAGGCATAGTGATCCTAAAAATATAGAGGAAACAACAAGTGAGCGTGAAACAGATTTGTCTAGTGAAGATGAGATGGCACAGGAGGAAGCACCGGAAACCTACGGGGTGTATATAGCGCCTAAACACATGCAGCTTCTCTCCTGCATTAGAAGGCCCGAGATAGATCGGAATAGATTTGAGTTACAGCCGACCTTCATTCAGATGTTGAGTCAATCGCCATTTAGGGGACGATCTACGGAAGATCCGAACCAGCATCTCACTCAGTTCAAGATGCTGTGTTCGAACATGAAAGCTTACCCCGGGATAAATGATGAAGCAAATTTGTTGCTTGCCTTCCCGTTCTCAGTTAGGGAGTATGCACTCGAGTGGCTCTACATGCTAACCCCAGATTCCATTCATACGTGGAGCCAGCTCGAAGAACACTTCATGATGCGATTTTTCTCACCCCACAACACGCAGCTATGGAAGAACAAGATTAATTCGTTTTAACAAGAGGATAAAGAGAGTCTTCCAGAAGCGTGGCTGCGATTTAAAGGATATCAACGCGAATGCCCGCACCACGGGATGGATAAAAGATACCTCATCGCTACATTCATTGAGGGTCTTCGTGATGAAGTTAAAGATTGGTTGAACGCTGCTTGTGGAGGTTCTCTACATGACCTCCCGTTCACCGCTATTGAGGCCAAGATTGAGAAGATGGCCAAAGGAAGAAATATTATGTCGGGGAAATTCAATCGCCGCAGTCTAGCCGAGGGAGTGGACAGCGAGGTGCTTGCATTGCGAGCTGAGCTTGCCGAGTTGAAGTTACAAATGGTAAACATGCACCAAGCGTCTCCCGATTCTCACGGATTCAAGGATGTTGCAGATCTGAACTACGTTGCTAATAATCCGTATTCCAACACCTACAATCCGGGCTGGAAGAATCATCCGAATCTTTCCTACAAGAAGACCGATAATGTTTTGAATCTGATGCAAGGAAATTACCAGCCAAGACATCAGAATTTTCAGCCTAGAACGCAAGGCTATCAAGGGTTTCAGCCGAGAGGAGTTCCAGCGCCTATTCTGCAACATGAAGAGGGGAATAACGAGATCACGTCTATGCTCACTTAGATTCTACATGGACAAAAAGATATAAGTGCTGAGCTGAATATTGTAAGACGAGATCAAGATGAAGCAAAGAGGCAAATTGCGGAAATGCAGAAGCACTTAAAAATCCTAGACATCCAAGTGGCGCAAATTACAGAAAAATAGTCCTAATCGACAAGGAGTTTTACCGGGAAAGCCTGAGCCGAATCCCCGTGAGCATTGCAACGCCGTTATGTTGAGAAGCGGGACAGAACTTGCGGATGTCACACCCCAGAATATTGAGAGAGGAGAATGCTCTAAGAGTTCGATGAAGAATCCTAGCGACCAAGAGCATCACAAGGAAGTACAAGTTGAGGATGAAGAAGAACCCTATGTGGCACCACCACCAAGACGCCCTCCACTTCCATATCCCTCACGCCAAAGGAAACGAGCTGAAGATTCACAATTTGAAAAGTTTGCAGCGAGGTTGAAGAAGTTGGATATCTCTATGCCCTTCCACGAAGCTATCATGCAAATTCCGTCTTACGCTAAGTTCCTCAAGAAAATCCTAAGCAAAAAGCGTAAAGTTGAAGAGGAGGAGACAATGATGGTCACCGTTGCAACATACGTCGTTATTCAACATGGGATGCCACATAAATTACCCGATACATGTCCCTTCATCATTCCTTGCAAGCTTGGAAACGTGACCATCCACAATGCCCTATGCGACTTAGGGGCTAGTGTCAGCATCATGCCGATGTCGTTGTACGAGAAGCTTGATTTGCGAGAGATTAAATCCACAAAGTTGGTGTTACAAATGGCTGATTGATCATCGAAACTTCCAATCGGTATTGTGGAGGATGTACCACTTAAGGTGGGCGACTACTACATTCCCGTTGATTTTGTGGTTTTGGACATGAAAGAAGATGAAAGAATACCATATTATCTTGGGGAGACTATTCCTCAATACCGCTGGTGCCGTCATCGACGTGAGAGAGGGAAAATTTACAATGAAGATAGGAGAATCAACAGTGGAGTTTGGGTTAAATAAGCATCTGAAGAAAGTACCTAGGTTAGAGCCCGTTTGGTCCGTTGATTTCACGAGTGACCTATTGCAAGATCCCACAGCGAGAGGTACAGATCAAGATGATGACCACAGGCACGGACAACCCTTGAGACCTTCGAAAGAAACGCAAGGCAAAGACACACACGAACGGCCAAAACAAAACAGCAAGCAAGGCACGACCAAGCATAGGCTAAATCCCAATCGTGCGACATTTTCGACCAAACCCAACAAAGTATGCCCAACCGTTCAGAATGATAAGTTCGACAAGATGCTGATCTTGAACAGCGACATGATCGAGCGAGAGAAAAGCATGGGAGAGCTAGCTGATCTAGCAAGGCGGATGACCAGCGACAAACCGATTGAAGGACACGACGCAGGAGGCATCGGATACGAAGGCGAGGACGTCCACCTCGACGGTGATGAGGAGAGCATTTGGTCAAGCTATCGACCTTAAACAAGCGCTTATCGGGAGGCAACCCGGCTTTTCGGACTTTCGCACTTTATTTTTTCATTTCATTTTTTTCGGACTTATTTTTTTTCTTTTCACATTGATGTAATCGGTGGATTTGTATTTCTTCTTTTTGGATTATGTGATTCTTTTTCACAGGTTTTCGACATCGATATCACCCTTGAGGAGGAGATGCATACAACGTCCAGCCGCATCGCCAACTCGGGACAGCAAGATACACAAGGTGAACACGTCCTAACCCTTACTTTTCGTAGTTTGGTATGCGAGATTCTCTTAGGTCTTGAACACCGAGACGATATTTCATGTCGAGTATCATGTGATTTGGATTAGATGATTAGGATTAGATGTTGATTTTTTTTAGGAATAAACAGATGGATACCTAGTATGAAATTTCGAGTTTAAGTCATTATTGTGCGACTTTGTCGAATCGTGAACAATAGTCTAGGTTTGCTTAGAAGTCTTTTGGATACCGATTAGTTGAGTAGTTGTGCTTGAAACCATGATCTATAGTTGCATTCACCTCCTAGGTTTCAGTACCAAGTATCCATATCTCCGTGTATACCGATTGATCTTTGCTTGTTTGATATATTTTATCGTTCATTTAGACTCCACACGCTTATACTCCGATGTCACCTCGGATAAGTTTCTAACTATTTCAGGTTTATATTGACATGAATACATCGAGTTTGATGGTTCGGGTCTAAGTGAACCCGCGCGGGCAAGGGAGCCCGACCAGGCTGGAAAGTGAACACGAGCGGGCATGGGTGCTGCCCGAGCGGGTGGAGGTTGTGCCCGAGCGGGTCCACCTTTTTTCTCATCAAACTCCTTGAATTTTGAACGAGCAATTGAAGGAAATTGAAGCCATCTAGGGCCAGGGGACGAATCATAGACAAAGGAGGAAACCTAGAGCCACACAAGAAAGAGGAGAGAACACAGATTGAAGACTTTGGGGCATCCGAAGGATTCATCCGAACCACAACGCTCGGGATGATAGGGGAGACAAACACTTACTTCGTTTTTGTTTGTTTCTCTATGATTTCTGAGTAGATCTGTTATCATGGGTTAGGGATGCCATTGTAATGGATTTTTTTGTTATTAATGCTTGATTTTCGGTTTTGTTCAATTGAATGGTTCGATAGGTT
>CM071864.1:15160874-15190709 GCA_036759665.1 Gynandropsis gynandra
GATGCAGCGGTATCCTTTGCACGAATGACGTCCGCAATCGGCTTATACTCTTCGGGAAGACCGTCTAGGATTGCATCGAGGACATCTTCGTGATCAAGCGGCTTTTCCAATAGGGCAAGCTCATCAGCAGTAGTGGTGATGGCACGTAGGTATTCATCAATGTATTGGGATCCTTTTGATGAGCGCTTGATCTTATCACGGCGTAGGAGAAGGTGGCCGCGAGACGCTTTGCCGTAAGTGTTGGCAAGTGTCTTCCACGCCTCGTAGGTGGACGGGGCGTGTGCTTTTAGGGGCTGTAGAAAGTCCGAAATTGCTCCAAATAGGGCTGAAAAGAGGAGACGATCTTGTTGCTTCTATGGCTGAAAATCAGGGTTGTCGACGGACACTCCATCACGGTGGATCTTGGCCGGAGGAACAACGGAGTTGTCCTCAATGAAACATTGAAGATTGTGGCCTTGAAGAAGGGCACGAATCTGAACATTCCACGTGAGAAAATTGGTCGGCGTCAGCTTGGTGATATTGGCCATGTTGACGGTGAGAAGGGTGCTGAGTGGATGTTGTGGATCGAAAGTCGGGGCCGCATCGGAGACACGGGCGGTAGAATGACTTGTTTGGCCGGGCATGAGTTAGGGTTTTGAAGGCGGTGAGCAAGAGATGCAAGATCTAGGGTTTGGTATTGAGGATCTAGGGTTAGATCTTAGATTAGATCTAGGGTAGATTGATAGAGGACCGGTGGCCGCAACTGGGTAACCAGCGGACGCGGTGTGGGACGAAGGAGGAGGGGCGATCCAGGACGCGAGAAAAACGGGCTAGGCGGTGGAAGTAGAGCAAGAGAGACATGAATTAGGGTTTGGGGATTTAGATCTAGGGTTGGAACAGTAGATCTAGGGTTTGTAGGGGAGGAGACCGGCGATGGAGAAGCAACGGAGCGCTGCGCGGGACAAGATACGAGCGGCGACCCGGGTCGCGGTAAAGGTCGGCCGGCGGGAGGAGTGGAGGACGACGGCCTGAAATTTAGGGTTGTTGGTACATTTTGTGTGTTGTTTGGTGGCGTTCGACGGCTAGGGAGGGAGGAGAGGGATGAACGGCCGGAGGATTGGAACAGGGTGATCGGCGGCCGCAAGGAAAAGGGGGAGATCGGCAGCGGTGGCGGTTAGAGAGGGGAGGAGAGGCCGCCGGATTTTTAGGAGAGTTTGTTACGTCATTAGACTTTGTGCTCTGATACCATGATAATTTCAGATCTGAATAATAGATTCAAATTAGCCAAAAACGGCTAAATATACAAGGTTAGACCTAATTACACAATAATAGATCTAATTACAAAAAGACTTATATACCCCTATACATGTATCCTTTACAGTTTTATCTCAGGTCTTTCATGCTAACACATGCAGTAGAGCACGAGAGTCACTACATCTGGATGTATCACGATTCGAGAAAGTCACACACACACCAGGTGTACTCGTTATCTTTTTCTATTTTCTCGAATTTTTATCATGCGGGGATCCCTCATCGGTCTCGAACATCGGGACTGTGTTCCGTTCAGGTCTGGGGGGGTACTCTTTCATTTTTCTATTTTCTCGAATTTTTATCATGCGGGGATCCCTCATCGGTCTCGAACACGGGGACTGTATTCCGTTCAGGTCTGGGGGGGGGTACTCTTTCATTTTGTGATACGGATGCGTATTGAGAGCGACATATTTGCACTTAGGATTAGGTTTAGGATTAGGTTTAGGAATAAGATGGATATCTAGTGAAAATTTTTTCGAGTTTAGTCATGTTTTGTTGTGTTTGAAACCCTTATCTAGTTGAATTCACTCCTTAGATTTCGATACCAAGTAGTCATATCTCCGTATATACCGTCTAGCTTAGCTTTGTTGATACTTTTAGCGTTCCGACCTTATGAGTGTGCCATAGGCAGCCTGGGTCTAAGTAGAAAGTCATCCCTCTTCGACTTCGACGTCCTAGGAACAAAGCGTGGATCTAAGTACCGAAAAGACAGAAATGCATAAGCACGAGAAGAAGTGATTTGAATGATATCAAAAGCTTAGGGAAATAGGTATGGAGATTGCTTGGACGTTATCTAGGGTTGTGAAGTAGACTTAGATTTTAGGTAGGATTTCATGGCTCAGCACTTTCGGTAGACATAAGGCTATACTCGGTACGCTTAGGCTCTTATCCATGTGACACGCTGATTTGCGAAATGACTAGCCCTTCGATATTTTTGAGCTAGTATCCATCGTTATTAGATTCTTCTTGTACTAGACTTTAGTTTTGTTTGAGGACAAACAAAGTTTTAGGTCTGGGGGAGTTTGATAACACTGAAAGTGTATCAATTTTAGGATAGGTGTTAGTGCCATTTTCGCATATATTTTATAGATAGGTTTACATATCCGATACGATTATGAGTTACATACACCCATTTCGTTGGTTTGCAGGTTTTTAGGCGACAATAAATCCATTTTAATCCAATCACTTTGCTATTTTTAGGTCTATCAACCGAGACGGATTCCTGAACAAAACCACGTGCTTTGAAGATAAATCCACTCAGAGCCAAGATCAAGCCTTAGATCCCGAAGGAACATTCAAGCAACGAGCGGAAAAGAGAATATCCAAGACAACAAGGGTGCCCGGTTGGGCACCATAGTCCACCCGCTAGGGTAAAACCTATGGGGTTTTATCCGCACACCTTGCACGACCCGGGCACGAAGGCAACGAGATCGGGTAGCCTTACCCGATCGGACGCAAGACGTATACCCGCTCGGGCGTTAATTCATCGCAAATTCCCCAAGAGTTTGCACGACTCGGGCCGCTCAACCACGCGATCGGGTACTGAATGCCCGATCGAGCTATATGAAGGAACACGACCGGGCGCACCTCTGCACGACCAGGCAACAGTGGTGCCCGAGCGGGCCGTGTATTTCGCAACAACCTAGATCTTGCATTCAAACAACCTATTTTATATAACAAAAATGATCTAGAGCAAAGGGGTGACGTATAGGGCAAGGAAAGGCTTGGAAAACATCTGGAAAGGCTCGGGAGACGTTGGAGAAGAAAAGAAGCATTAATCTTCACATCGGTAACACGATAGGGAAGGTCGAGGCATCGAATTTCCTAGAGTCTATCATCTTTAGGATTATGTTATCTTCGTCTTTTGTATTCTCCATGAGTGAGTAGAGTCCCAACTACTGGTAGGGATATCGGATTGTAATGGATGAACAATGATTTGCGTTAATGCTTAGATTTATTGATTTATTCTTGATTATCGGTTCTACGCTTAACATTATTACTCTTACGCTAGTGCTGCCCGCTTAGTTACATAGGATTTCGGACTTTGCTGGAAGGTTAAAGAATGAATCCGGACCTCTTAAGTTGTAGGTTAAGTTCGGCTAATGAGAATCTGTTTTTTAATATTTGGTACAAGGGTCACAGAGCCTCATGCGACCCATGCGACTCATGCGACCCATACGATCCATGCGACCCATTATTTACAAATATTATGAATCCCATTATCAAGATAAGTCGATAGGTTTATGATCCTTAGTTGCTTCATCCATACGATTCCCGGTATCCCGACACCGTAGTGTTCGTCATATCCGAGTTTACCCCAACCTAGTATCGTTGTCACCACTTAGGTTAGTTTTAGATATTTAGGACCATATCCTCTTCTATCTTTATTCGTCTTAGTTTAGTTTCATTCTTAGTTTTTGGCTGCTTTAGTCCCCAGAGATAGACCACGGTACTACACGATCAGTATACTTGCGGTGAAGTGGTCTAGGATAATTTATAACTCGTGCTTCTACACATCACAAAGTTATGGAATTCAAATCCCGTCCTAAAATTCATTGTTGTAGTCCTCTAATCACGTGAAAACAAAAAAAAAAGCGGAAAAGGGGTGCAACACGAGAGACAAACGCAAATAGGAAATACGAAGCAAAAGGAATATCCGAGAGAAAAACGCAAAGCAAGCGGCGTATGGACAAGAAATGACATTCGTATCCTAAGAAACTCGAAAAGGGCATCTCCCGGCTTTAAAATTCCAACATATCGACCTAAATAAAGGGTTTTGAGCTTGAAAAAATAGTTAGGCTGCCTTCAGCATCCCGGGGCATCGTTATCTTTTAATGAGGAATAAAATGTGAAATAAATCATATAATTTGGAGCTTCGTACGCAAAGTTATTGTATTTCAAAGTCCGTCGTATAATTCATTGTTTTAGTCGTCTAATCAAGTGAAAACAAAATAAACGGAAAAGGGGTGCAACACGATAGATAAACGCAAATAGGAACAAGGAAGCAAAAGGAATATGTGAGAGACAAACGCAACGCAAGCGGTGTATTGACAAGAAATGACATTTGTATGCTAAGCAACTCGAAAAGGGCATCTCCCGGCTCTAAAAATCCAACGTATCGACCTAAATAAAGGTTTTTGAGCTTCAAAACGGGGTTGGGCTGCCTTCAGCTACCCGGAGCATCGTTTATCTCGAACAGAGGAATAAAACGTAAAACAATTATGTAATTCGGAGCTTCGTACGCTAAGTTATGGTATTTCAAAGCCCATCGTACAATTCATTGTTGTAATCGTCTAATCACGTGAAAACAAAAAGAAAAAGCGGAAAAGTGGTGCAACACGAGGGACAAATGCAAATAGGAAATAGGAAGCAAAAGGAATATCCGAGAGACAAACGCTACACAAGCGGCGTATTGACAATAAATGACATTCGTATCATAAGAAAATCGAAAAGGGCATCTCTCGGCTCAAAAAAATCCAATGTATCGACCTAAATAAAGGGTTTTGAGCTTGAAAAAGGGGTTGGGTTGCCTTCAACATATAACATGTAATCCGTCATAGTATTTTCATGATTCTTAGGTCTAGTTTTGATTAGATTTCTCAGACTTTACCGACGTATTGAATTTATTCGAGGATTTCATCTACTATTTCATGTTTTGTGTAGGAAACGAAGACATGAAGCAAAACACGAGTGATTACGGAAAATCCACCCCAAAAACGTGATTAAGTGACAAGATACAACATGTGTACGACCACAGATCCAAATGGAACACCCAAGCATCGAGCGAAAGGAGCGGAAACAGCAAGTGAACATAGCCCGCTCGGGCATGGAGGAGGACCTGCTCGGGCTAAAATTACGCAGAATTTCCAGAAAACTTCACACGACCCGGGCATGAAGAGAACATGATCGGGTAGCCTAGCCTGCTCGGGTTGTGTAAGGAGCCTGCTCGGGCTACACATTGGACAGCAAAGATCAGAAAACTCTACACAACTCGGGCATGAAGAGCACACGATTGGGTTGCTTAGCCCGCTCAAGCGGGAACCTCTACACGCCCGGGCTGATGGATGCACGACCGGGTGAAACATGTGCCCGCGCGGGCACATGTTTCACCCAAAGAGGAGAGAACACAGTTGAAGACTTTGGCCACCCAAAGGATTCATCCAAAGACAACGCTCGAGATGATAGGGGAGATGAACATTTACTTCGTTTTTGTTTGTTTCCCTATGTATTCTGAGTAGATCTGTTGTCATGGGTTAGGGATGACATTGTAATGGATAGTTTGATTCATTAATGCTTGATTTCAGTTTTGTTCAATTGAATGGTTCGATAGGTTATAGATATGTGTGTAATGCCTTCATACGTTGTTGATTTCATACTTGGATAAGACCATATCTATTTGACTGAGATTAGGCACGTTTGAGGGAGATTAGAGATTCGTCTAGGCTTGGAAGAGTCAGAATCGAGTCTCGTGAATCAACCTTTGAATGAATTAGATTAATGAGAATATGACCGACCGGTTAATCTATTTAGGAACCGTAATAATCGAGGTAGAATTCCCATTGTTTGTCATGCATCTATGTGTAGATTTACTGCATTGAAAGGTGAGTACGTTTATATCTTAGATAGAGGATTTAGGCTTGGAAGAGTCATTTCCGTTTATAGAGGTTGAGTTCCCATCCGACATTAGAGGTCGAATTCGCTATCATTCTTCATGCATCTAGAAGGTCCGCGCTACATTGGAAGAGTAGTGACGTTGATTTCCTAGGTAGAGGATTTAGGCTTGGAAGAGTCATTTCCAGCATTAGAGGTCGAATTCCCTATTGTTCTTCATGCATCTAGACGTTCCGCGCTACATCGGAAGGTGAGTGACGTTGATTTCCTAGGTAGAGGATTAGATTTTAGTTCCCCATCGATTGATATAAACCGATTTCATGTTCCATAGAAACATCCATTGCATTTTCCAGTATTCCCGAAACCCGTGATACTCCATCTTGCCGAGTCTAGCTTCATCATCTTTATTTATCTTTATTTTCTAGTTCGATATTCATCTATTGATAGATCTTCTTCTCGTGATATCTTAGTTCTAACGTTGCACCAGTCCCCAGAGTTTGACCCTTGTACTACACGAACCGTATACATGCGGTAGAGTGGTCTTGGAAATATAAAACTCTGATTTTCGATCATCAAGTTTTTGGCGCCGTTGCTGGGGACTAGTCATGGTTTTAGAATTAGGATTTTGTTGAGTCGAGATCCAGTCCTTTCAGAGTCTTTTGTTTGTTTTCGTTTTCTGCATTTTTCTTTTATTTGTAGTCGATTGCATCTATTGCAAGCCAAGCATTTGTTTGTTGCTTTCCTACGTGGAGATCACTCGGTACATGTCTAGGAATTCGAGAGGCAAGGAACTCCTCTTCGACACCGATATTGACAAGACTACGTGAGTGTTAAAGAAATAGCAAAAAGCGAAAAATAGTGGTGCCGAGAATATTGAGGAAACGACAAGTGAGCGAGAAACAGATTTATCTAGTGAAGAAGAGATGGAAAAGGAGGAAGCACCGAAAACTTATGGGGCGTACACAGCGCCTAAACACACGCAGCTTCTATCCTGCATTCGAAGGCCCGAGATAGACCGGAACAGATTTGAGTTACAGCCGGCCTTCATTCAGATGTTGAGTCAATCACCATTCAGGGGACGATCTACGGAATATCCGAACCAACATCTCGCTCAGTTCAAGATGTTGTGTTCGAGCATGAAAACATACCCCGGAAGAAACGATGAAGCGATTATGTTGCTTGCCTTCCCGTTCTCAGTTAGGGAGCATGCACTCGAGTGGCTCTACACGCTACCTCCAGATTCTATTTATACATGGAGCCAACTCGAAGAACGTTTGATGATGCGATTTTTCTCACCCCACAAGATGCAGCTATGGAAGAATAAGATTAATTCGTTTGCACAAGAGGATAAAGAGAGTCTTCCAGAGGCGTTGCTGCGATTTAAAGGATATCAACGCGAATGCCAACACCACGTGACGGATAAAAGATACATCATCGCCACTTTCATTGAGGGGCTTCGTGATGAAGTTCGTGATTGGTTGAATGCTGCTTGTGGAGGTTCTCTACATGACCTCCCGTTCACCGCAATTGAGGCCAAGATTAAGAAGATGGCCGAGGGAAGAAATATTATGTTGGGAGAGTTTACTCGCCATAATCTAGCCAAGGGAGCGGACAACGAGGTGCTTGCATTGCAAGTTGAGCTTGCCGAGTTGAAGTTACAATTGGTAAACATGCACCAAGCGTCTCTCGATTCTCACAGATTCAAGGATTTTGCATATGTGAACTATGTTGCCAACAATCCATATTCCAACACCTACAATCCGGGCTGGAAGAATCATCTGAATCTGTCCTACAAGAACACCGATATTGTTTTGAATCTGTTGCAAGGAAGCTACCAGCCAAAGTCGTTTCAAAGCCAGCCACAACACTAGAATTTTCAGCCTAGAATGCAAGGGTATCAAGGATATCAGCCGAGAGGAGCACCAACGCCACTTCCGCCACAAGAAGAGGGGAACACCGAGATCATGTCTATGCTTGATTTTACAAGGACAAAAAAATCAGAATGCTGAGTTGAATAGTGTAACACGAGATCAAGAAGAAGAGAAGAGGCTAATGGCAAAAAATGCAGGCACATTTGAAAATCCTAGACACTCAAGTAGCGCAACTTGCAGAAACGCTCCTAATCGACAATGAGTTTTACCGGCAAAGCCTGAGCTGAATCCCCGTGAGCATTGCAGTGCAGTCATGTTGAGAAGTGGGACAGAACTTGCGGACGTCACACCCCAGAATTTCAAGAGAGGAGAATGCTCAAAGAGTTCAACGATGAAGCCTAGCGACCAAGAGCATCACAAGGAAGCACAAGTTGAGGATGAAGAAGAACCGTATGTGGCACCGCCACCAAGACGCCCTCCACTTCCATTTCCCTCACGCCAAATGAAATGAAATGATAATTCACAATTTTCCAAGTTTGCAGAAAGGTTGAAGAAGATGGAGATTTCTATGCCCTTCCACGAGGCAATTATGCGAATCCCTTCCTACTCTAAGTTCCTTAAAGATATACTCACCAAGAAGCGTAGAGTGGAAGATGAGACAGTGATGATCACCGCTGCGACACATGTTGTTATCCAACATGGGATACCACATAAACTACCCGACCAAGGTACGTTTGTCATCCCTTGCAAGCTCGGAACCGTCACCATCCACAATGCTCTATGCGACTTAAGGGCTAGTGTCAGCATCATGCCCCTGTTGATGTACAAGAAACTTGATTTGGGAGAGATGCAACCCATGAAGATGGTATTACACATGGATGACCATTCGGTGAAACACTCGATAGGCATTGTGGAGGATGTACCTCTTAAGGTAGGCAGGCAACTACTACGTCTCCGTTGATTTCGTGGTTTTGGATATGAAGGAAGATGAAATTACACCAATCATTTTGGGAAAACCATTCCTCAATACTGCCAATGGCATCATCGACGTTAGGGCGGGTAAACTAATGATGAAGATAGGGGAAGATACTGTAGAGTTCGGGCTGATCAAGAACCTCAAGCAACCATTTTTTGGTAGAGTTCGTGTTCTCGGTGGATGTGTTGGACAAATTGGCAAATGAAATGCTCGAAGAGTCTATGAACGTTGATGTTTTGAGTGATCATTGGATCCCACGGCTAAAGGTAAGGATTAAGATGATGACCACGAGCACGGACAACCTTCGAGAGCTTCGGAAGAAATGCAAGGCAAAGGGGTACACGAACGGCCAGCACACACCAGCAAGCAAAGCACGACCAAGCATAGGCTGAAGCCCAAACGTGCAACATTTTCCGCCAAAACCAGGAAAGTACGCCCAACCGTTCAGAATGACACGCTCGAAAAAACGCTAATCTTGAACAACATATGATCGGGCAAGAGAAGAGCATGGGAGAGCTGGCTGATCTTGCAAAGCGGATGACCAATCCGAGTGGCATACCCGAGCGAAGGACACGACGCAGGAGGCATCGCACACGAAGGCCAGGACGTCAACCTCGATGGTGATGTGGAAAGCATTTGGTCAAGCTCGCGACCTTAAACAGGCGCTTATCGGGTGGCAACCCAACTTTTGTATTTTCTTTTTACTTTTTTCGGACCTATTCTTATTCTTTTCACATTGATGTACTCGGTGGGTTAGTATTCCTTCTTTTGGATTGTGTGATTCTTTTTCACAGGTTTTTCGACGTTGATATCATCACTTAAGAAGGAAACGCATACAACGTCCAGCCGTATCACCAACTCGAGACTGCAAGATACGCAAGGTGCACACGTTCTAACCCTTATCTTCCCGTAGTTTGGTATGCAAGATTCTCTTAGGTCTTGAACACCTAGACGGTGTTTCATTAATGTCTGGGGGAGTACTCGTCGAGTATCATGCATGTGATTAGGATTAGATGTTGAGATTTCTTTTATTTTATTGTTATTTTTATGAATAAACGGATTGATACCTAGCATGAATTTTCGAGTTTTAGTCATTATTTCGCGACATTGTCGAATCGTGAACAATAGTCTATGTTTGCTTAGAAGTCTTTTGGATACTGATTAGTGGAGTAGTTGTGCTTGAAACCATGATCAATAGTTGCATTCACCTCCTAGGTTTCAATACCAAGTATCCATGTCTCCGTGTATACCGATTGTTCTTTGCTTTGCTTGATATATTTTATCGTTCATTGATCATTAGATTCCACGCGCTTATACTCCGCTGTCATTTTTCTCTTGGAAAAGTTTCTAACTATTTCAGGTTTACATTGACATGAGTACATCGAGATCGATGGTCTGGGTCTATGTGGTTGGTTGAGGCACTATTCTACATCCTAAGGATTAGAGTTGAGGTGTAATCTTGAAATAGAAGACAAAAATGTTCTTCAATGACACACCTCTTCACTCTGCTAAGGTTACAAGACCTTATGAGTGTGTCATAGGCAGCCTGGGTTTAAGTACAAAGCCATCCCTCTTTGACTTCAACGTCCTAGAAACCAAGCGTGGGTCTATAAAAAATTGAGAAAAAAAGAAGAGAATAAGAACGAGAATAAGAGTCTAATGATATCTCAAGCTTAGGGGAATTGGTATGGAGATCGCTTGGACGTTGTCTAGGGGTATGAAATAGACTTAGGTTACTGGTAGGATTGCATGGCTCGTGACTTTCGGTTAATAGAAGTCTGAACTAGGTACGCTTAGGCTTACATTCATGTGACGCATTGTGATGGACGGAAATAAGAGTTTTATATATTTCCAAGACCACTCTACCGCAAGTATACGGTTCGTGTAGTAAAAGGGTTGAACTCTTCCAAGCCTAAATCTTCTACCTAGGAAATCAACGTCACTCATATTCCTATGTAGCACGGAACGTCTAGATGCATTAAGAACAATGGGGAACTCGACCTCTAATGTTGGGTTGGAACTAGACCTCTATAAACGGAGATGACTCTTCCAAGCCTAAATCCTCTATCTAAGACGTATTCACCTTCCGGTGCAGTAAATTTACACTTAGATGCATGACGAACAATGGGAATTCTACCTCGATTATTACCGTTCCTAAATAGATTAACCGACCGGTCAGATTCTCATTAATCTAATTCATTTGAAGGTTTATTCACGAGACTGAAGACTGACTCTTCCAAGCCTAGACGAATCTCTAATCCCCCTCAAACGTGCCTAATTTCAGTCGAATAGATCTAGTCTTATTCAAGCACAAAATCAACAACGTATGAAGGCATTACGCACATATCTATAACCTATCGAACCATTCAATTGAACAAAACCGAAATCAAGCATTAATTAATCAAACTATCCATTACAATGGTATCCCTAACCCATGACAACAGATCTACTCAGAATACATAGGGAAACAAACAAAAACGAAGTAGATGTTCATCTCCCCTATCATCTCGAGTGTTGGCTTAGGATGAATCCTTTGTGTGGCCAATATCTTCAACCGTGTTCTTTCCTTTTTCCGGTGTATCTCTGGGTGTCTCCTCTGGTCTGTGCTTCGTTCCCGTGCCCTAGATCGCTTATTTCCTCTTTAATTGTTCGTTCAAACGCTCAAACTAGGTTGTTCCGAGAATGGCGGCCTGTGCGGGTACAACTTCCACCTGGTCTTGCAGCCTTTAGCCCGAGCGTGTAGCACATCAAGCCCGTTCGGGCATGCTTACCCGACCGTGTGGTCTACCAGCCCGAGTCTTGTTCAATCTTCTGGTCTTTGCTGTCATATGTATAGCCCGAACGGGTCCATTACACAGCCTGAGCAGGCATGGTTACACGATCATGTTCTAGTCGTGCCCGGGTCATGTGAAGTTTGCTGGATAATCTGCGCAACCTTAGCCCGAGCAGATCCTCTCCATGCCCGAGCATGTAAAGGTTTACTTGCTATTTCCGCTCCTTTCGCTCGATGCTTGAGTGTTCCATTTGGATCAGTGGTCGTGCACATGTTGTATCTTGTCACTTAATCACGTTTTCAGGGTGGAATTGCCGTAATCACTCATGTTTTGCTTCATGTCTTCGTTTCCTACACAAAACATTAAATCGTAGATGAAATCCTCGAATAAACTCAATAAGCTGGTAAATTCCAAGAAATCTAATCAAAACTAAACCTAAGAATTATGAAAATACTATGACGGATTACATGTTATCAAACTCCCCCAAACTTAACCTTTGCCCGTCCTCGAGCAAATCTAGAGTCGAGTACTGATGCGTATCAGAGTTGGAGGAACACGCAATTCGGGAATACCTACAACCCGAATTGGAGGAATCACCCAAACTTGTCATACCGAACGACTCAGCCGGTAAGGTATTCAGAGTTTCCGCAAAGACAGCAGCCTATAAGCAAAAACAACCAGCAAGCACAGCAAGCTCCGCAACTCTGATGAAACGGCTTGAGGAGGTTGAGGGGCTTGCGGAGCTTGCTGTGCTTGCTGGTTGTTTTGCTTATATGGCTGCTGTCTTTGCGGAAACTCTGAATACCTTACCGGCTGAGTCGTTCGGTTATCAATCAGCTCAAATGCCTCCTCGACGCTCAGATCCATGAATGATCCTCTGGCAGCGTTATCCAACCTCATGCGGTGCTCATCTGAAATTCCGTTATAAAAAGTTTGGATAACATAGCATTGCTCAAGTCCATAGTGTGGACACATCTGCAGAAGATCCTTGAATCTACCCCACGACTCAAACAAAGTCTCTCCATCTCTGCATCTGAATGTTGTGATTTCCCCCTTATCTGAATCGTCTTGCTCGGAGGAAAGAAGCGTGAAAGGAATAGTGTGCAGAGCTGATCCCAAGTGGTGATTGATCCGGCGGGGAGTGTTTGCAGCCAAGTTTTCGCTTTTCCCCCAATTGAGAAGGGGAAAAGACGCAGCAAGATTGCATCCTCAGATACTCAGTGAATTTTGAACGTACCTAAAAGTTCGAGAAAGTCTCTGAGGTGCTGATAAGGATCTTCATGGTTTCCACCCATGAATTGCTTCTGATAAAGCATGTTGATCATCGCTGGCTTAATCTCGAATTGTTCTCTTGCAACAGCAGGCATCCTTATGGCCGTTTGCACGTTGTTCATGTTCGGCACCACGTAATCCCTTAGACGACGTGATGGAGGAGCCTGTAATTGCATCTGTCCATTGCCGTTCTGGTTATCCATCTTTTGTCGTCCTGAAAGTTCTGCAAAGGACAAACAAAGAACAATTTACGTAGAAGGAACGAAAGAAAAGAAAACAAAAATAAAAACAAAGCAAGAAGGACTCTAGGTTCGAATCTAAGACGCGTTGACAATAGTCCCCGGCAACGGCGCCAAAAACTTGATGCGTATCAGAGTTAAATATAAATAACCTAATCTACCCGCAAGTGCACGGCACGTGTGTAGTATTTTAGGTGTCGATCCCACAGAGACTACGCAACACTACCTAAACTCGAACTACGAATCAAACTTGCTAATGAAAGAATGGAGATGAGGAATGAAATACTAAATGTAAATAAACTACTTGGGTTCTAATGATAAGACAAACGTTCTAGGAAACCAGTTTCACCACAAGACTACCGAAACCGACGATCAACCTATCTCTCATGCAATCCCAGTTAAAGCTATCTAAGGCGGACGATCCTAACATGATATCTACCCTCTCTCAAGGCATAGACACGTGATCTAGACAAGTTGCCCCCTACTTTCGTGGCTGACACCTTGAACTAAACCCATAAACTCTGTGATTCGCCCGTTCACCCCCAACCGTTGCTTCCCTACTTTCGTGGTCTAACCTCGGTTGTTCTAAACCTGACTTTCTAGGACTAGAATTCTCCTTTCGGTCCTTCTCCTAACCCCTAACACATGCATCTACGTGATCAGCGCAAACACAAGTAAATTTAAGCAAATCTAATAAATCTACCTAAAACTAGACCTAAGAATGACATAAAAACTACTACGGATTGCGTGTTATCAAACTCCCCCAGACTTAACCTTTTGCTCGTCCTCGAGCAAACCTAGAGTCGAGTACTAGAAAAGCTAAACAACTTCGGATACTAGCACAAATACATCAAAGGAATAGCCATCATGCAAAACAACGCGTCACATGAACGCAAGCCTAAGCGTACCAAGTTCAGACTTCTATCATCCGAAGTCTCGAACCATGCAATCCTACCAATGACCTAAGTCTAATCCGTACTCCTAACAACGTCCAAGCGATCTCCATACCAAACTCTTCTAAGCTTGAGATATCATTAAGCTCAAATTCTCGTTCTTATTCTTCTTTTTTTTTTTCTTTCTTTATTCTTTTTTTTATAGATCCACGCTTTGTTCCTAGGACGTCGAAGTCGAAGAGGGTGGCTTTCTACTTAGACCCAGGCTGCCTATGGCACACTCATAAGGTTTCGTAACCTTAGCGGAGTGAAGAGATGCGTCATTGAAGCTCATTTTTTTTTATTTCTCTTTTCTTTCTTTTTTATGACGAACACGCATCAATCTAACCCTTAGGACGTAGAATAGCGCCTCAACCCACCACTTAGACCCGAACCATCGATCTCGATGTACTCATGTCAATGAAAACATAAAATCAATGACCTAAGTCTATTCCATACCCCTAGACAATGTCCAAGCGATCTCCATACCAATTCCCCTAAGCTTGAGATATCATTAAACTCGTATTCTCATTCTTATTCTCTTTTCTTTTTTTTCTTTCTCATTTTTTATAGATCCACGCTTGGTTTCTAGGACGTCGAAGTTAAAGAGGGTTGGCTTTCTACTAAATCTAGACTATTGTTCACGATTCGACAATGTCGCACAATAATGACTAAAGCTCGAAAATTCATGCTAAGAATTCATCCGCTTATTCCTAAAAATAACAAAACATCAACATCTAATCCTAATCATCTAATCCTAATCACATGCATGATACTCGACGAGTACTCTCCTAGATTGAATGAAACACCGTCCCGGTGTTCAAGACCTAAGAGAATCTCGCATACCAAACTATGGGAAAATAAAGGTTAGAACGTGTGCAGCTTGTGTATCTTGTTGTCCCGTGTTGGTGCTCCCCCTAAAGGATGATATCGACGTCAAAAAACCTGTGAAAAAGAATCACACAATCCAAAAGAAGGAATACTAACCCACCGATTACATCAGTATGAAAAGAATAAGAATAGGTCCAAAAAAATGAAATCAAAGAAAATGCGAAAGTCGGGTTGCCTCTTGATAAGCGCTTGTTTAAGGTCGAGAGCTTGAACAAATGCACTCCTCATCACCATCGAGGTGGACGTCCTCACCTTCATGTGCGATGCCTCCTGCATCGTGTCTTTCGTTCAGGTATGCCACTCGAATTGGTCATCCGCTTTGCAAGATCAGCCAGCTCTCCCATGCTCTTCTCTTGCCCGATCATGTTGCTGTTCAAGATTAGCGTTTTGTCGAGCGTGTCATTCTGAACGGTTGGGCGTGCATTGCTGGTTTTGGCCGAAAATGTTGCACGGTTGGGGTTCAGCTTATGCTTGGTCGTGCTTTTCTTGCTGGTTTTTGCTGGTCGTTCGTGTGCTCCTTTACCTTGCATTTCTTCCGAAGCTCTCGGAGGTTGTCCGTGCCCTTGGTAATCATCTTGATCCGTACCTCTTGCCATGGGATCCAATAGGTCACTCAAAACATCAACGCTCATGATTCTTCGAGCACTTCATTTGCCAATTTGTCTAACACATCCACCGAGAATACAGACTCTGCAAAAAGTGGTTGACTGAGGTTCTTGGTCAGCCCGAACTCTACAGTATCTTCCCCTATCTTCATAGTTAGTTTACCCTGCCTAACGTCGATGATGGCATTGGCAGTATTGAGGAATGGTCTTCCCAAAATGATCGGTGTAATTTCATCTTCCTTCATGTCCAAAACCACGAAATCAACGAGGACGTAGTAGTCGCCTACCTTGAGAGGTACATCCTCCATAATGCCTATCGGGTGTTTCACCGAACGTCAGCCATATGTAATACCATCTTCGCGGATCGCATCTCTCCCAAATCAAGTTTATTGTACAAAGACAGCGGCATGAGGCTGACACTAGCCCCTAAGTCGCATAGGGCATTGTGGATGAAGACGGTACCGAGCTTGCAAGGGATGACGAAGGTACCTGGGTCAGGTAATTTCTTTGGTATCCCATGTTGGATAACGGCATGTGTCGCCGCGGTGATCATCACTGTTTCATCTTCCCTTCTACGCTTCTTAGTAAGTATATCCTTGAGGAATTTAAAGTGGGAAGGGATTTGCGTGATTGCCTCGTGGAAGGGCATATAAATCTCCATCTTCTTCAACCTTTCTGCGAACTTGACAAATTGTGAATTATCATTTCGTTTCATTTGGCATGAGGGAAATTGAAGTGGAGGGCTTCTTGGTGGCGGTGCAACATACGGTTCTTCTTCATCCTCAACTTGTACTTCCTTGTGATGCTCTTGGTCGCTAGGCTTCTTCCTTGAACTCTTTGAGCATTCTCCTCTCTCGAAATTCTGGGGTGTGATGTCCGCAAGTTATGTCACGCTTCTCAACATGACCGCATTGCAATGCTCACGGGGATAAGGCTCAGGTTTTTCCGGTAGAACTCCTTGTCGATTAGGAGCGCTTTCTGCAAGTTGTGCCACTTGAGTGTCTAGGATTTTCAAATGCGTCTGCATTTCCGCCATTCGCCTCTTCGCTTCTTCTTGATCTCGTCTTACACTAATCAGCTCAGCGTTTTGATCTTTTTGTCCTTGTAAAATCTCAGCGAGCATAGACATGATCCCAATGTTCCTCTCTTCTTGTTGAGGAAGTGGCGTTGCTGCTCCTCTCGGCTGATACCCTTGATATCCTTGCGTTCTAGGCTGAAAATTGTGGTTTTGTTGCTGGCTTTGAAACAGATTTGGCTGGTAGTTTCCTTGCAACGGATTCAAAACATTTTCGGCGTTCTTGTAGGATATGGATTGTTGGCAACGTAATTCGCATCTGCAACATCCTTGAATCCGTGAGAATCGGCAAGCTCAGCTTGCAATGCAAGCACCTCGCTGTCCGCTCCCTTTGCTAGATTGCGACGATTAAACTCTCCCGACATAATATTTCTTCCTTCGGCCATCTTCTCAATCTTGGTCTTCGATGAATTCTCAAAACTAACTCTCCAACTGAATCTCCATCGACCCCTAGCTCCTCTTCTTCCTTTTTCCTTCTTCTTTTCTTTCCTTTTCTCCTGGTTTTTCCTTTTGGCCGTTCACTTCTTTTCCTTTTAACGCAGCTGCCACCTTTTGCCTTTTCATGTGTTTTCAATTCTTGATTAAGTTGGGCAACGTTTCCATTCCTTTCTCCAGCAAAATATCTCTTATTCCTTTCCTTTTTATATAAGTAACCAACGAGTTCCTTTTCGTGTTTAGACAAAATTACTTATCTGGTATTTGTAGGTGACGGACGCGAACCGCGCGAGCTGAGTGTGTGCCCCGCGCGAGCGCGGCGTGCTGCGCGTTTTCGCTGGAACTGTGCCCCGGGCGGGCTGAGTTGTGCCGCACGGGCTGAGTTGTGCCCGCGCAGGCTGAGGCATCACATGATGCCCGAGCATGCTGATGACCTCCCCGACCCGTGTTGAAGTTGCTGGGGGTCAAGCCCCGCGTGGGCTAGGTGAATGCCCCGCGTGGGCTGTGTTATTCCTCGTCGATTCTGGCCCTATTTGTTCCATGATGATCCTCAATGTAAGTACTTTGTCTCGTATACGTCTTTTAGCTCCAAAAAGAACCGAATTTGCATTACAACCTGTATGGACACGAAAACACGAAAACGAGTAAAACGGATACAAAATCATATGTAATCATCATATCTATATCATAAACATCCCTTAAATCATACGAGAAATACGCATAAAAAACGAGATGATAAAAAAACCCACGATCTTGAATAGAGGAATAAAATGTGAAAAATGTCATGTAATTCGGAGCTTCGTACACAAAATTATGGTATTTCAAAGCCTGTTGTACAGTTCATTGTTGTAGTCGTCTAATCACGTGAAAACAAAAACACAAAGCGGAAAAGGGGTGCAACACGAGAGAAAAACGCAAATAGGAAATAGGAAGCAAAAGGAATATCAGAGAAACAAATGCAATCCAGACGGTGATTGACAAGAAATGACATTCGTATCCTAAGAAACTCGAAAAGGGCATCTCCTGGCTCTAAAAATCCAACATATAGACATAAATAAAAACTTTTGAGCTTGAAAACAGGGTCGGTCTGTCTTCAGCATCCTGCAGCATCGTTTCTCTCGAAAAGATGAATAAAATGTGAAAAAAATCATGTAATTCGGAGCTTCGTATGCAATGTTATGGTACTTCAAAGCTCGTTATACAATTCATTATTGAAGTCGTCTAATCACGTGAAAACAAAAACAAAAAGTGGAAAAGGGTTGTAACACGAGAGACAAACGCAAATAGGAAATAGGAAGCGGCATAATATCCGAGATACAAACGCAACGCAAGCGGCGTATTGAAAAGAAATGACATTCGTATCCTAGGAAACTCGAAAAGGGCATCTCCCGGCTCTAAACATCCAACGTATCGACTTAAATAAAAGATTTTGAGCTAAAAAATGGGGTCTGGCTGCCTAGAGTATCATACAGTATCTTTTATCTCGAAAGGAGGAATAAAATATGAAAACAATCAAGTAATTTAGAGCTTCGTACACAAAGTTATGGTATTTCAAAGTCCGATGTACAATTCATTGTTGTAGTCGTCTGATAACACGTAAAGTGTATCAATTTTAGGTTAGGTATTAGTATCATTTTCGCATAGATTTGATAGCACGAGTTACATTTCCGTTACGATTATTCTTTATATACGCCCATTTTGTTGGTTTTCAGGTTTTAAGGCGACAAGGCCTAAACGAGCGTTAAAAGACAAATTCTTGGATCAAACCACTCAAATTGAAGATATAATTCACTCGAAGCAAAAATCAAGCCACTAAACTCAAAGGAATACCCGATCATCGAGCTAAAAAGAGCAAAATCATGAATTGAAGAGTGCCCGCTCGGGCACTGAGGTCTACTCGCTCGGGCAAAACCTACGGGGTTTAATTGCAATCATCTGCACGACCCGGGCATGAAGACTACATGATCTGGTGACAATACCCAATCGGGCGCAACATGATACCTGGTCGGGCGTTAATTTGTCTTGAAAATCCCCGAGAGTTTACACGACTCGGGCTGTTCAACTACGCGATCGGGAAGCAATGCCCGATCGGGCAGGACGGAGTACACGATCGGGCGCGCCTCTGCATGACCGGGTAAAACATGTACCCGAGCGGGCCGTCTTTCTCGCATTAACCTTGATTTAGAGTTTAAACGAGCGAATTAAAGGAACAGAACAGATCCAGATGTGAAAGGGGCGACGCCTAGGGCAAGGAAAGGCTTGGAATTCATCAGGAAAGGCTCGGGAGACGCTGGAAGATCGGTAAAACAATTGGGAAGATCGAGGCATCAGGCTTCCTAGGGTTAATCATATTTAGGGTTGTGTTATCTCCTTTGTCAGTGAACTCCATGAGTGAGTAGATTCCCAACTATGGGTTAGGGATATCGGTTTTGTAACGGATGTACAAATTTATGCGTTAATGCTTAGATCTATCTTATTTGTCTTGATATTCGGTTCTACAATCAACATCGTAACGCCTATACTAGTGCTGCCCGCTCAGTAAGATAGGAATTTGTATTTTGCTGGAAGGTTAAAGTATGAATCCAGAACTGTTGTGTTGTAGGTTAAGTTCGATTAATGAGAATCCGACCTGTCGGTTAATCGACTTAGGAATTAGGATTTTGCTCGTAACGCTGCCATAGTACGGGTTAAACGCTGCTGGAAGGTAGGGTTGCACGTATGTATGGTTAGGAGGTTTAGGCTCGGCAGAATCACTCCTCACCTTAGAGCATGAATTTCCCGTTATCAAGATAATTCGATAGGTTTTTGATCTTTAGTTGTTATATCCATACGATTCACGATATCCGGACAACCGTAGTGTTCGTCATCGTCAAGTCTTCCGAATCCTTCTATCGTTGCTACTATTTAGTTTAGTTCTTTAGATATTCGCACCACGCCATCATCTACTTCTCACCATCTTAGTTTAGTTATATTCTTAGGAATTGGCTGCATTAGTCCCTAGAGTTCGACCCTGGTACTACACGAACCGTATACTTGCGGTGAAGTGGTCTAGGAAATATTTAGCTTGAATGTCACCACATCAAGTTTTTGGCACCGTTGTCGGGGACTAATAACGGTCTAGACTAGGAATTAGCTAGATTAAGATCAAGTTTTTCGTATTTTTGTTTTTGCTTTTGTTTTCTTATGGAGTCAAAAATTTCTTTACCTCACAGAGCTTAATCGAGTTTGGTGTCCTTTATCTTGCGAGGTAACATGGACAACTTCAACTCTTCGGGAGCCGACATAGCTGAATTGAGATATCAACTTTCCGAAATTCGTCGTATGCTCTCTGATTTATACCATCCGCAATACTCAAACCAATCATGGGAACAAAACGCTTGGGGTATGAAGAGGAGATCTACGACATTTACAATCGGCCTTACGGGAATACATACAATAACGGATGGAGCGATCACGCATACTTCCCGTACAGGAACACCGAGAGTATGGTGAATGCACCGCAATCGTTTGGGAATTTCCAGCCATGGACGGAACCCCAAACTCAGAGCTATCAATCGTATATGCCTCAGCCATACCCAACCCAATCCGTAGCAGCCCCCGATTGTTCTGCCACGTACACCCACCTCCTTAAACTGTTAGAGAGACGAAACAACTTGCTTATGGGAGTGGAAGCGGAACAAGAAAGCGCCAATGAGCAGATAGGCAACTTATTTAGACAATTGGACATGCAAGCTTCAGATCTTGCACAAGGGGCATTGCAACCACAAGAGGTTCCATCGGAAAGTTCAGAAATAAATCCTCGTAAATATTTCAGCGAAATCTGCCTAAGGGATTGCGAGACGGTAGATCAGCCAAGTCCATCGTTGATTGAAAAATAAGATGAATCTAACACGGCAGTGGATGAGGCTACGGACATTGATGAGCACACGAAGAAACCCGAGGTAGAAGAAGAATTCAGCTTAGTGGACACACTTGAGCAACCGTGCACTATCGATTTCGTGTTCCCCGAAGGCATCTTAGAAGATTTAGTCGAGGAAGGTTGTGAGAAATTTCAGAATGAGGATTCCTTAGATATGAATCGCATAGCAGTTGGGGAAGGAAATTATAAAGTACCAAACGAGCTGCTTAACAATGAGAAGAAGGAGGAGTCCCCCGAGAGAGACTTCCGCACAACCCGAGCTAAATACGGTGCAAGTAAGCACATAAATGACATTGAGATGCCGAGAAGCTACACCAAACGTCCAGCACACAATTGGGACATCGATAAAGCACCCAAGGTAAAGATTAAGCCTTCACCCCAAAGGCTCACACACAAAACATCTCTGGAGATGCTGAAAGCAACAAGAGACAAATGCCTAACCGGTTACATGGAGTACTCAACCGGACTTAGGGACAGCTCGACCAGAATGTTTAGACAGCAGATCTAGCCCCGAACTTAAAGAGCATCATGATCAATCCTAGGGAAGATGTTACTGATCGTGAAAGGGACTCAATAGATTCGCGTGCCACACCTTATCGAGCACATATTGCACGTGAGACGCTACGTACAAGACGACGTCTGGGATGTCCACCTGATGAGTAGCACGCTTTGGTCAGGCTCGCGACCTTAGACAAGCGCTTCTCGGGAGGCAACCCGAGCCCCATATTTTTCGTCTTTTTCGTTTTATTTCTATATTTTTGAACTCTTTTGTTTTTTTGTCTTGGACAATTTTCTTAGGATTTAGAAATTTTTGTGATCTTGTTAATTTTTGCTGCACGGTTTTCCTCGTATAGTTTTTTCGGTTTTTGCAGCATTGCCCGGTCGGGCAGACATCTCCACCCGAGCGGGTAGGTCAAAACGAAAGACGCCCGATCAGGCAACTCAGAAGACCCGAGCGGGCAACGTCAAATTCAAGAGAACTCGATCGGGCAGCATCATGGAACCCGATCGGGCACCGTAAATCTTTGCATACGTAAGTTTTTATTTCGAGTAACACGAGCGGCTATTCACACTTCAGAAATCACTACCCGAGCGTGCTCCCACAAATCACAAACCCTCACGCCGCAACTCATCCGCCAGAGTCGTTCGTACGCCGCCGCCGTTCCATCGTTGTCGGTTAACCAACCCTTGGTTACTCGAAATACCTTCCTCCTCCTCTCTCGAAAAAAAACCCTGAAAAATCTCTCAATTCCTCTCGAATTCCAGGTATATCTATGCAATATGTTGTGATTTTAGACTGCTATGGGCTAGATTTAGGTCTGATTAGAGAAGATATAGGGTGAATTTGAAGATTGAAACACGAACACAAATTGCAGGTCGCGATTTCACGATTCAACCCGATCGGGCTAGGTTTAGAACCCGGTCGGGCATCCTGATTCTGAACCCGATCGGGCAGTTAATTCGCCCGAGTTGGGCGATACCTACGGGGTTTTAGTTGAAATTAAGCCCGAGCGGGCTACCTCCTATACCCGATCGGGCATCCTTCAAATAGTGATTAATATTCGATATTTCTTCCTCGTTTGTTTTGCAGATGGCCCCGAAGATCTTCCAAAGCTCGAAGAAACGCAGATCTGATGCCTACGATCCAGAGCATGGATGGCCAGCAAAGTCAGATGCCATAACGGAACTAACGCCATACATGCCGATAACTACGTCCCATCAACAATACAACTACCGGATGACAACATTCTTGTCCGGTAAGAAATCGAGATTCACCGAGCTACAGCCGCGGATTTTCCCATCCCGCTTCCTATCCTCGGAAGCTATGACTGCCCTCCACATCGAGGAGTGATGTCGGAAATATCAAGCTAAATATATTTCCTAGACCACTTCACCGCAAGCGTACGGTTCGTGTAGTACCAGGGTCGAACTCTAGGGACTAAGGCAGCCAATCCTAAGAATATCACTAAACTAAGACGAAAGGAAGTAGATGATGGCGTGGTGTAACTATCTAGAAAACTAAACTAATGGTGGCAACGATAGAAGGTTGAGGAAGACTTGACAATGAGGAACCCTACGGGTGTCGGGATACTAGGAATCGTATGGATGTAACAACTAAAGATCATAAGCCTATCAAATTATCTTGATAAAGGGAAATTCATGCTCTAAGGTGAGGAATGATTTTTTCGAGCCTAGACCTCCTAACCATGAGTACGTGCAACCCTACCTTCCAGCAGTGATTAACCCGTACTATGGCAGCTTTACGAGCGCAATCCTAATTCCTAAGTCGATTAACCGACCGATCAGATTCTCATTAATCGAACTTAACCTACAACTCAATAGTTCTGGATTTTTACTTTAACCTTCCAGCAAAATATGAATTCCTTTGTTATTGAGCGGGCAGCACTAGTGTAGACGTTTACGGTGTTGATTGTAGAACCGAATATCAAGATAAATGCAATAGATCTAAGCATTAACGCATAAGTTTGTACATCTGTTACAATCCGATATCCCTAACCCATAGTTGAGAATCTACTAACTCATGGAGATTACAGACAAAGGAAATAACACAACCCTAAACATGATAAACCCTAGGAAACTCGATGCCTCGATCTTCCCTATTGTGTTACCGATGTGTGGATTGATGCTTCTCTCCTTGTCCACTGTCTCCCAAGCCTTTCCTGATGATTTCCAAGCCTTTCCTTTCCCTAGGTGTCGTCCCTTGCGTCTAGATCTCTTCTGGTCTATTAATTTGCTCGTTTGAATCCAAGATCTAGTTTGTTGCCAGAAAGGCGGCCCGCTCGGGTACACCTTTTACCCGGTCGTGCAGAGGTGCACCCGGTCGTGTACACTCTCATGCCCGATCGGGCATCAACACCCGATCGCGTGGTTGAACAGCCCGAGTTGTGTAAACTCTTGGGGATTTTCAGGAACAATTAACACCCGAGCGGGTACCTTGATTGCGCCTGATCGGGTATCACTACCCGATCATGTAGTCTTCGTGCTCGGGTCGTGCAAGGTGTTGCAATTAAACCCCATAGGTTTTGCCCGATCGGGTAGACCTCAGTGCCCGAGCGGGCACTCTTCTATCCTTGTTTTTGCTCTTTTCTGCTTGTTGCTCGGGTGTTCCTTTGAGTTCCCCGAGGCTTGATTTTGGCTCTGAGTGAATTTATCTTCAGAATGCGTGGTTTTACTCAGGAATTCGCCTTTTTATGCTCGTTTAGGCCTTGTCGCCTAAAAACGTGAAAACCAACAAAACGGGCGTATGTAAAGAATAATCGTATCGGAAATGTAACTCATACCAAGAAATGTATGCGAAAATGATACTAATACCTAACCTAAAATTGATACACTTTACGTGTTATCAAACTCCCCAAGACCTGAACCTTTGTTTGTCCTCAAACAAAACTAAAGGCAAGTGCAAGAAGAATCTAATAACGATGGATACTAGAGCAAAAAAATATTCGAAGAGTTAGTCAATCTGCAAATCAACGCGTCACATGAACAAAAGCCTAAGCGTACCAACTATAGCCTTATATCTACCGAAAGTGATGAGCCATGAAATCCTACCAAAAATCTAAGTCTACTTCACAACCTTAGATAACGTCCAAGCAATCTCCATACCAATTCCCTTAAGCTTTTGATATCACTAAACTCGCTTTTCTCGTTCTTATTCATTTCTTTCCCTTTTCGATACTTAGATCCACGCTTTGTTCCTAGGACGTCGAAGTCGAAGAGGGATGGCTTTCTACTTAGACCCAGGTTGCCTATGGCACACTCATAAGGTCGCGTGACCTTAGCGGAGTGAAGAGGTGCGTTACTGAAGATCTTATTTTTTTCGCTTTTTATTTTATTTTTTTATTACACATCACTCTAACCCTTAGGACGTAGAACAACGCCTCTTCCCACCACTTAGACCCGAACCATCGATCATCGATGTATTCATGTCAATTGTAACTCAGAATAGTCACAAACTTATCCTAGAAGACAACGGAGTATAAGCGTGTGGAATCTAAAAACTCATGAACGGTATAGATATATGAACTAAGCAAAGGCTAGACGGTATACACGGAGATATGACTAATTGGTACCGAAACCTAAGGAGTGAATTCAATTATAGATAAAGGCTTCAAACACAACTACTCGACTAATTGGTATCCAAAAGGCTTCTAAGGAAACCTAGACTATTGTTCACGATTCAACAAGGTCGCAAAAATGACTAAAGCTCGAAAATGTTTTACTAGGTATCCATCTTATTCCTAATCCTAACCCTAATCCTAATCCTAAGAGCAAATATGTCACTCTAAGAGAATAAAATCGTATCACTCTACACGAAGAGTACCCCCCCAGACCTGAACGGAACACAGTCCCGGTGTTCGAGATCTATGATGGATACCCACATGTAAAAACTCGAGAAAATATAAAAAGGATAACGAGTACACATGATGTGTGTAGGTTTCATAAATTGTGATACATCCGGATTGTGATGCTCTTTTGCTCTATTGTGGGTGTTATCGTGGAGGACCTGAGATATGAACCATACAACGCAAGAGATAGAGCAAAGATCACTAAATCAATAAGTTCCAAAGAGCGTACATATGCACAAAAACTAAAAAGAAGAAAAAGGAAAATAGGTCCATAAAACAAGAAAAAGTAAAAGAAAGAAAAAGGAAAAAGAGAAGAGTGGTCTAATCCTCATCCTCTCCACCGCGGGTGGCCGGAGGGTCTGCTGGCTCCGCAGTTGCCCCATCCCCAGGTGGGAAGTAGGAGGACTGCAGCTCGTAGGGAATGTGCGTGCGGTACGGTATGGCGCCAGTATGGTAATCTTGCGGGATCGGTACGTACGGCTCCGCATAATGCTGCATACTTAGTTGCTGGAACCTACGGACGTACTCCGTGAGGTAATACGTGTGCTAGATCGATTGCTCCTGGAACTACTGCTGCTCCACATACCTTGCAGCCTCGATGTCGTGCCTCGCCGCCTCCAGGTCGTACCTCTGCTCTGTCATAAAAGACTGATACCTTGTCTCCTCCGCGACATACCTGAGAACGTCGGGGACTCCTTCCATGGAAGGAAAGTCAGAGCGGTGGTGAGGGTACTCTGGGCGAGCACGAGAGTGTGTGGCGCGTCGGCTGCGCTGCCTCGACATGGATGGTCCTGGTGCAGCGGCTGGAGGTGGATCTAGCTCACCTAGCCTCAGGCCGATGTATCCGATGGCTGGATCAATCCTGAATCGGGAGCCCTCCTAGTCTAGACCCGGCATCTGAATCTCGCTTAGGTCGACTTCCAAGTTGCAACCGTGCTCGTCCTTGTAGCTCCAGATGATATTGTACCTCTCGATCGTAATTACCTTTCGGTTGCGCAAGTTCTGGAGGTTCAGCTCGGGCTCCTCATCGATCTTGTCCTGAGTCAGGATGCCAAGGTTGATCCCGACTGTTCGTGCGATCATCGTGACAATGCCACCGCACATGATCTTCGTAGCTGTGCTACACTTCTCGGTGGCGATGTCAAGGAAATGTCGCATGACTAGCGATGCCAAATCAACGTCTAAGATGTCCCACTCGTCTGCCACAAAGCCCGACTGCACCACCCGCCTAAGGTACGCCAACTCCGTGTGGTTGACTCCGCCTTGTGCTCATTTTCCTAGTATGGAAAAGACTAGGAAGTAGTGAAAGTACCTTAGGGCGGGGTGGCATATATGGCTGGCCTTCGACCTCATCGAGTAATCACCATACGCAATTTGAGCCCAGAATTGCGCTTGATGGCTCCGGATGTGCTCAGGCATCTTCGTGAAGTTGCGATGTGGAGCGTCAATGATGATTGCGAACTGTCTTGCGCTGAGCCGGTAGTTCTGTCCCAGCAGACGGAACTCCATGAAGGCTCTCTCCCGATCTCCGGACTCAGGGAAGAATGCTGCGTACGACAAGAAGAACTCCGCTGTGAGGTTGCGCTAGGTGTACTCATGCGTGTCCCTCAGTCACGTCCATCCCAAGGTGTTGAAGATGGTGTCGATGTGCTCATCGATGTGGAGAGCACTCATCGCTTCTAAGGATAGGAAGCGGGATGGGAAAATCCACGGCTGCAACTCGGTGAATCTCAACTTCTGACCGGATAAGAAGGTGGTCGTCCGGTAGTTGTATTGCTGGTGGGATGTTGTTATCGGCATGTACGGCGTCAATTCTGTGACGGCATCCGACTTCGCTGCCCATCCGTGTTCTGGGTCATATACGTCAGATCGGCGCTTCTTTGGGCTCTGAAAGATTTTCGGGGCCATCTGCAAAACAATCGAATAAGAAAAATAAGCGATAGGCACAATTTTACAAGATGCCCGATCGGGTAAGAGGTGTTGCCCGGTCGGGCTCTAATTCGTCAAAATACCCCCGTAAGCATTGCCCGACTCGGGCGAACCAACCGCCCGATCGGGTACAAATCCAAGATGCCCGACCGGGCACTAAACCTAGCTCGGTCGGGTTGAATCACGAAATCGCGACCTGCAGTTCGCGTTTCCTGATTCAATCAACGATTTTGCCCTAAATCTTTCCTAATCAGACCTAGATCTAACCCATAGTAGTCCAAATCACAAAATATTTCATAGATATACCTAGAATTCGAGAGGAATATGATAATTTTTTGGGTTTTTCAAGAGAGGGGAGGAAGAAAGGTATTTCGAGTAACCGGTGTCGGTGGTGAATAGCGGCGGCGCACGAGCGACTCCGGCAGGTGAGATTGCAGCGTGAGGGTTCGAAATTTCTGGGAGCACGCTCAGGTTGGATTTGTGAAGTGAGGGTGGCCACTCGGGTTACTCGAAATATAACTTATCTTTCAGATTTTACGGTGCCCGGTCGGGTACTCTGTGTCGCCCGATCGGGCGTCTCTCGTGTTGACCTACTCGCTCGAGTCCTCTGATGCTGCCCGATCGGTTTCCCTTGAATCTGACGTTGCCCGCTCGGGTGGAGGTGTCTGCTCGACCGGGCAGTGCTGCAAAACAGAAAAATTTTCGAGGAAAACCATGCAGCAAAAATCGATAGACCACTAAATTCCTAAATCCTAAAAAAATTGTCCAAACCTAAAAAAATGAAAGCGAGTTCAAAAATATAGAAATAAAAAGAAAACAACTAAAAAGGATATGGGGCTCGGGTTGCCTCCCGAGAAGCGTTTGTTTTCGGTCTTTAGCTCGACCCTAGCGTCTTCATGCGCGCGTGATGTCAGAGAGAGGAGGTATTCCTCTTCCGTCCTCTAACTGATCAGCATGACGTGGCTTGAACCTTGGAGGGCTTCTCACATGTGATCCTCGGTTCTTCTCATTCGATCCCGCGACTCTATCGTATCTCCTTCGGACTCAGTTTTGGTTGAGCGTTTCCCCTGTATTCCATGCGGGATAGGAATGTATGTTGGTCACTGAGGGTGTAGGATATGATGCGTGTGGCCTTAGAACCGTTGCTCGCGTGGAAGTCTCAATCAAACCGCGCGGATCTTGGCTCTTCTCTAGTGCCCGATCGGGCTCCTTCTGTGCCCCGGTCGGGTCCTTAATAATGAAATTTACCCCTGTGGGGTGTGCACGCGTCGGGCTATGAGGTCGCCTGGGCGGGTTCCTATCCAGTTCTTAAGCCCGATCGGGCTCACTCAACCACCCGTTCGGGTGACTATTCGAAGCATTTACCCCCATGAGTCCTGCCCGAGTCGGGCTATGTGGCTGCCCGATCGGGTCTCCTAAAATTGGCTCTGCCCGCGCAGGTGGAGTATGTTGCCCGCTCGGGTCACTTCCCTGCTGAGGGAATATTTGCTTCTCCTCGAATTGCGTGAGTGCGTCCGATCTTGCTGGTGACTGAAATTGACTCCCGGTGCACTAGGATAGTGGTATCTCCTCTGGATGAATGTCACGATGTACACGTTCAATCTTCTCCGTTGGTGCATCGGTCATGGTAACGTGCATTATGGGTTCGATCATATATAGCTTCTTCAATGCCTCGTCGTGTTTGAACTCGATAGACTCGTCCCCGAATTTCATCACTAACCTGCCTTCCGCGCAATAGATGACCATTTTTGTCGTGTTGAGGAATGGTCGTCCCAAAATGACGGGGATCTTCGAATTGATCTCCATCTCCACAACGACAAAATCCGCGGGGAACCAGAATTCTCCCACTTGCACGACAACATTCCTCAATATACCCACGGGACTCCGTACGGATTGATCAACCATGGTGATTTGCATTCGCGTGGGTTGAAGATCTCCTACTCTATTGAGCTTCTCAACAAGGGATAATGGTAGCACGCTCACACTTGCTCCGATATCTATTAGTGCATGCTCAATTTTGTAGTCATAAATCTTACAAGGAATGACGAAGTTACCTGGATCGGGCATCTTCTCGACCGTGGTAGGAGGCTGTATAAGTGAGTTCGTTACCGTTACCATCCCGTTGTCCACGGTTTTCTTCCTCATTATGATGTCTTTGAGAAAATTTGCATATGATGGGATCTTTGTGAGGGCGTCGTAGAACGGGATGGTGACTTGTAGCTTCCTCAAGAGTTCCACGAATTGAGAGAATTGGACCTCGTCACTTTGCTTCCTTTGACGCTGCGGAAAGGGCAATGGTGGTTGACGTGTGGAAACACGAGTTATAATTAACCTAGTCCACTTCACCGCAAGTATACGGATCTTGTAGTACCAGGGTCGATCTCAGGGACTAAAACAGCTAAACTAAGAACGAGACTAAACTAAGACGAAAGATGATAGAGTGGGATATGATCCTAATAAACCTAAAACTATCCTAATGGTGACAACGAAACTAGGGTAAAGATGAGACTAGATATGGTGAATACTACGGGTGTACGGGATACCGGGTATTGCATAGATGAACGACTAAGGATCATAGATCTATAACCTACTCTTGACTACGGGAAATTCATGCTCTACGGTGAGGAGTGATTCTCCCGAGCCTAAACC
>CM071864.1:15190943-15202213 GCA_036759665.1 Gynandropsis gynandra
GTATAGGCAGCCCGACCGGGTTGATTCGTGAACCCGATCGGGGGAACGTCCCCCGATCGCGTGACTAAGCGGACCCGAGTCGCGTAAACTTACGGGGCTGAAAGATGGTTAGTTGCCCGAGCGGGTATTCAGATTTCGCCCGATCGGGTGGTGATCACCCGATCCTCTTTGCTCATGTGCCCGGGTCGTGTCAATTGCGTGGATAAACCCCGTAGGTTCTACCCGAGCGGGTGAAGGAATAGTGCCCGATCGGGCACCCTTGTATCCTTGAAATCTCTCTTTTCCGCTCGTTGCTCGGGCGTTCCTTTGGGTTCTGGAGCTCTGAGTAGATATGTCTTCAAATCTTGTGGTTTTTGCAGGGAATCCTTCATATTGAGCTCATTTAGGCCTTGTCGCCTAAAAACCTGAAAACCAACAAAACGGGTGTGTGAAGCTCGAAATCGTATCGGAATAGTAAGACTCGATGTAAGAAATATGCGAAAATGGTGTAAAAACCTATCCTAATAATGATACACTTTCAGTGTTATCATTGGTACCCTCGGGGGAGGTGCTACGTAGGGTAACACCCTCTTTTCTTCCTCGGTCGCCTTCTCTTCCACGGCTGGAGTGATGGGTTGTTCGATCTTATCACTCAAAGGCTCTTCTCTTGCAGCCGTAAGAGGCATTGGTTGCCCTACCATGTTCCCGCTCCTTAAGAAAATGGCATTTACTTGCTCGCGGGGGTTCGCTTCGGGTTTCTCGGGAAGCTGTCCGGGTTGTCGGTTCGAACCTTGAGCTAGCTGTGCCACTTGCGTTTTGAGGAGTCTCAAGTGCGTCTGAAATCCGTCCATTCTCTTCTTCATATCCTCTTGCTCAGCCCTAATCCCTCCAAGCGCACTTTTCTGCTCTTGGTGCATCAATTGGAGCATAGAAAGAATCTCAGAATCACTTGAAGAATGTGCGCGCGGCTGATTTCCATAGTCTTGGCCACTTCCTCTCGGCTGGAAACCTTGATTCTGGTTTCTTGCCATTATCCGCGGTTAGAAGTCTTGCAGATTCGCTACATTGCTCGTGTTGCCATATGAGAGGTTGGGATGGCTCTTGATATAATTCTGCTGGTAGCCCCGATTGCTAACGTAGTTCACTTCCTCCATCCCTTGGCTTACGGATGCGTCGTGTCGGTCCACAAGAAGTCCAGCTATCATCCAATGTATCTCGCCAACTTGCTGCTTCAAGTCCGTTAATTCCGGGTTCGCGATGCCAAGCTCATTCACTGCAGCTTTAGATGGGTAATCGCGATTGTATTCCCCTACCTTCTTGCCTCCTTCACTCACCATGCTCTCGATCAAGTTCTCGAGCTGATTGAACGTAAGGTTGCTAAGGGAACCACCACCCGCTGCCACGATCATGAATCGGGTGGTTTCTTGGAGACCTTGGATAAAACTTGTGATAAGATACTTCTTATCCATTCCGTGGTGTGGGCATATCCGCTGGTAGTTCTTAAATCACTCCCAATGCATCGTGTAATGTCTCGCCTCTTTCTTGTAAGAAAGAATTTATGCGACTCTTGGCGAGAAGCATTCTATGATCCGGGAAGAATTGTTGCATGAACCGTTGCTCCAAATCATCCCACAACGTGATTGATGCAGCCGGCAAGTTCAATAGCCAACGTTGCGCCGCATCCGTGAGTGAGAAAGGGAATGCCATCAAATAGAGATCCTCCCGAGTAACTCCCGTACCAATCTTGGTGGTGCTACAAAGCATCTTGAAGTCCGTAAGGTGGGAGTTCGGATCTTCGTTCTCCATTCCTCTAAAGGCCGAGTTGTTGAGCATTTGTATGAAGGCCGGTTGTAGCTCAACCTGGTTATCAATCGTGCGGGCTATGCACAAAAGTAACTGCGTGTGCTTCGGAGCGGTGTAGGCTCCGTAAGTCTCATGGCAGCAGCCATGTCGGGGTTACTTGCATTGTCCTCTCCGCTGCTTGCACTATTGGTTTCTTCCTCTTCCGAGGTGTATGTCTCGTGATCGCTCGCTCTTTCTACCTCGGACTCGGAATCCGCTATTCCAATCCTTCTCTTCTTGCGCAGGCTTCTTAAAGTTCGCTCGACCTCGGGATCGTAAATGAGGAGCTTTTGAGTGGAGCTTCTCATAGAAGGCTCCTGCACAACAAGAAACAAAACACCAGTGTAGATCCACGGTAGATAGAATAGACTTGATAAAAACAAAACGAAAAGAAAATGCGAAAAGCAAAAGAAGACTCCGGAAAGGACTAGATCTTAATCTAGCTATTTCTTAGTCTAGGCCGTTATTAGTCCCCGGCAACGGCGCCAAATACTTGATGTCGGAAATATCAAGCTAAATATATTTCCGAGACCACTTCACCGCAAGCGTACGGTTCGTGTAGTACCAAGGTCGAACTCTAGGGACTAAGGCAGCCAATCCTAAGAATATCACTAAACTAAGACGAAGGGAAGTAGATGATGGCACGGTGTAACTATCTAGAAAACTAAACTAATGGTGGCAACGATAGAAGGTTGAGGAAGACTTGACAATGACGAACACTACGGGTGACGGGATACCGGGAATCGTATGGATGTAACAACTAAAGATCATAAACCTATCAAATTATCTTTATAATGGGAAATTCATGCTCTAAGGTGAGGAATGATTCTGCCAAGCCTAGACCTCCTAACCATGAGTGCGTACAACCCTACCTTCCAGCAGTGATTAACCCGTACTATGGCAGCTTTACGAGCGCAATCCTAAGTCCTAAGTCGATTAACCGACCGGTCAGATTCTCATTAATCGAACTTAACCTACAACTCAACAGTTCCAGATTCATACTTTAACCTTCCAGCAAAATATGAATTCCTATGTTACTGAGCCGGCAGCACTAGTGTAGACGTTTACGGTGTTGATTGTAGAACCGAATATCAAGATAAATGCAATAGATCTAAGCATTAACGCATAAGTTTGTACATCCGTTACCATCCGATATCCCTAACCCATAGTTGGGAATCTACTAACTCATGGAGATTACAGACAAAGGAAATAACACGACCCTAAACATGATAAACCCTAGGAAACTCGATGACTCGATCTTCCCTATTGTGTTACCGATGTGTGGATTGATGTTCTCTCCTTCTCCAGCGTCTCTCAAGCCTTTCCTGATGATTTCCAAGCCTTTCCTTGCCCTAGGCGTCGCCCCCTTGCGTCTAGATCTCTTTTGGTCTATTAATTTGCTCGTTTGAATCCAAGATCTAGTATGTTGCGAGAAAGGCGGCCCGGTCGGGTACACCTTTTACCCGGTCGTGCAGAGGCACACCCGGTCGTGTACTCCGTCATGCCCAATCGGGCATCAACACCCGATCGCGTGGTTGAATAGCCCGAGTCGTGTAAACTCTCGGGGATTTTCAGGAACAATTAACGCCTGAGCGGGTACCTTGATTGCGCCCGATCGGGTATCACTACCCGATCATGTAGTCTTCGTGCCCGGGTCGTGCAAGTTGTTGCAATTAAACCCCGTAGGTTTTGCTCTTTTCCGCTCGTTCCGTGGGTGTTCCTTTGAGTTCCGAGGCTTGATTTTATCTTCGAGTGAATTTATCTTCAGAATGCGTGGCCTTGTCGCCTAAAAACCTGAAAACCAACAAAACGGGCGTATGCAAAGAATAATCGTATCGGAAATGTAACTCTAACCAAGAAATGTATGTGCAAATGATACTAATACCTAACATAAAATTGATACACTTTACGTGTTATCAAGGAGCATATTGATAGCATCTTCAACACTTTGGGATGGACGGGATTGCGGGACACTCAGGAGTATACATACCGTATCCTCACAGCGGAATTCTTCGCGTCTTACACGGCCTTCTTTCCTAAGTCCGGAGATCGGGAGAGAGCATTCATGGAGTTTCGTCTGCTAGGACAGAACTACCGGTTCAGCGCGTGACAGTTCGCGATCATACTTGACGCTCCGCATTGCAACTTCACGAAGATGCCTGAGCACAATCGGAGCCGTCAAGGGCAATTCTGGACTCAGATTGCTTATGGTGAATACTCGACGAGGTCTAAGGCCACCCATATATGCCACCCCGCCCTAAGGTACTTCCATTATTTCCTAGTCTCCTCAATCCTAGGAAAAGGAGCACAAGGCGGAGTCAACCACACGGAGTTGGCGTACCTTAGGCGAGTGGTATAGTTAGGCTTTGCGGTAGACGAGTGAGACATTCTAGACGTCGATTTGGCATCACTAGTCATGCGGAATTTCCACGACATCGCCACCGAGAAATCTAGCACGGACACGAAGATCATGTGTGGTGGCATTGTCACGATGATAGCACGCAGAGTCGGGATCAACCTTGGCATCCTGACAGAGGACAGGATCAATGAGGACCCTGAGCTAAACCTTTAGAACTTGCGCAACCGAAGGGCGATAACGATCGAGCGGTATAATGTCATATGGAGCTACAAGGACGAGCACGGTAGAAACTTGGAAGTCGACCTATCTGAGATTCAGATGTCGGGTTTAGACAAGAGGGCTCTCGATTCATGATTGACCCCACCATCGGATACATCGGCCCGGGATTAGGTGAGGTAGATCCACCTCCAACCGCTGCACAAGGACCGTCGATGTCTAGGCAGCGCAGTCGACGTGCCACACACTCTCATACCCGCCCAGAGTATCCTCATCATCGCTCTGACTTCCCTTCCATGGAAGGTGTCTCCGACGCTCTCAGGTATGTTGCGGAGGAGACTAGATATCTGTCTTACATGGCAGAGCAGAGGTACGACCTTGAGGCGGCGAGGCACGACATTGAGGCTACGAGATATGCGGAGCAGCAGCAGTTTCAGGAGCAGCCAATTCAGCACACGTACTACCTCACGGAGTCCGTTCGTAGATTCCAGTAGCTCAGCATGCAACACTATCAGGAGCCGTACGTGCCGATCCCGCATGATTACCATACTGGCTCCATTCCGTACCGCCGACACATACTTACGAGCTGCAGTCATTCTACTTCCCACCTGGGGAAGGGGCACCCGCGGAGCCAGCAGACCCTCCGACCACTCGCGGTGGAGAGGAAGAGGATTAGACCACCTTTCTTCCTTTTTCCTTTTTCTTTCTTTTTCTATTTCTTGTTTTAGGGACCTATTTTTCCTATTTTTCTTTCTTTTTAGTTTTCGCGCATATGTACGCTCTTTTGGACTTATTGATTTAGTACTCTTTTCTCTATCTTCTGCGTTGCATGATTCTCATCTCAGGTCCTTCACTATAACACCCGCAATAGAGCAAGAGAGTATCACAAATTCGGATGTTTCACAAATTCGAGAAAGCAAAACACACCAGGTGTACTCATTCTTCTTTTTTATATTTTCTCGAGTTTTTGGTATGCGGGTATCCCTCATAGATCTCGAACACCGGGGCTGTGTTCCGTTTAGGTCTGGGGGTACTCTTCATTTTGAGTGATACGATTTTTCATGAGCGATATATTTGCGATTAGGATTAGGATTAGGATTAGGGTTAGGATTAGGAATAATAGATGGATACCTAGTACAAATTTTTGAGCTTTAGTCAATTTTTGCAACCTTGTCGAATCGTGAACAATAGTCTAGGTTTGCTTAGAAGCCTTTTGGATACCGATAGTCGAGTAGTTGTGTTTGAAGCCTTGATCTGTAGTTGAATTCACTCCTTAGGTTTCAGTACCAAGTAGCCATATCTCTGTGTATACCGTTTAGCCTTTGCTTGCTTGATATATTTTTACCGTTCACGAGTCATTAGATTCCACACGCTTATACTCCGCTGTCATCTAGGATGAGTTTCTAACTATTCCGAGTTAGGATTGACATGAGTACATCGATGATGGATGGTTCGGGTCTAAGTGGTGGGTTGAGGTGCTGTTCTACGTCCTAAGGGTTAGAGTGATGCGTAATCTAGAAAAAAAATTAAAAAGCAAAAAAATCAAGATCTTCAATAACGCACCTGTTCACTCCGCTAAGGTCACACGACCTTATGAGTGTGCCATAGGCACTAGAGGTCTAAGTAGAAAGCCATCCTCTTCGACTTCGACGTCCTAGGAACCAAGCGTGGATCTAAGTATAAAAAAAATGAATAAGAACGAGAAAAACGAGTTGAATGATATCTAAAGCTTAGGGAAATTGGTATGGAGATCGCTTGGACGTTGTCTTGGGTTGTGAAATAGACTTAGATTTTTGGTAAGATTACATGGCTCGGAACTTTCGGTAGATATAAGTCTATACTCGGTACGCTTAGGCTTTTGTTCATGTGACGCGCTGATTTGTTGAATGACTAACTCTTCGAATATTTTCGTGCTAGTACCCATCATTATTAGATTCTTCCTACACTTGACTTTAATTTTGTTTGATGACAAACAAAGGTTCAGGCCTGGGGGAGTTTCATAACACGTAAAGTGTATCAATTTTAAGTTAGGTATTAGTATCATTTTCGCATAGATTTGATAGCACGAGTTACATTTCCGTTACGATTATTCTTTATATACGCCTATTTTGTTGGTTTTCAGGTTTTAAGGCGACAAGGCCTAAACGAGCGTTAAAAGACAAATTCTTGGATCAAACCACTCAAATTGAAGATATAATTCACTCGGAGTCAAAATCAAGCCACTGAACTCAAAGGGACACCCGGGCATCGAGCAGAAAAGAGCAAAATCATGAATTGAAGAGTGCCCGCTCGGGCACTGAGGTCTACCCGCTCGGGCAAAACCTACGGGGTTTAATTGCAATCATCTGCACGACCCGGGCATGAAGACTACATGATCGGGTGACAATACCCGATGGGCACAACATGATACCCGGTCGGGCGTTAATTAGTCCTGAAAATCCTCGAGAGTTTACACAACTCGGGCTGTTCAACCACACGATCGGGAAGCAATGCCCGATCGGGCAGGACGGAGTACACGATCGGGCGCGCCTCTGCACGACCGGGTAAAACGTGTACCCGAGCGGGCCGCCTTTCTCGCAACAACCTTGATTTAGAGTTTGAACGAGCGAATTAAAGGAACAGAACAGATCCAGATGCGAGGGGGTGACGCCTAGGGCAAGGAAAGGATTGGAAATCATCAGGAAAGGCTCGGGAGACGCTGGAGAAGGAGAGAAACATTAATCCACACATTAGTAACACAATAGGGAAGATCGAGGCATCGGGTTTCCTAGGGTTTATCATGTTTAGGATTGTGTTATTTTCTTTGTCAGTAAACTCCATGAGTGAGTAGATTCCCACCTATGGGATATCGGTTAATGCTTAGATCTATCTTATTAGTATTGATATTCGGATCTACAATCAACATCGTAACGCCTATACTAGTGCTGCTCGCTCAGTAACATAGGAATTCGTATTTCGCTGGAAGGTTAAATTATGAATCCGGAACTGTTGAGTTGTAGGTTAAGTTCGATTAATGAGAATCTGACCGGTCGGTTAATCGACTTAGAAATTAGGATTGCTCTTGTAACGCTGCCATAGTACGGGTTAATCGCTGCTGGAAGGTAGGGTTGCACGTACGTATGGGTAGGAGGTTTAGGCTCGGCAGAATCACTCCTCATCTTAGAGCATGAATTTCCCGTTATCAAGATAATTCGATAGGTTTATGATCTTTAGTTGTTACATCCATACGATTCCCGGTATCCCGACACCCGTAGTGTTCGTCATCGTCAAGTCTTCCGAATCCTTCTATCGTTGCTAGATATTCGCACCATGCCATCATCTACTTCTCACCATCTTAGTTTAGTTATATTCCTAGGAATTGGCTGCATTAGTCCCAAGAGTTCGACCCTGGTACTAGACGAACCGTATACTTGCGGTGAAGTGGTCTAGGAAATATTTAGGTCGAATTTCACCACATCATCGTCTAATCACGTGAAAACAAAAACAAAAAGCAGAAAAGTAGTGCAAATCGAGAGACAAATGCAAATAGGAAATAGGAAGCAAAGGGAATATCCAAGAAACAAACGCAACGCAAGCGGCGTATTGACAAGAAATGACATTCGTATCCTAAGAAACTCGAAAAGAGCGTCTCACCGCTCTAAAAATCCAACCTGTCGACCTAAATTAAGGATTTTGAGCTCAAAAATAGGGTCGGGCTGCCTTCAGCATCCCAGGGCATCGTTTATCTCGAAAAGAGGAATAAAATGTGCAAAAATCATGTAATTCGGTGCTTTGTACGCAAAGTTATGGTATTTCAAAGCCCCTTGTACAATTCAGTGTTGTAGTTGTCTAATCACGTGAAAACAAAAACAAAAAGCGGAAAAGGGGTACAACACGACAGACAAACGCATATAGGAAATAGGAAGCAAAAGGAATATCCGAGAGACAAACACAACGCAAGCGGCGTATTGACAAGCACTGATATTTGTATCCTAAGAAACTCGAAAAGGGCATCTCCCGCCTCTAAAAATCCAACGTATCGACATAAATAAAGAATTTTGAGCTCAAAAACGGTGTCGAGTGGCCTTCAGCATCCCGTATCATCGTTTATCTCGAAAAGAGAAAAATGTGTAACAAATCATGTAATTCGGAGCTGCGTAAGCAAAGTTATGGTATTTCATAGCCCGTCGTACAAGTCATTGTTGTAATCGTTTAATCACGTGAAAACAAAAACAAAAAGCGGAAAGGAGTGCAACACGAGAGACAAACGCGTATAGGAAATAGGAAGCAAAAGGAATATCCGAGAGACAAACGTAACACAAGCGGCGTATTGACAAGAAATGACATTTGTATCCTAAGAAATTCGACAAGGGAATCTTCCGAATCTAAAAATTAAACGTATCGACCTAAATAAAAGATGTTTAGCTCGTAAATGGAATCGGGCTGCCAACAGCAACCTGTGGCATCGTTTATCTAAAAAAGAGGAATAAAATGTTAAAAAGTCTTGTATTTCGGAGCTTCATATGCAAAGTTATGGTATTTCAAAACCCGTCGTACAATTCATTGTAGTAGTCTTCTAATCACGTGAAAAAAAAAGCGAAAATGGGTGCAACAGGAGAGTCAAATGCAAATAGGTAATAGGAAGCATAAGGAATATTCGTGAGACAAACGCAACACAAGCGGCATATTAACAAGAAATGACATTCATATCCTAAGAAACTCGCCCTGAATTAATGATTTTCGAGCTCGGAAACAGCATTGGACTGCCTTCAACATCCCGCGGCATTGTTTATCTCGAAAAGAGAAACAAAATGTGAAAAAAATCATGGAATTCGGAGCTTCGTACGCAAAGTTATGGTATTTCAAAGCCCGTTGTACAATGCATTGTTGTACTCGCTAATCACGTGAAAACAAAAACAAAAAGCGGAAAAGGGGTGCAACACGATAGACAAACGGAAATAGGAAATAGGATGCAAATGAATATCCGAGTGACAAACGCAACGCAAGCGGCGTATTGACAAGAAATGACAATCATATGCTACGAAACTCGAAAAGGGCATCCCCCGGCTCTAAAAATCCAACGTATCAACCTAAATAAAGGTCTTTGAGCTTCAAAACGGGATCGGGCTGCCTTCAGATCGTTTATCTCGAAAAGAGGAATAAAATGTGAAAAACATCATGTAATTCGAAGCTATGTACGCAAAGTTCTGGTGTTTCAAAGCCTGTCGTACAATTCATTGTTGTAGTCCTCTAATCACGTGAAAACAAAAACAAAAAGCGAAAAAGGGGTGCAACACGAGAGACAAATGCAAATAGGAAATAGGAAGCAAAAGGAATCTCCGAGAGACAAATGCAGCACAAGCGGCAAATTAACAATAAATGACATTCGTATCCTAAGAAACTCAGAAAGGGCATCTCCCGGCTCTAAAAATCCAACGTGTCGACCTAAATTAAGGATTTCGAGCTCGGAAACGGTATTGGGCTGCCTTCAGCATCCCGCAGCATTGTTTATCTTGAAAAGTGGAACAAAATGTGAAAACAATAATGGAATTCGGAGCTTCATACGCAAAGTTATGGTATTTCAAAGCCCATCGTACAATTTATTATTGTAGTCATCTGATCATGTGAAAACAAAAACAAAAAGCGGAAAAGGGGTTCAACACGAGAGACAAACAGAAATAGGAAATACGATGCAAATGAATATCCAAGAGACAAACGCAACGCAAGCGGCATATTGAAATGAAATGACATTCGTATCCTATGAAACTCGAAAAGGGCATCTCCCGGCTCTAAAAATCCAATGTATCGACTTAAATTAAGGATTTTGAGCTAAAAAATGGGGTCCGTCTGCCTACAATATCTAGCGGCATTGTTTATCTCGAAAAGAGGAATAAAATATAGAAACAATCATGTAATTCGGAGCTTCGTACGCAAAGTTATGGTATTTCAAAGCCCGTCGTAGAATTCATTGTTGTAGTCGTCTAATCACGTGAAAATAAAAACAAAAAGCGGAAAAGGGGTGCAACACAAGAGACAAACGCTCATAGGAAATAGGAAGCAAAGGGAATGATGTGCGTTAAACTCAAGTAATAATACCTAGACTAACGCTTCCGCAAGAATACGGATCGTATAGTAACTAGGGTCAAACACAAGGAATTGATGCAACTTTAAAGCTATTAGACTAATGGATAATTTTTGTAAATTGAATAATGGTAGGATTGGGAATGAACTAAGCTAAACTAATTAACGAGATAAACTGATGACTAAGCACCATAGGTATCGAGAGTTGCACAACGATATAACGAAGTTATAACAAGATAATTGGTCTTAGATACTATCACGAGTTCAGGGAATTCAAGCTTTCCTATAGGAACTGACTGGCGTAGACTTGTCCACTATCTAGCATGCGTATACCAATATATCTATTGCGCATCTCACATACATAGACGCATTAAGACCGCTATCCTAATCCCTAGATTCAATCGATTGACCTGGCGTAGCTTCTAAACCGATTAAACCCTAAATCATGGCTAGGTGCCAAAGTCTAATCCCCTGGCGTAGATTCATTAGACTTCTAATATCATCCATTCGAGTGGCGTACAAGAATGAAAGCATTAAACACAACCAATCAATCTGAAAAACGATCAAATACCGAATTCATTCATCTCAAGTGGCGTACAAGTATGAAAGCATTAAGATCCACCATTCATTAAGAACGAGACTTCGTTACATACTGGCAATACTCTCTAACCCATAGTAATAGATCTACTCAGACATGAACACAGCAAAAGAAACAAAGGAGAATACTAAATTCGACATAGAAAGAGAATAAGAATGCTCCATATTCATCAACCGATGTCTTCAATAGATCCTCCTTGCTCCCAATCCTTTGTTC
>CM071864.1:15223310-15236656 GCA_036759665.1 Gynandropsis gynandra
AGCTTCGGAGCTGATTGGGGGCAATTAGCGCGGCCGGGCACTCCAAATCCACCCCAGCGTGCATGACTTGCGGTGTTGTTTCCGCTCCTTTCGCTCGGTGTTTGAGTGCTCACTTCCATCCGTGGCCTTGCACAAGTTGAACTTTGTCCTTCAACTACGTTTTCGGGGTTAGATTGCCGTAACCTCTCGTGTTTCTCCTCATGTCTTCGTTTCCTACACAAAACACAAAATGTAGATGAAGTCCTCGAATAAACACGATAAGTGAATGAAATCTAAATAATCTACTCTAAACTAGACCTAAGAATGATATAAAAACTACAACGGATTACGTGTTATCACCTCGCAAAATAAAGAACACAAAATTCGATTAAGCTCCAAGAGGTTAAAAAAATTTATTCAAAAAGAAAGAAAACAAAAGCAAAAAAATACGAAAAACAAATAAAGACTCCGGAAAAGACTATATCCCAATTCAAAAGTATCCTAACTCTAAAGCCCTAATCCATTCCCCGGCAACGGCGCCAAAAACTTGATGTAGTTAATCTCAAGTAATAATTATCTAGATTAACGCTTCCGCAAGATTACGAATCGTATAGTAGCAAGGTCAAACACGAGGAATCGATGCAGCTCTAAACCTAGTAACTAATGAAAAGGACGGTAAAAGTCAATAAGTGTGCAAAATGCGAATGAAACTAAACTATATACTTAACTAACTATCGGATTAAACTCAATGAACTAAACACCACAGGTTTTGAGAGATGCACGATGATGCAACGAAGTTCTAACAAGATCATTGGTCTTAGATATTATCACAAGTTCGGGGAATTCAAGCTCTAATATAGGAACTGACTGGCATTGACTTGTCCTCTACCTAACATGCGTACTAACATTCTTCCGATTGCGTAGTCTCACCCGCTAGATGCATTAAGACCACTATCCTAATCCCTAGATTCAATCAACCTACCTGGCATTGATTATAAATTGATTAAATCCTAAATCATGGCTAAGTTCCAAAGTTTAATCTTCTGGCATAGATTCATTAGATTTCTACAATCATTCATTCAAGTGGCATGCAAGAATGAAAGCATTAAAAACAACCAATCATTCTGAAAAACGATCAAATACCAAAATCATTCATTCAAGTGGCATTCAAGAACGAAACCATTAAGAATCACCAAGCATTAAAAACAAGACTTCGTTACATATCGGCAAAGCCCTCTAACCTATGGCTATGGACCTACTCGGACATGAACATAGAAAACGAAACACAAAAGATAACTATATTCAACATGAATAACGAATGAGATCCCTCCCTATTCTATTACCGACATCTTCAACAGCTCCTCCGCGCTCCGGCTTCGTCGCTCTGTCCTTGTCTTCGTGTGTGTGTTCTGCTCCTTCTCTATTCTCTCTCTACGTGTGCTCCCTGGCTTCTCTCTAATTTTCTGTACGTATTGGGCTGCTGAAGCTCTCCCCTTTTTGCCCTCTTTTTCCTCTTTCCTTTCCTCTAATCTTTCCTCTTTGGCCGTCCTCTTTCCTTCCTCTCCAGTGGCTGGAATTTCTGGTTTTTTACAGCACCTTTAGTTTTCCTTTTCTGAGTTTTTCCATCTCTTGTTTTTCCATTTTTGGTTTAAGCAGCCAACACGTTCCTTTTCTTCTTTTGCTAAAGTTCCTCTTTGGCTAGTTTCCATTTTCTCGGTTTCTATTTTCTGCAGCAACTTGTATTTCCCTTTCCTTTTGTGCAGCAAAGATTTTTCTTTTCTTTTTTCCTCATTTATTTCTTTGCTTTGCTGCCTTCTTTCTTGTTCTTGCACTTCGATTAATTGTTCCAGCAGCCATTTCAATTTTTCTATCATCGACGATTGCAGTTTCCAATTCTCGTGTAGACGGCAATCTTTCCATTTTTGCATAGGCGGTTGGAAGTTTACATTTTGTTCCAACAACTTGCTTCTATGTTATTTAAACCATGTTTCATTTTCATGTTCCAACCGTACTCTTCTTACATTTGGTTGTAGCAACCGAAATTTTCCATTTTTGTTCCAAGCACCGAAAGTTTCCATTTTTGTAAGGGACCATTGTTTCCATTTCTCTTCTTTGGTTTATGATTATTTGGATGCTGACCGTGCATAGCTAATAGGAGAGTGGCTTTGCTTAGTTTTGCTTCATTTACTCGTGTTTGTAGCCCGATATTTTCATTCACTGCAAAGCACGAGAAAACGAGGAAAGAGGACTAAGCGATGCTTAATACTTTGTAAAATACAAATGAATGATGAAACTAACTATGAAATTAGATGAAAAATACTATAACAAAATAGAGATTATCAAGGTGCAATACGAGAGACAAACGGAAATTGGAAATCGGAAGTAAAAGGAATGTCTGACAGACAAATGCAACTCAAGCAGCATATTGACAAGAAATGACATACATATCCTAAGAGACTCGAAAAAGGCATCTCCAAGCTCTAAAAATGCAACGTATTGACCTAAATAAAGGATTTTGAGCTCAAAAACGGGGTCGGGTTGCCTTCAGCATCCCGCGGCATCTCTTATCTCAAAAAGAGGAATAAAATCTGAAAACCATCATGTAATTCGGAGCTGCGTACGCTAAGTTATGGTATTTTAAAGCCCGTCGTACAATTCATTGTTGTAGTCGTCTAATCATGTGAAAAAAAAAGCGGAAAAGGGGTGCAACATGAGAGACGGACACAAATAGGAAATAGGAAGGAAAAAGAATATCCGAGAGACAAACACAACACAAGCGGCGTATTGAAAAGAAATGACATTCATATCCTAAGAAACTTGAAAAGGGCATCTCCGAGCTGTAATAATCAAACGAATCGACCTAAATAAAGGATTTTGAGCTCGAAAACAGGGTCGGGCTGCGTTCAACATCCCAAGGCATCGTTTATCTTGAAAAGTGGAAGAAAATGTGAAACAAATCATGTAATTCGGAGTTTCGTATGCAAAGTTATGGTATTTCAAAGCCCGTCGTACAATTCATTGTTGTAGTCGTCTAATCACGTGAAAATAAAAAAAATAAGCGGAAAAGGGGTGCAAAACGACAGACAAAGGCAAATAGGAAATAGGAAGCAAAATGAATATCCGAGAGACAAATGCAACGCACGCGGCGTATTGACAAGAAATGACATTCGTAACCTAAGAAACTCGAAAAGGGAATCTCCCGGCTATAAAAATACAATGTATCGACCTAAATAAAAGATCTTTAGCTCGAAAACGGGTTTGGGCTTCCGTCAGCATCCCGCGGCATCGTTTATCTCAAAATTAGGAATAAAAATGTGAAACAAAACATGTAATTGGGAGCTTCGTACGCAAAGTTATGGTATTTCAAAGCCCGTCATACAATTCATTGTTGTAGTCGTCTAATAACGTGAAAACAAAAACAAAAAGCGGAAAAGGAGTGCAACACGAGAGACAAACGCAAATAGAGAATAGGAAGCAGAAGGAATATCTCAGAGACAAACGCCACGCAAACGGCGTATTGACAAGAAAAGACATTCATATCCTAAGAAACTCGACAAAGGGCATCTCCCGGCTCACTAAAAATCCAACGTATCGACCTTAAATAAAGGATTTTGAGCTCGAAAACTGGGTTAGGCTGCCTTCAGCATCCCGAGGAATCGTTTATATTGAAAAGAGGAATAAAATGTGAAAACATCATGTAATTCGGAGCTTCGTATGCAAAGTTATTGTATTTAAAACCACGTCATACAATTCATTGTTGTAGTCATCTAATCCGTGAAAACAAAAACAAAAAACGGAAAAGGGGCGCAACATGAGAGACAAACGCAAATAGAAAATAGGAAGCAAAAGGAATATCCAAGAGACAAACTCAAAGCAAGCGGTGTTTTGATAAGAAATGACATTCATATCCTAAGAAACTTAAAAAAGGCATCTCCCCGCTCTAAAATTGCAACGTATTGATCTAAATAAAGGATTTTGAGCTCAAAAAGGGGTCGGGCTGCCTTCAGCATCCCGTGGCATCTCTTATCTCGAAAATAGGAATAAAATGTGAAAACAATCATGTAATTTGGAGCTGTGTACGCAGAGTTATGGTATTTTCAAGCCCGTCGTACAATTCATTGTTGTAGTCGTCTAATCACGTGAAAACAAAAACAAAAATCGGAAAAGGGGTGCAACATGAGAGACGAACATAAATAGGAAATAGGAAGCAAAAGGAATATCCGAGAGACAAACGCAACGCAAGCGGCATATTGACAAGAAATGACATTCCTATCCTAAGAAACTCGAAAACGGCATCTCCCAGCTGTAAAAATCAAACGTATCAACCTAAATAAAAGATTTTCAGCTCGAAAACGGGGTCGGGCTGCATTCAGATCCCAAGGCATCGTTTATCTTTAAAAGTGGAATAAAATGTGAAAAAAATCATGTAATTCGGAGCTTCGTATGCAGAGTTACGGTATTTCAAAGCCCGTCGTACAATTCATTTTTGTTGTCATCTAATCACGTGAAAACAATAAGAAAAAGTGGAAAGGCATGCGACACGAGAGACGAACGCAAATAGGAAATAGGAAGCAAAATGAATATCTGAGAGACTAAGGCAACGCACACGGCGTATTGACAAAAAATGACATTCGTATCCTAAGAAACTCGAAAATTGCATCTCCCGGCTATAAAAATACAATGTATCGACCTAAATAAAGGATTTTTAGCTTAAAAACGAGTTTGGGCTTCCGTCAGCATCCCACGGCATCGTTTATCACAAAATTAGGAATAAAATGTGAAAAAGTCATGTAATTGGGAGCTTCGTACGCAAAGTTATGGTATTTCAAAGCCTATCGTACAATTGATTGTTGTAGTCGTCTAATAACGTCAAAACAAAAACAAAAAGCGGAAAAGGAGTGCAACACGAGAGACAAACGCAAATAGAAAATAGGAAGCAAAAGGAATATCCGAGAGACAAACGCCACGCAAGCGGCGTATTGGCAAGAAATGACATTCATATCCTAAGAAACTCGAAAAGGGGCATCTCCCGGCTCTCTAAAAATCCAACGTGTCCACCTTAATAAAGGATTTTGAGCTCGAAAACTGGGTTGGGCTGCCTTCAGCATCCCGAGGAATCGTTTATATTGAAAATAGGAATAAAATGTGAAAAAATCATGTAATTCGGAGCTTTGTGTTGCAAAGTTGTTGTATTTCAAACCACGTCATACGATTCATTGTTGTAGTCATCTAATCACGTGAAAACAAAAACAAAATGCGGAAGAGGGGCGCAACACGAGAGACAAACGCAAATAGGAAATAGGAAGAAAAAGGAATATCTAAGAGACAAACGCAACGCAAGCGGTGTATTGACAAGAAATGATATTCGTATACTAAGAAACTCGAAAAGGGCATCTCACAGCTCTAAAAATTCGTTGTATCGACCTTAATAAAGGATTTTGAGCTCGAAAACGGGGTCAGGCTGCCTTCACCATCCCGTCGCATTGCTTATCTCGAAAAGAGGAATAAAATGTGAAAAACATCATGTAATTCGGAGCTGGTTACGCAAAGTTATGGTATTTCAAAGCCCGTCGTACAATTCATTGTTGTAGTCGTCTAATCATGTGAAAACAAAAACAAAACGCGGAAAGGAGGTGTAACATGAGAGACAAATGCAAATATGAAATAGGGAAGCAAAAGGAATATCCGAGAGACAAATGCAACAGAAGCGGCATATTGACAAGAAATGACATTCGTATCCTAAGAAACTCGAAAAGGGCATATCTCGGCTCTAAAAATCCATTGTATCGACCTAAATAAACGATTTTGAGCTCAAAGACGGGGTCAGGCTGCCTTCAGCATTCCACGGGATCGCTTATATCGAAAAGAGGAATAAAATGTGAAAAACATCATGTAATTTGGAGCTGCGTACGCAAAGTTATGGTATTTCAAAGCCCGTCGAACAATTCATTATTGTAGTTGTCTAATCACGAGATAAGAAAAACAAAAAGCGAAAAAGGGGTGCAACACGAGAGACGAACACAAATAGGAAATAGGAAGCAAAAGGAATATCCGAGATACAAACACAACACAAGCGGTGTATCGACAAGAAATGACATTCCTATTCTAAAAACTCGAAAAGGGCATCTCCCGGCTCTAAAAATCCAACGTATCGACCTACATAAAGGATTTTGAGCTCGAAAACGTTGTCAGGTTGCGTTTAACATCCCGCGGTATCGTTTATCTTGAAATTAGTAATATAATAAGAACAAAAATAATGTAATTCGGAGCTTCGCACGCAAACTTATGGTATTTTAAAACATGTCGTACAATTCATTGTTGTAGTCGTCTAATAACGTGAAAACAAAAACAAAAAGCGGAAACGGAGTGCAGCACGAGAGACAAACGCAAATAGGAAATAGGAAGCAAAAGGAATATCCGGGAGACAAACGCAACACAAGCAGTGTATTGATAAGAAATAACATCCGTATCCTAAGAAACTCGAAAAGGGAATCTCTCGGCTCTAAAAATCAACCGTATCGACCTAAATAAAGGAGTTTGAGCTCGAAAATAGGGTCGGGCTACCTTCATCATTCCGCGGCATTGTTTATCTCGAAAAAAGGAATAAAATGTGAAAAACATCATGTAATTCGAAGCTTCGTACGCAAAGTTATGGTATTTCAAAACCTGTCGTACAATTCATTGTTGTAGTCGTCTAATCACATGAAAACAAAGACAAAAAACGGAAAAGGGGTGCAACACGAGAGACAAACGCAAATAGGATATAGAATGCAAAAGGAATATCCGAGAGTCAGACGCAACGCAAGCGGCGTATTGACAAGAAATGACATTTGTATCCAAAGAAACTCGAAAAGTGCATCTCCTGGCTAAAAAAATCCAAAGTATCGACCTAAATAAAGGATTTTGAGCTCGAAATGGGGTCGGGCTGCCTTCAGCATCCCACAGCATCGTTTATCTCGAAAAGGGGTAAAAATGTGAAAATCATGTAATTCGGAGCTTCGTACGCAAAGTTATGGTATTTCAAAGCCCGTCGTACAATTGATTGTTGTAGTCGTCTAATCACATGAAAACAAAAACAAAAAGCGGAAAAGGGGTGCAACACGAGAGACAAATGCAAATAGGAAATAGGAAGCAAAAGGAATATCCGAGAGACAAACGCAACGCAAGGAGCGTATTGACAAGAAATGACATTCGTATCCTGAGAAACTCAAAAAGGGCATATCCCAGCTCTAAAAATACAACGTATCGACCTAAATAAAGGATTTGAGCTCGAAAACGGGATTGGGCTTCCTTCAGCATCCCGGGGCATCATTTATCTCGAAAAGAGGAATAAAATGTGAAAACATCATGTAATTCATAGCTTCGTACGCAAAGTTAAAGTATTTCAAAGTCCGTCGTACAATTCATTGTTGTAGTCGTCTAATAACTTGAAAACAAAAACAAAAAGGGGAAAGGGGTGCAACACGAGAGACAAAAGCAAATAGGAAATAAAAAGCAAAAGGAATATCCGAGAGACAAACGCAACGCAAGCTGCGTATTGACAAGAAATGACATTTGTATCCTAAGAAACTCGAAAAGGGCATCTCCCGGCTGTAAAAATCCAACGTATAGACGTAAATAAAGGTCTTTGAGCTCAAAAACGGGGTTGGGCTGCCTTCAGCATCGTGAGGCATCATTTATCTCGAAAAGAGGAGTAAAATGTGAAAGAAAGATCATGTAATTCGGAGCTTCGTACGCAAAGTTATGGTATTTCATACCCCGTCATACAATTCATTGTTGTAGTCATCTAATCACATGAAAACAAAAACAAAAAGGGAAGAAGGGCCGCAACAAGAGAGACAAACGCAAATAAGAAATAGAAAAAAAAGGAATATCCGTGAAAACAAACACAACGCAAGCGGCATATTGACAAGAAATGACATTTGTATCGTAACAAACTCATCAAGGGCATCTCCCAGCACTAGAAATCCAACGTATCGACCAAAATAAAGGATTTTAAGCTTAAAACAGGGTCGGGCTGCCTTCAAGATCTCGCGGCTTCGTTTATCTCGAAAGGAGGAATAAAATGTCAAAAACATCATATAATTCGTAGCTTTGTACGCAAGTTATGGTATTTCAAAGTCCGTCGTACAATTCATTGTCGTAGTTGTATAATCATGTGAAAACAAAAACAAAAAGCGGAAAAGGGGTGCAACACGCGAGACAAACGCAAATAAGAAATAGGAAGCAAAAGGAATATCCGAGAGACAATCGCAACGCAAGCAGCATATTGACAAGAAATGACATTCATATCCTAAGAAACTCGAAAAGGGCATCTCCCAGCTCTAAAAATCCAATATATCGACCTAAATAAAGCATTTTGAGCTTCAAAACGGGGTCGGGCTGCCTTCAGCATCCCGCGGCATCGTTTATTTCGAAAAGATGAATAAAATATGAAAAACATCATGTAATTCGAAACTTTAGACGCAAAGTTATGGTGTTTCAAAGCCCGTCGAACAATTCATTGTTGTAGTCGTCGAATATGTGAAAACAAAAAACAAGCGGAAAAGGGGTGCAACAAGAGAGACGTACACAAATAAGAAATAGGAAGTAGAAGGAATATCCGAGAGACAAACGCAACGCAACCGGCGTATTGACAAGAAATGACATTCCTATCCTAACAAATTCGAAAAGGGCATCTTCTGCCTCTAAAAATCACACGTATCAACCTAAATAAAGGATTTTGAGCTTGAAAATGGGGTCGGGCTGCCTTCAAAATCCCGAGGTATTGTTTATCTTGAAAAGAGGAATAAAATGTGAAACAAATCATGTAATTCGGAGCTTCGAACGCAAAGTTATGGTTTTTCAAAGCCCGTTGTACTATTCATCATTGTAGTTGTCTAATCTTGTGCAAACAAAATCAAAGAGCGGAAAAGGGGTGCAACACAAGAGACAAATGCAAATAGAATATAGGAAGCAAAAGGAATATCCGAGAGACAAATGCAACGCCAGCGGCGTATTGACAAGAATTGACATTCGTATCCTAAGAAACTGAAAAATGGCATCTCTCGACTCTAATAATCCAACGTATCGACCTAAATAAAGGATTTTGAGCACATTGAATGCGATAAAATATATCATGCTGTTTTGAATGCTAACTTGAGTGCAGATGAGATGAGAAAACAATCCACACGCGTGAAGAAGCGTAGAACAGTGAGCTCTTCAATGTGTATCCACGGAAATTATACAGAAGACAGCCACGAATCTTCCACCGAAACTCAAAGGAGGCTGCACCCGCACTTGCACGAGGTAATGGAAACAGATGTCATTAAACTTTTCAATGCAGATACCCTTTATCCAACCTCGGGCAGCGAGCAAGTGCATCCCGTGCATGATGTGCCAAAGAAAGAATCAGTGACTAAAGGATGGCACGACGAAAAGATCCTACCTCATGAGATCTAACTAGGTGACTTCGTTCCACTTTTCAATTCTCGACCTATGTTTTTCTCGGGCACACTAGCGTCCCATTGGTCTGATCCTTTTCAGGTACGAGAAGTTTTCACACATGGAGACGTGGAACTATGGAGTGATACGGGTGGCACATTCAAAGCTAATGGACAGCGGCTTAAGCTCTACCAAGCCGCTCAACCGATCGAGAGTGGAAACTCCATTTCCCTTTTGGATCCACCCGTCACACATGCATGAGGAATGGAGACGTCAAAGCTTAAAGACGTTAAATAAGCGCTTTCTGGGAGGCAACCCAGGTGTTTGATTTTATTTTTCTTAGTTTTTAGTTTGAGACTCGGTTATTTGCTTTCGTTTAAAAAAATACCACGACAAACGTGCTTCACTTCCCTTACCCTCCATCGGAGCTTCACGTCAAGGACGTCGTTCAATTCAAGTCTGGCGGAGCAGCTCACGTTTGTCAGGTGATTTCGTTTCATTTTCTTTCATCTTCCTTTGACTTTGTAGTTTTTAGGTTATTTTTGCGGTTTTTAGTTTGATTTTGTTTTCATGAGTCAGAGTCGTCCCAGACACTTGTCCGGTGCCACGTTTTGAGATGAACCCTGCACTTAGGATACTTAAGAAGTTGACCTTTTCCGTGAGATTTTGCATGATTGAGCTAGGTTTCCCTAAGCGTTAGAGCTTATTAATCGGCTGAAAAACAATAGGTCGTAGTTCTTGGGAATCCTAGAGTTGCTTGTGGGGAGGTTTAGACGAGGTTGCTAGGCTAGTTTATCGTTTATTCTCTCTACCCAGATGGTCATACTTCGTGTAGACGATACTTTACTTCTGTTCTAATTAGGACTATTGGATCATATAAAATCGAGCTTATTTTGCAGATCAAAAGCGCACACTAACACTCCGTTGTCGATAGAAATAATGCCTAAAAAGCCTGATAAAAAATCGATATGAGTGCATCGACCTTGTTACTCCTTCGGTGGCTCGGGTCTAAGTGGTGGGTTGGCGATCATCTTTCTACGTCCTAAGGGCATGGCACAAATAGCCGCCTTCTCCGCTGCACTCTTAAACGAGATGCATGAATATACCGTCATCGGTAGTCTGGGTCTAAGTAGAGGCTGGATCCCTTAAAATCCAACGTCCTAGAAGCCTAGTGTGTATGCAAAGAAAAAGTAAAAAAAAGAAAAAAAAGAGAAAAGAAAAAGAAAAAAATCATGAAAAAGAAAAAAAAAAGAAAGAAACAAGTATCCTCCGTTGATTTAGGTTTGGCATTGTCTGAAGTCTTGTTTGGTGGAGAGAGTTACGGTAGCTTGTCTAGTTTTCCTTTGATTTACTTTCTCATGGGTAACCGTGGTGGACTTAGGATTAAGACTAAAAACTCGATTAGGCCGAATTTGCTCCCGACATGCTAGTTGATCGGTTAGGTTCGCTTTAGCGGTGTTTCTAGGAGAAGGGGGAATTCTGTATTTTTACCACCGCATGTGTTCCACATTTACGTTTGCTTAGGGACAAGCAAACATTCAAGTCTGGGGGATTTTGATCATCTCGTTTTCATACGTATTTCTTGTACGATTTTAGGGATGTTAATGATATATATGTGTTGCTTTACGTATGATTCCGTATCTGCTTTACTTGTTTTCGTGTTTTCATGTTCTTACAGGTTTTTACGCGTATTTGGTTCATTTTGGAGCTAAAGGACATGCACGGAGCTAAGGAGCAACTTCGAGGATCATCACGGGAAAAACGGGACGAGATTTAGCAAGAGGAGCCACCACCCGATCAGGCACAACCCATACACGATCGGGCAAAGGCTACAGCGAAATTTGGTGTGCATTCACGCACGTTAGCAAGTTTGATTCCTAGTTCGAGTTTAGGTAGTGTTGCATAGTCTCTGTGGGATCGACACCTAAAATACTACACATGTGCCGTGCACTTGCGGGTAGTTTAGGTTATTTTATTTAACTTTGAGAACGCATCATCGTACGTGTGTTTGTGCGATTCTACCTGTATGATAAAATCAGATCTGAATAATAGATTCAAATGAGCCAAAACGGCTAAATATACAAAGTTAGACCTAATTACACAATAATAGTTCTAATTACAAAAAGACTTATATACCCCTCTACATGTATCCTTTACACGCCCCCTCAAGATGGAGTACCCTCGGTGAGTCCAATCTTGGAACACAAGAGCTGAAACGGAAGTCTCGGGAGAGGCTTCGTGAGAATGTCCGCGAGTTGATCCGCGGCTCGGACATGAGTGACCCGAAGAGTATTCGACTCGACCAGGCCGCGGAAGGAGAGATAGTCTAGCGCCAAGTGCTTCATGCGGGAGTGAAAGACGGGCTTAGCACTGAGGTATGTCGCTCCAATGTTGTCGCAGTAGATGGTAGGTGGTGATGATGACTTGATCCCAACTTCAGATAGTAAAGCAACGACCCATAGAACTTCCGCGGCCGTGGACGCAATAGAGCGGTATTCAGTCTCGGTAGACGAACGGGATAGTCCGGTTTGCTTCTTAGACGACCAGGAAATAGGATGCGCACCAAGGAAGAGTAGATACGCCCCGGTGGACTTGAGATCAAGGGAGTCTCCAGCCCAATCTGCATCGGTAAAGGCATGTAAGGAGAGGGTGTTCTTGGCGGATAAGAAGATACCTCGATCCTTCGTTTGAGACCATAGATTGCTCGCTGAAGTCTACACACATGAGTAGGATGAGTTGGATCAATAAAACCCGGGGGTTGAGACATGTATACCTCCTCCATGAGACTGCCTTGAAGAAAGGCGTTATTGACATCAAGTTGTCGGAGAGACGATCCACGGGAGACCGCAATGCTCAAGATAACACGGATGGTTGTAGGTTTGACAACCGGGCTGAATGTCTCATGATAATCGATGCCCGGTCTTTGGTGAGACCCCTTTGCAACAAGTCAAGCTTTGAATCGTTTCACGGATCCGTCTTGCTTGCGTTTGATTCGAAACACCCATCTACAACCAACGATATTCTTTGCTTGTGCTGCGGGAACAAGCTGCCACGTTTGGTTGCGATGTAAGGCTTGTAACTCAGAATCCATTGCAGCACGCCATCGAGGATCTTTCAAGGCTTGAGTGGTATTAGCCGGTTCACTTTCCACCTGAGCTACAAGAGCAGATCGGTTATTTCGTTTACCACATTAATCTTTTAACCAGGAAACATCGGGTGCCAATTTTTGGGGGGACGGTGCCGTGGCACGTCCAAAGTTATAAAGTCGGGAGACTGGTACGGCGTTGAGGGCTCAACATGAGGAGGAGCCGAAGACGGAGAGCCAATATCCGAGGATTGCAGCGGTGAAGAATCCGAGCTTAGGGGCTGAACTGGTAATGGAGCAATGAGTGGTGGCGAGAAGGATGGTGTAGGGGTGACGCTATGTGAAGAGGTGGCTACCGTGGGTGACTTGTTGGTTTGTGGGAAAAATTTAGTAGGCTCGGCAAAGGGATAGATAGACTCAATGAAGTGGACATGACGGGAGATAAATATGCGCGACCTAAGCGGATCAAGACAAACGTATGCACTTTGAGTGGATGAGTACGCAACGAAGACACATGCGTTATCAAAGTTAAATAAAATAACCTAAACTACCCGCAAGTGCACGGCACGTGTGTAGAATTTTAGGTGTCGATCCCACAGAGACTACGCAACACTACCTAAACTCGAACTAGGAATCAAACTTGTTAACGAAAGAATATGGATGAAGAATGAAATACTGAAAGTAAATAAACTACTTGGGTTCTAACAATAAGACAAACGTCCTAGGAAACCGGTTTCACCACAAGACTACCGGAACCGACGATCAATCTATCTATCATGCAATCCCAGTTAAAGCTAACTAAGGCGGACGATCCTAACATGATATCTACCCTCTCTCAAGGCATAGACACGTGATCTAG
>CM071864.1:15265056-15282982 GCA_036759665.1 Gynandropsis gynandra
TGCATCATCGAGTTTCAATGCCCAATCCTTCCTAGACCTCGAGACCGTTTTCTCCAAAATCGATTTGATCTCTCGATTAGAAACTTCAACTTGGCCGCTGGTTTGAGGATGATAAGGCGTTGCTACTCTATGTCGAACACCGTACTTTTTCAGCAACCCTTCTATTGTACGATTCACAAACTGCTTACCTCCATCGCTGATCACAACTCTCGGGACTCCAAAACGTGGAAATATGACATGCTTGAACTTCTTGGTCACGGGTTTGGAGTCGTTTGTGGAACATGCCAAAGCTTCCACCCATTTCGTGACGTAGTCTACCGCGACTAGGATATAGGAGTGTCCACACGAGGATGGGAAAGGGCCCATGAAATCTATTCCCCACACATCAAATGTCTTGACTTCTAGAATGTATTGTTGTGGCATTTCATTACGTTTAGAAATATTACCCGTCTTTTGGCAATTGTCGCATGATTTGACGGAATTGTGGGCGTCCTTAAAAACAGTAGGCCAATAGAACCCTGCTTGCAACACCTTCGCAGCGGTCTTGGCTGCGGCAAAGTGTCCTCCGTAGCTCGAAGAATGGCAACATGACAGTATGTGTGGAGCTTCTTCTTCGGAGATGCAGCGCCTAAAGATTCCATCTATGCCTCTTTTGAAAAGATAGGGCTAATCCTAATAATACGCCTTAACGTCATGGAGAAATTTCTTTCTCGCATTGTAGTTCAGCCCCTCCGGTAATACTCGACAAGCTAGATAATTCACAAAGTCAGCATACCAAGGAACGAAAGTACAAGTTAAGGACATTACCACATCATCTCGGAGATAGTCATCGATAGGAATGCACTCGGGGATCTCAAGGCGTGAAAGATGATCAGCTACTCCATTCTCGGTTCCTTTTCTATCACGTATCTCAAGATCAAATTCTTGTAGAAGTAGGATCCATCTAATCAGCCTCGGCTTTGCATCCTTTTTAGTGAGTAGATAACGCAAGGCAGCATGATCCGTATAAACAATTACCTTCGAACCCACTAAGTATGACCGGAACTTCTCAAACGCATAGACAACCACAAGGAGCTCTTTCTCACTCGTGGAATAGTTGCATTGGGCGTTGTCTAAAGTACGACTAGCATAGTATATAGCATGCAACACCCGATCCTTGCGCTGACCTAAAACTGCTCCAACCGCATAATCACTCGCATCACCGCATAGTCACTAGCATCACACATTATGTCAAAAGGAAGCTCCCAATCCGGCGGTTGAATGATAGGTGGAGAAACTAAAGCCTTCTTCAACTTCTCAAAGGCATCTTGACAACCCTCTGTGAACTCAAAAGGCACGTCCTTACCTAGTAGTTCAGTGAGGGGTTTAGATATTTTCGAAAAATCCTTGATTAACCGTCTATAGAACCCCGCATGACCTAGAAAACTACGGATGGCCTTAACGTTCGTTGGAGGTGGCAGCTTCTCAATGACTTCAATCTTGGCCTTATCTACCTCAATACCCTTCGCTGATATCTTGTGACCCAATACAATGCCCTCGCGAACCATAAAATGGCATTTCTCCCAATTCAATACGAGATTTGCTTCCAAGCACCTATCTAACACTTTGCACAAATTGGTTGGACACGCATCAAAGGAAGGTCCATGAACTGAAAAATCGTCCGTAAACATTTCCATAATATCACCATTCACATCGGAAAAAATAGAAGCCATGCACCGCTGAAAAGTAGCAGGTGCATTACACAAACCGAATGGCATCTTCCGATAGACGAATGTACCGAAGGGGCATGTGAACGTCGTCTTTTCTTGATCGTTTGGATGGATTGGAATTTGAAAGAACCCTGAATAACCATCAAGAAAACAGAAATAGGAGTGAAGAGCTAGACGTTCAAGCATTTGATCAATGAAAGGTAGAGGAAGTGATCTTTCCGTGTGTTTGCATTCAACTTGCGGTAGTCGATGCACATCCGCCATCCCGTGACTGCTCTCGTTGGAATCCTTCTTTGGAACTACATGGACAGGACTCACCCACGCACTATCCGAAATAGGATATATAATGCCAGCATCTAACAACTTAAGAACCTCTTTCTTAACCACTTCCATGATATTAGGGTTCAATCTACGTTGAGGTTCAATAGAGGTCTTAGTGTCATCTTCTAGATGAATCCTATGCATGCAAAGGCCCGGACTAAGTCCCCTAATATCCGCTAACGTATAACCTATAGCTCCCCTATACCTCCTAAGAGCTTCTAGCAATCGTGCTCTTTGGGATTCATCTAGGTCATCATTTACTATCACCGGATACGTGGATTCGAGTCCAAGAAATTCATACCTCAACCCTTGTGGTAAGGGCTTCAACTCTACCTTCGGGGCTTTTTCAACACTCCAGTCAGGATTTGGATGCTTGATTTGACCATTAAGCATATCGGGAGTGGTTGAACTATCGATGAAAGCCGCTTGAGGTGCGCTGGAATCTGTCTGGCGTTCTCGGAGGGTTGTGCACTGGTTTGCAACGTTTTCTTGACTTGACTCCCTCTCCAACTGATCTGTAATAAATTACCTATATCTAACGCTTCCGCAAGAATACGGATCGTGTAGTAACTAGGGTCGAACACAAGGAATTGATGCAACCTTAAAGCTATTAGACTAATGGATTAGACGTGTGAATTGAATAATAATGGATTAGACGTATGAATTGAATAATGATGGAACTCACGAGTAGGTACACGCAAGAAAACCCTATGACGGCATGGTTGAAATAGGAGCCGAACAAAGCCGTGTCAATGAGAGACTCATTGAGGCTCTCGTGGCTCGCCTAGAGCAAAGTATCAACAACAAGATAGAGGAGTTTCAAGCCCAACGTCCAACACGACCAAGAGACGTTCCAGCGTTCTAGCAACGTGAGAGGAACCTGCATAAGGAAGACAGCAACTACTATGAACGAGGCAGCTCATCCTCATCCCGAAGTAGTCACCGGCGGCGACGCGCGCCAAGGGAGCGGAGAGATGACTCGAGGGACGACCTCGCTGGTCTCAAATTAAAAATCGCCGTGTTCCACGGCAAGGCCGACCTGGAGGCATACCTAGAATGGGAAAAGAAGGTGGAACTTGTTTTCGGTTGCCAAGCATACCCTGAGGCCAAAAAGGTTGGGTGGCGGCCACAGAGTTCTATGATTATGCGCTAAGTTGGTGGGATCAACTCACAATTTCTCGACGAAGAAATGGCAAAGAACCAGTAGCTACTTGGCTGGAAATGAAGACGATTATGCGCAAGAGGTTCGTCCCAAACCATCACGACCGAGAGATTCATCGACGGTTACGGAAACTCACCCAAGGAAGTCGTTCCGTGGAGGAGTATTTCCAAGAGATGGAATTACTAATGTTTCGGGCTGATCTTACAGAAGATAGGGAGGCTACGATGTCACAGTTCTTTGGAGGACTCAACCTAGACATCCAAGATCAACTTGAACTTCAAAAATATGTGGAGATCGAGGAGATGCTTCACAAAGCGATTCTCATCGAACAACAACTCCAGCGGCGACGAAACCCCCGTTTGGGCTATGGGGCTGGGAAATATGGCTAGTCACGAGACGAGAAACCGAGATATCCAAGGAAGGACAGCACAGCTCTAGCAGGCCACGACACGTCGAAGGTATAGACCGCGCGCCGAGACGCGCAGAAAACTGGACCAGCCACGCCGTAAGACAAAGGGAGGACCGAGGCCGCAACTTCGAGGGCTCGAGACGTAAAATGGTTTAAGTGTCATGGAAGAGGACACTACGCCAGTGAGTGTACGAACAAGAAGGTCATGATCCTTCGCGACGACGGAGAATTCAAGTCCGAGGACGAAATAGCCGAGATGTCGAATGAGACGCGTGAAGAAAAACCGGCCACGGGCGACTTGCTGGTTGCACAACATTCCCTAAACACGCAGCTCAAGTGTGACGAGCAAGAACAACGTGAAATCTGTTCCACACCCGCTGCTTAGTTCACGGCAAAGTTTGTAGCGTCATTATCGACGGAGGAATTTGCATAAACGTTGGAAGCGCTACGATGGTTCGGAAACTTGGATTGAAAGTCCAAAAGCACCCGAAGCAATATAAACTTCAGTGGCTAATTGAAAATGGCGAGATGAAGGTGACAAACCAAGTAACCATCCCATTTGCCATAGGAAAATACGAAGACGAGGTTCTATGCGATGTGATCCCGATGGAGGCGAGCCATATTTTGCTCGGAAGACCTTGGCAATCGGATCGCAAGGTAAAACACGATGGTTATACTAACAAACATTATTTCAAGTATAATGGTAGGAAGACCGTCCTTATCCCTTTGACGCCTAAGGAGGTAATGCAAGATCTATTGCATTTGAAGAAGCAAAGCACGCTCGAGCTTAGACCGTCGAATTTTTACGCACGATCGGGTGAGATCAAGAAATCTCTCCATTCTGATCAGACCGTATTACTTTTTGTTTATAATGAAGCTCTTTCGAGCTTAGCTAACCTTGCACCGGTGCTGCCGAGTGAAATTTCTAAATTATTGCAGGAATACAACGATGTCTTTCACGAAGAGAACCCCACCGGATTGCCACCGATACGTGAAATCGAACACCAAATCGATTTCGTTCTCGGAGCAATGTTACCACATCGACCAGCCTACCGAACCAATCCTGTGGAGACAAAGGAGCTGCAAAGGCAAGTGGAGGAGCTTATGGCCAAAGGACATATTCGCGAGAGTATGAGTCTGTGCGCCGTACATGTGCTACTCGTACCAAAGAAGGATTGCAGCTGGTGCATATGCATTGATTTTCGTGCAATCAACAACATCACGGTGAAGTATTGACATCCTATTCCTAGGCTAGAAGACATGCTAGACGAATTACATGGAAGTAGGGTATTCTCGAAAATTGATCTTAAAAGCGGTTACCATCAAATTAGAATGAAAGAAGGAGATGAGTGGAAAACTGCATTTCAACAAACTAAGCTTGGTTTATACGAGTGGTTAGTCATGCCCTTTGGGTTATCAAATGCACCTAGTACTTTTATGCGACTAATGAACCATGTGCTTAGGGAATTTATAGGTAGATTTGTGGTAGTCTACTTTGACGACATTTGAGTCTATAGTAAGAATTTGGATGAGCACCTAGGACATTTAGAATAGGTTATGAATGTACTTAGGAAGGAGGAGTTATATGCCAATCTAAAGAAATGTACCTTTTGTACGGATAACATTGGTTTCCTAGGCTTTGTAGTGAGTGCAGATAGTGTTAAGGTCGATGAGGAGAAAGTCAAAGCCATTCCGGAATGGCCAAGCCCAAAGACCGTCGGGGAAGTGCGGAGCTTCCATGGACTCGCAGGGTTTTACTGGCGATTTGTAAAGGACTTCAGCACCATAGCCGCCCCTCTTACGGAAGTCACTAAGAAGAACGTGGGATTCAAATGGGGAGAAGCTCAAGAAGCAGCATTTCAAATGCTGAAGGAGAAATTGACTAACGCCCGGTTGCTTATATTACCCGATTTTCTTAAAACTTTTGAGATTGAATGTGATGCATCAGGTGTAGGCATTGGAGCAGTCTTAATGCAGGATCGGAAGCCGACCGCCTACTTCAGTGAGAAACTCGGAGGAGCAACTCTCAACTATGCCACTTATGATAAAGAGCTGTATGCACTTGTGAGGGCGTTACAAACTTGGCAACATTACTTGTGGCCAAAGGAGTTCGTAATACACACCGACCATGAATCGCTGAAAAATTTGAAGGGTCAAAACAAGCTACGTAAACGACATGCGAGGTGGGTAGAATTTATCGAAATGTTTCCTTACGTCATCAAATATAAGAAAGGTAAGGAGAACGTCGTGCCTGATGCCCTATCCCGAAGGTACACTCTGTTAAGTTTTTTGGATGCAAAACATCTAGGTTTCGAACATATTAAAGATCTATATGAAACTGACCTAGAATTCGGAGAAACGTATAAAAATTGTGAGAAATTTGCGTCAGGACATTTTTATAGGCATGATGATTATTTGTTTTACGATAGTCGTTTATGTGTGCCTAACTGCTATATGAGAGAGTTATTTGTTAGAGAAGCCCACGGTGGTGGACTCATGGGCCATTTCGGAGTTGCAAAGACTTTGAAAATATTGCAGGATCATTTCTACTGGCGCATATGAAGAGAGACGTGGAACGTATCTGCGAGCGTTGCATCGCATGTAAACAGGCTAAATCTAAGATTCAGCCTCACGGTTTGTATACTCCACTCCCTATCCCAACTCATCCTTGGACTGACATATCTATGGATTTTGTTATTGGATTTCCTAGGACCAAAAACCGGAAAAGATTCAATCTTTGTGGTAGTACATAGATTCTAAAAAATGGTGCATTTCATACCATGTCATAAATCGGATGATGCATTGCATGTAGCTGAACTATTCTTTAGGGAAGTAGTACGTTTGCATGGCATGCCTAGCACTATAGTCTCCGATAGGGATACCAAATTTCTTAGTTACTTTTGGAAGACCTTGTGGTCCAAGTTAGGAACGAAACTTTTATTTTCTACGACTTGTCATCCACAAACCGATGGTCAAACCGATTACTGAATCAAACCCTAGGAACTTTATTACGTGCACTTGTTAGGAGGAATTCTAAAACTTGGGAAGAGTGTTTTCCGCATGCTGAATTTGCTTATAATCATGCTGTACATTCTGCATCAAAATTCTCGCATTTTGAAATCGTGTACGGGTTCAATCCTACTTCACCCCTGGATCTAATGCCTCTACCATCGAGTGATCGAATTAGTCTGGACAGAAAATGAAAGGCCAGATTGGTCAAACAAATTCATGAAAAGGCAAGGAAGAACATAGAGGAGAAGACCAAGCTCTATGCGAAACAGGCAAACAAAGGACGGAAGAAGATGACTTTCAAGCCCGGTGATCAAGTTTGGATTCACCTGCGGAAAGAACGTTTTCCGAACGAGGGGAAGTCAAAGCTAATGCCCCGGATCGACGGCCCGTTTACTGTGACGAAGAAGATCAGCCACAACGCCTACCGGCTAGATTTGCGAGGTAAGTATAATGTAAGTTCTAATTTCAATGTTTCTTACTTAATGCCTTTTGTTGCAGATCATGCGGATTTGAGGACAAATCCTTTTCAAGTACGGGGCCATGATATGATCCCGGGAGACCTCGAGGACGCGACCAACCAAGCAGAAGAAGATGCGACCTCCAGCGGGGAAGAAGAAGCCGTATGCGCGACCCGAGACACCGACAGCACAACCCGAGACGCGACCATCCCTAGCGCGGCCCGAGACGCGAACAAATCGAAGTACGTTGGTCCCGTGACCCGAGCAAGAGCTATGGCAGAAGAAGCCTTGATTATACCAACTTGTTCCGTGACCCGAGCTAAGGCCGCGAAGCTTCAAGACACTATTATCGAAAATCTCACGGCCGTCCACGCGCATGAAGAATATTCAAGTTCGCGTGAAGTCACAACCTAAGGAACGTCATTTAAGCCGAATCTCGACCCGCATCGGTTATTAATTAGGTAAAGTTACCCGCGTGTACTCTTTTCTCTTCGTCGGTTTTGTCCCACGGGGTTTTCCAACGACGGGTTTTTAACGAGGCCGCGAGTCACTTATTTCCCGCAACCTAATGAATAGCTCGAGACCCAAGGAGAGTCTGCGCCCCAACACGCACGGCCAACAAGAATTATCTTCTTGTTTTAAGCTTTCTAGGCATTAATGTGTAGCCTTGCATGCAGTTTACACATTTATTGCATAATTAATGTTGTATGGCTTTGGTTTCCTCTATAATGGCCGGCCACCCTCCTTGTAGAACAATCAACTTTTATCTAAACTTTTGAATAAAAAACTTTGAGTTTTTATCCTTTGAATTCTTGTGAATTCTTGGTTCGTTGGTGTGTAATATCCAGCAACCTCGTTGGTGTGTAATATCCAATGGTTGTTCGTCCTTCGTTGGTGTGTAATATCCATCGGAGACGAACCGGTGAATCGAGGACCTTCCGCAACCCTCGTGTGACCACTCGCCCCACACACCCTTGTGCAATTTCGTTGCAGCAAGGCATATCCCTTCCCTAACCTTGTCTAGACCGTCGTTCCAATCGGGATCGCGTCACACGTGTTCTGTATCTCCACAATTCAAGCACTACATAGCCTTTGCTGCATTACCCGTTGCTCTGTTGTGATTCGGCTCATATAGGCCTCGAGTTCTGTTAGGCATACCTCTCGGTGTGGACAACATGGTGTGGTTCATGGCGAGGTTATCAATCAGCTCATATGCCTCCTCGACGCTCAAGTCCATAAACGATCCTCTAGCAGCGTTATCTAGTGTAGTTCGGTATTCGTCTGAAATTCCATTGTAAAAAGTTTGGATAACGTACCACTGCTCGATACCATGGTGTAGACACATTTGTAGAAGGTCTTCAAATCTGCCCCATGCTTTAAACAACGTTTCGCCATCTCTGCATCTAAACGTTGTGATTTCGCCCCTCATATGAATCATCTTGCTCGGAGGGAAGAACCGTGGTAAGAACAATGTGCAGAGCTGGTCCCAAGTCGTGATTGAACCAGCTGGAAGAGATTGCAGCCATGTTTTCGCTCGTCCCCTAATTGAGAGGGGAAGAGACGCGGTAAGATCACATCCTCTGAGACTCCGTGTATCTTGAATGTACCGGAAAGCTCAAGGAAGTCTCTGAGGTGCTGATGGGGATCCTCGTGATTTCCACCCATGAATTGCTTTTGATAAAGCATGTTGATCATTGCCGGCTTAATCTCAAAATTTTCTCTCGCAACAGCAGGCATCCGTATGGTTGTTTGCACGTTGTTTATATTTTGCACCACATAGTCTTTGAGGCGACGTGGTGGAGGAGCCTATGGTTCTCGCTGTGCGGGTTGCTATTGTTGCATATGTCCATGGCTGATATGATCCCGGAGGACGTCGAAGATGCGACCAACAACGCAGAAGAGGACGCGAGCGCGGAAGAAAAAGAAGTTTGTGCGACCCGAGACGCCATCAACGCGACCCGAGACGCCAACAACACGACCCGAGATGCCATCAGCATGACCCGAGACACGACCTTCACTAGCGTGACCCGAGACACGACAAGATCAAAATACGTAGGTCCCGTAACCCGAGCCAGAGCTATGGAGGAAGAAGCCTTGATCCTACACGCTAGTCCCGTGACCCGAGCCAAGGCCGCGAAGCTCAAGGACGCCATTATTGGGATTCTCATGACCTTCCACACGCATGAAGAGTATTCAAGTTCACGTGAAGTCAAGAGCCTAAAGAACGTCATTCAAGGCGAAGCTCAACCCGCAACAGTTATTAATTAGGTTGAGTGACCCGCGTGTACTCTTTTCCCTTCGTCGGTTTTTATCCCACGGGGTTTTCCGACAACGGGTTTTGAACGAGGCCGCAAGTCACTTATTCCCACGACCTAATTAATTACCCGAGACACAAGGAGTACGCGTCCCCATATGCACGGCCAACAAGAATATCGTCTTGTTTTATATTATCTAGGCATTAATAAGAAGCCTTGCATGTAGTTTACACATTTAATGCTTATTTAATTCTTGCATGGCCTTGGAATAATCTATAATGGCCGGCCACCCTCCTTCTAGAACAAGCAACTTTTATCCAAACTTTTGAATAAAAAAACTTTGAGTTTTAATCCTTTGAATTCTTGTGAATTCTTGGTTCGTTGGTGTGTAATATCCAGCAACCTCGTTGGTGTGTAATATCCAACGGTTCTTCATCCTTCAGTTGTTTGTAATATCCATCGGAGACGAACCGGTGATTTGAGGGCCTTCCTGATGTGGGCATTACAACGACCTACGAATCTAAAGAAGGAGAGGAGCGCGACAAGGATGAGCCGAGCATGGATCACGATGAGGACGAGCCTAGTATAGGCGAGACAAGCACGGGAGCGGATGGAGAGCTAGGAGAAGATTGATCACACATTGCCATGCCGGTGGTCCATGACAAGCCACTCACAAGATCCCGAGCAAACAGCCTCCGTACAAGAATCAATTCGTACGTGGCTCAAGTGCTTTTCAACCACCGTCAAGAGTTCAACAACGAAGAGGGGGACACAAGCAGAAACTTTCCAAAAACCAAGACCCTCTTCGTCATCAATGAAGTCGAGGAACTCCACCAAATGGTGTCATGAACAAAGGCAACAACTTGCCATATCTTGGTCGGCGCCCAACTTGCCTTAACCGGACATAGCCGTTTGAAATTCAAATTTCAAACCCAACGGCTCTTGCCTTTTCCACCAAGATCCATTTTGCCTTTCTTAGCCTTGTCCCAATTAAGGCCCAACGGCCATATTGTATTTTTTCCTTTCTTGTTCTTTCTCAGTCATTATTTAAAACCGAGCCTTGTTTTGTCGGAGAACAATCTTGATTCGAATAAAAAATTCTAAGTTCTTTTCAATTCTTGCGAGTTTTCGCCACCTTAGTTCCTCTTGTGCTCCGGGAGCCCAAGATGAACGAGAGACTGTATCGAAGGTCACGTCCATAACCTTCGTGGTGTCCTACGATCCACCCGTCCATCCATCACTTGAAGAATCGAGCGAGCGTCCCTCTTGGCCTGTTCCCCTTCGTCCACCTTCCCTACTACCGAGTCTTGGCTAGAGAGTGCCCTTAGGCCTTCTACCAACTCAACCCATTCCATTCTTGCGGCTTAAGTTACGGAGCTTATATCACTTCCGCAACCCTCGTATGACCACTCGCCCCACACACCCTTGTGCAATTCCGTTGCAGCAAGGCATATCCCTTCCCTAACCTTGTCTAGAGCATCGTTCCAATCGGAATCACGTCAAGTGGTATCAGAGCTCGTTCTATCGTCAAAAGGTTAGTTTAGCTTAGTTTTTTATCTTTTCGGTCATAGCTTGATTGAATCCTACAGAAAATAATATATGTATATAAGTATATTCGAACGTTCAAAAGTTTATCCCGTGAGTAGTTATCTTGAACGAATCCGTGTCATATGTTTGAAGAAACGTGTGCGCCTATATTCATACGTTTGTAGTCTATCATGTGTGTATATATATTTCGTGCGACTAAGTGCCAATTGTGTGCGTATATTTGCGAACGTGTGAGTAGTTATTTGTGTGTGTCTAGTTTGTGCGTTTGAAAACCTATTCGTACGTGTGTTTGTGTGATTCTACCCGTACGTGTTTTTGTCTAGGGTTTGTTTTTTCTTTCCGCTTGTGGCTGCTCCATTTGTTCAGTGTACAGGAAAATGTAGGATTCTCAAATACGATCAAAATCGTGTCAATGAGGGACTCATTGAGGCTCTCACGGCTCGTTTGAAGCAAAGTATCAACAACAAGATGGAGGAGTTTCGGTAGGAGTTTCAAGCCGAACGTCCAACATGACCAAGAGACGTTCCAGCATTCCAGAAATGTGGAGGAACCCGCATGAGGAAGACAGCAACTACTATGAACGAGGCAGCTCATCCTCGTCCCGAAGTAGTCACCGGCGGCGACACGCGCCAAGGGAGCGGAGAGACGGCCCGAGGGACGACCTCACTGGTCTCAAATTAGAAATCCCCCGCGTTCCACGGCAAGGCTGACCCGGAGGCATACCTAGAATGGGAAAAGAAGGTGGAACTTGTTTTCGGTTGCCAAGCATACCCCGAGGCCAAAAAGGTTAGGGTGGCGGCCACGGCTATGATTATGCGCTAAGTTGGTGGGATCAACTCATGATTTCTCGACGAAGAAATGGCGAAGAACCAGTAGCTACTTGGCTAGAAATGAAGACGATTATGCGCAAGAGTTTTGTGCCAAACCATCACCACTGAGAGATTCATCGGCGGTTATGGAAACTTACCCAAGGAAGCCGTTCCATGGAGGAGTATTTCATAGAGATGGAATTACTAATGTTGCAGGCTGACCTTACAGAAGATAGGGAGGCTACGATGTCACGGTTCTTTGGAGGACTCAACCTAGACATCCAAGATCAACTTGAACTTCAACACTATGTGGAGATCGAGGAGATGCTTCACAAAGTGATAACACATAATCCGTTGTAGTATTTACGTGATTCTTAGGTCTAGTTTTGAGTAGATTACTTAGATTTCATACATTTATCGAGTTTATTCGAAGACTTCATCTACATTTCGTGTTTTGTATAGGAAACGAAGACATGAGGAGAAACACGAGAGATTATGGTGATTTAACCCCGAAAACATAGTTGAATGTCAAGGATCAACTTGTGCAAGGCCATGGATTGAAGTGAACACTCAAACACCGAGCAAAAGGACCGGAAGCAACAAATCAAGACCTGCACGCTCGTACATGGAAGGTGTGCCCACTCGGACATTGAGGCAAATGACCCCCCGTAGCTTTGCACGACTCGGGTGCTCAAGGAATACGATTGGAAAGGGAGTGCCCGCTCGGGTGGAAATGCAGTGCCCGCTCGGCTAATTGTTGCCAACATTCACCGCAAGTTTTCCCCACTCGGGCTGAAGAGCCACACGCTCCGGCATGAGTGCCCGCTCGGGCTGGATGAGTGTACACGACCGGGCATAAGGCCAGCACGAGTGGGTAGAAGCTGTGCCCGCTCGGGTCCTTGTTTTTCTCAACCAATTCCTTGGTTTTAGAATGGCCAAATAAGGAAAAATCAGATCTAAAAAGAGGGGATTCAAACCAGATTGGGGGGGGGGATCATTCAGAGACATTATAGCAGAAGGAGAAAGGAGGAAAGGACGGAACAAGGGATCTGAAGCATGGAGGATCTATTGAAGATGTCGGTATATGAATAGGGATGAATCTCTTTCTTTATCAATGTTGAATATAGTTTCTTTTGTGTTTCGTTTTCTGAGTTCATGTCCGAGTAGATCTACAACCATGGGTTAGAGAGTATTGCCAATATGTAACGATGTCTTGTTCTTAATGAATGATGGTTCTTAACGCTTTTGTTCTTGTAGGCCACTTGAATGAATGAACTCGGTACAAGATCGTTTTTCAGATTGATTGGTTGTGTTTAATGCTTTCATTCTTATACGCCACTCGAATGGATGATATTAGAAATCTAATGAATCTACGCCAGGGGATTAGACTTTGGAACCTAGCCATGATTTAGGGTTTAATCGGTTTAGAATCTATGCCAGGTCAATCGATTGAATCTAGAGATGAGGATAGCGGTCTTAATGCGTCTATGTAGGTGAGATACGTAATAGATATATTGGTATACGCATGCTAGATAGTGGACAAGTCTACGCCAGTCAGTTCCTATATAAGAGCTTGAATTCCCTAAACTCGTGATAGTATCTAAGACCAATGATCTTGTTTTCGCTGCATCGTTGTGCGACTCTCGATACCTATGGTGTTTAGTCGTTGAGTCCTTCCTTTCATTAGTTTAGTTTAGTTTGCATTTGCATTCCCATTCACTTATCGATTTCACATGTCTTATTCATAAGTTACGAGCTCTAGAGTTGCATCAATTCCTTGTGTTCGACCCTGGTACTATACGATCCGTATTCTTGCAGATGTGTTAGTCTAGGTAAATTATTACTTGAAATTAACCCACATCACAAAGCGATTCTCATCGAACAACAACTCTAGCGGCGACGAAACCCCCGTTCGGGCTATGGGGCTGGGAAATATGGCCAATCACGAGATGAGAAACCGAGCTATCCAAGGAAGGACAGCACGGCTTCAGCAGGTAGCGAGACGCCGAAGGTACAGGCCACGGGCCGAGATGCGCAGAAAACTGTTCCAGCCGCGCCGCGACACAAAGGGAGGATCGAGGCCACAACTTCGAGGGCTCGGGATGTAAGATGCTTTAAGTGTCACGGAAGAGGACACTACGCCAGTGAGTGTACGAACAAGAAGGTCATGATCCTTCGCGAAGACGGAGAATTCGATTCCGAGGACAAAACAGCCGAGATATCGGATGAGACGCGTGAAGAAGAACCGGCCACGGGCGAGTTGCTGGTTGCACAGTGTTCCCTAAACATGCAGCCCAAGTCTGACGAGCAAGAACAGTGAGAAAATCTGTTCCACACCCGCTGCTTAGCTCACGGCAAAGTTTGTAGCGCCATTATCGACGGATGAAGTTGCATGAATGTTGCAAGCGCTACGATGGTTCGGAAATTTGGATTGAAAGTCCAAAAGCACCCGAACCATATAAACTTCAGTGGCTAAATGAAAATGGCGAGATGAAGGTGAAAAACCAAGTAACCATCCCATTTGCCATAGGAAAATACAAAGACGAGGTTCTATGCGATGTTCTCTCGATGGAGACGAGCCATATTTTGCTCGGAAGACCTTGGCAATCAGATCGCAAGGTAAAACACGATGGTTATACTAACAAACATTATTTCGAGTATAATGGCAGGAAGACCGTCCTTATCCCTTTGACGCCTAAGAAGGTAATGCAAGACCAATTGCATTTGAAGAAGCAAAGAGCGCTCGAGCTTAGACCGTCAAATTTTTACGCACGATCTGGTGAGATCAAGAAATCTCTCCATTCTGATCAGACTGTATTGCTTTTTGTTTATAAGGAAGCTCTTTCGAGCTTAGGTAACCTTGCACCGGTGCTGCCGAGTGAGATTTCTAAATTATTGTAGGAATACAGCGATATCTTTCCCGAAGATAACCCCACCGGATTGCCACCGATACGTGGAATCGAACACCAAATCGATTTCGTTCCCGGATCAACGTACCAAATCGGCCAGCCTACCAAACCAATCCCATTGAGACAAAGGAGCTGCAAAGGCAAGTGGAGGAGCTTATGGCCAAAGGACATATTCGCGAGAGTATGAGACCATGCGACGTACCCGTGCTACTCGTACCGAAAGGATGGCAGCTGGCGCATGTGCGTTGATTGTCGTGCAATCAACAACATTATGGTGAAGTATCAACATCCTATTCCTAGGCTAGATGACATGTTAGATGAATTGCATGGAAGTAGGATATTTTCAAGGATAGATCTTAAAAGTGGGTACCATAAAATTAGGATGAAGGAAGGTGACCAATGGAAAACAAAGTTTAAAACTAATCATGGATTATATGTGTTGTTAGTGATGCCTTTTTGGTTGACAAGTTCACCTAGTACTATCATGCGTTTAATGAACAAAGTTCTTAGAGAGTTTATAGGTAGACTCGTAGTGGTTTGTTTTGATGATATGATGATCTATAGTAAAGACTTAGGAGCACACGTTGGACACCTAGAATCGGATCTAAAGGTACTTAGGAAAGAAGAACTTTATGCTAACCTTAATAACTGTACCTATTGTACGGATAATGTTGGCTTTCTAGGTTTTGTTATAAGTGCAGATGGAGACAAGGTAAACGATGAGAAGGTTAAAGCCATTCGGGAATGGCCGAGCCCAAAGACCGTCGGGGAAGTCCGAAGCTTCCATGGACTCGCGGAGTTCTATCATCACTTCTCAAAGGGCCTTAGTACCTTGGATACCCCTCTTACCGATGTCATTAGGAAAAACGTGGGATTCAAGTGGGAGGAAGCACAAGAAGAAGCGTTCCAAATGCTAAACGAGAAGCTTACTCATACCCCTCCATTAATTTTACCGGATTTCCTTAAAACATTTGGTACTGATACATCTAGTGTAGGAATTGGTTTAATTTTGATGCAGGAACGGGAACCATTTGCTTATTTCAGAAAGAAGCTCGGAGGTGCAACTCTAAATTATGCCATCTACGAGAAGGAGCTATACGCGCTTATGAGAGCGTTGCAAACGTGGCATCATGACCTATGGCGTATTCGAGCCCGAAAGCGAATGATTTTCAAACCCGGTGATCAAGTTTAGATTCACCTGCGGAAAGAACGTTTTCCGAACGAGCGGGAGTCAAAGCTAATGCCTCGGATCGACGGCCCATTTAGTGTGACCAAGAAGATCAGCAACAACGCCTACCGGCTAGATCTGTGAGGTAAGTTCTAGTTTCAACGTTTCTGACTTAAGGCCTTTTGCTGCAAATCATGCGGATTTGAGGACAAATCCTTTTCAAGTAGAGGGCATGATTTGATCCCGGAGGACACCAAAGATGCGACCAACAACGCAGAAGAGGACGCGACTTGCAGCGTGGAAGAAGAAGAAGTTTGTGCGACCCGAGACGCCATCAGTGCGACCCGAGATGCGACCATCAGTAGCGCGACCCGAGACGCGACCAGGTCAAAATACGTAGGTCCCGTAACCGGAGCCAAGGCAGCGAAGCTCAAGGACGCCATTATCGGGATTCTCACGACCGTCCACCCGCATGAAGAGTATTCAAGTTAACGTGAAGTTACGAGCCTAAAGAACGTCATTAAAGCCAAAGTTCAACCCGCAACGGTTATTAATTAGGTTATGTGACCCACGTGTACTCTTTTCCCTTCGTCGGTTTTGTCCGACGGGGTTTTTCGATGATGGGTTTTTAACGAGGTCGCGAGCCACTTATTTTGGCGACCTAATTATTGACCCGAGACCCAAGGAGTACGCGTCCCCATATGCACGACCAACAAGAATATCTTCTTGTTTTGTATTATCTAGGCATTAATAAGAAGCCTTGCATGTAGTTTACACATTTAATGCTTATCTAATTCTTGCATGGCCTTGGAATACTATAATGGCCAGCCACCCTCCTTGTAGAACAAACAACTTTTATCCAAACTTTTGAATCAAAAACTTTGAGTTTTTATCCTTTGAATTCTTGTGAATTCTTGGTTCGTTGGTGTGTAATATCCAGCAACGTCGTTGGTGTGTAATATCCAATGGTTGTTCGTCCTTCGTTGGTGTGTAATATCCATCAGAGACGAATCGGTGAGTCGAGGGCCTTCCGCAACCCTCTTGTGACCACTCGCCCCACACACCCTTGTGCAATTCCGTTGCAGCAAGGCATATCCCTTCCCTAACCTTGTCTAGAGCATCGTTCCAATCGGGATCGCGCCAATGGTCATTCTGATTATCCATCTTTCGTTTATCTAACGGCTCTGCGAAGGACAAATAAAAATTATTTAGGTGGAAAAACCAAAGAAAAAAAACAAAAAGAAAACAAAACAAGAATGACTTTAGGCTCGAATCTAAGACGTGTTGACAATAGTCCCTGGCAACGGCACCAAAAACTTGATGCGTATTCAAAGTTAAACAAATAACCTAAACTACCCGTAGTGTACCACACATGTGCAGTACTTTAGGTGTCGATCCCAGAAGGACTACGCAACACAACCTAAACCCAAACTACGAATCAAACATGCAAATGAACGAAATATTGATTTTAGGAATGAAATACTATAAACAATAAACAAACGAGTTCTTAATAGTGAGACAAACGTTCTAGGAATCCGATTTCACCACAAGACTACCGAAACCAACAATAAACCTATCTAATCATGCAATCCTGATCAAGTTATCTAAGACAGACGATCCTAACGTGATCTAGTCAAGTTATCTGATGTGGCTAGACTCAAGTAATAAATTACCTAGACTAACGCTTCCGCAAGGATACGGATCGTGTAGCAACTAGGGTCGAACACAAGGAATTGATGCGACTTATAAGCTATTAAACTAATGAATAAGACGTGATGAATCTAATGGTAGAAGGAATGCAAATGCAAACTAACTGAACTAAATATGGGAATGACTCACCGACAAATCACCATAGGTATCAAGAGTTGCACAACGATGTATCGAAGTTCTAACGAGATAATTGGTCTTAGATACTATCATGAGTTCAAGGAATTCAAGCTCTCCTATAGGAACTGACTGGCGTAGACTTGTCCACTATCTAGCATGCATATACCAATGTATCCATTGCGCATCTTACATGGATAAACGCATTACGACCGCTATCCCAATCCCAAGATTTAACCGATTGACCTGGCGTAGATTCTAAACCGGCTAAACCCTAAATATGGCTAAGTTCCGAAGTCTAATGCCCTGGCGTTGGTTTATTAGGCTCCTAACATCATTCAT
>CM071864.1:15289946-15300402 GCA_036759665.1 Gynandropsis gynandra
GAATTCAAGCTCTCCTATAGGAACTGACTGGCGTAGACTTGTCCACTATCTAGCATGCATATACCAATGTATCCATTGCGTATCTTACATGCATAGACGCATTATGGCCGCTATCCTAATCCCTAGATTAAGCCGATTGACCTGGCGTAGATTCTAAACCGGTTAACCCTAAATCATGATTATCCACATTTCGTGTTTTGTGTAGATTTAGGGTTTAATCAGTTTAGAATCTACGCTAGGTCAATCGATTGAATCTAGGGATTAGGATAGCGGTCGTAATGCGTCTATGTATGTGAGATGCGCAATAGATATATTGGTATACGCATGCTAGATAGTGGGCAAGTCTACGCAAGTCAGTTCCTATAGGAGAGCTTGAATTCTCTGAACTCATGATAGTACCTAAGACCAATTATCTTTTTAGAACTTCGTTACATCATTGTGCAAACTCTCGATACCTATGGTGCTTAGTCATAAGTTTATCCCGTCGATTAGTTTAGTTTATTTCATTACCAATCCTACCATAATTCAATTTACACGTCTAGTCAATTAGTCTAATAGCTTTAAGGTTGCATCAATTCCTTGTGTTCGACCCTAGTTACTACACGATCCGTATCCTTGCGGAAGCGTTAGATCTAGGTAATTTATTACTTGAGTTAACGCACATCAATCTACTATTTCGTGTTTTGCGTAGGAAACGAAGACTTGAAGCAAACACGAAACATTACAGCAAATCCAACCCGAAAACGTGTTTGAATGACAAGATACATCATTTCACGGCCATGGAAAGAGGAGAGAAGGCGGATTGAAGACTTTGGGCATCCGATTGATTCATCCGAACCACAACGCTCGTGATGATATGGGAGACAAACACTTACTTCGTTTTTGTTTGTTTCTCAATGATTTCTGAGTAGATCTGTTGTCATGGGTTAGGGATGCCATTGTAATGGATGTTTTATGTTATTAATGCTTGATTTTCGGTTTTGTTCAATTGAATGGTTCAATAGGTTATAGATTTGCGCTTAATGCCTTCATACGTTGTTGATTTCAAGTTTGGATAATACTAGATCTATTCTTCTGAGATTAGACATGTTTAATGGAGAATAGAGATTTGTCTAGGCATGAGAGAGTCAGATTTGAGTCTCGTGATTGAACCTTCGAATGATTAGATTAATGAGACCGGTCGATTAATCTATTTAGGAACAGTAATAATCGAGGTAGAATTCCCATTGTTCATAATGCATCTAGAAGTTCTGCGCTACGTAGGAATATGAGCAACGTTGATTCCCTATATAGAGGATTTAGGCTTACGCCAAGTCATTTCCATTTATAGAGGTCGAGTTCTCATCCGACATTAGCGGTTGAATTCCGCACCGTTCGTCATGCATCTAGAAGTTCCGCACCGCATAGAGATATGGGTGACGTTGATTTCCTAGGTAGGAGATTTAGGCTTGCGCCAAGTCATTTCTAGCATTAGGGGTAGAGTTCCCTATAGTTCTTCATGCATCTAGGCGTTCCGCGCTACATCGAGAGACGAGTGACATTGATTTCCTAGGTAGAGGATTAGATATTAGTTCCCCATCGATTGATACAACCGAATTTCATGATCCTTAGAAACATCCATTGCATGTTCCGGTATTCCCGACACCGATGATACTCCTTATTGCCTAGTCTAGCTTTGTCATCCTTATTTATCTTTATTTTCTAGTTCATTACTCATCCATTGATCGATCTTCTTCTCGAGATATCTTAGTTCTAAAGCTGCAATTAGTCCCTAGAGTTTGACCCTTGTAGTACACGAACCGTATACTTGCGGTAGAGTGATGTTGGAAATAAATAAAACTCTGATCCCACACATCAAGTTTTTGGCGCTGTTGCCGGGGACTAGTTACGGTGTTTAGAATTAGGGTTTCATTGAGTTGAGATCCAGTCCTTTCCGAGTCTTTTGTTTGTTTTTGTTTTTGTTTTTTTTTTGCATTTTTCTTTTATTTTGAGTCGATTACATCTCTTCCGAGCTGATTTATTGTATGTTGCTTTGCCACGTGCAGACTATTCGGTACATGTCTAGGAGTTCGAGGGGCAAAGAACTCCTCTTCGACCCCGATATCGACAAGACTACGCGAGCATTAAAGAAACAGCAAAAAGCGAAGCGTAGTGATCCCGAGAACATAGAGGAAACGACAAGTGAGCGTGAAACAGATTTGTCTAGTGAAGAAGAGATGGCATAGGAGGAATATACCTCATCGCTAGTTTCATTGAGGGTCATCGTGATGAAGTTAGAGATTGGTTGAACGCTACTTATGGAGGATCTCTACATTACCTCCCGTTCACCACTATTGAGGCCAAGATTGAGAAGATGGCCGAGGGAAGAAATATTATGTCGGGGGACTTTAATCACTGCAGTCTAGCCAAGGGAGCGGACAACGAGGTGCTTGAATTGCGATCTGAGCTTGCCGAGTTGAAGTTACAAATGCTAAACATGCACCAAGCGTCTCCCGATTCTCACGAATTCACGGATGTTGCAGATCTAAACTACGTTGCTAATAATCCGTATTCCAACACCTACAATCTGGGCTGGAAGAATCATCTGAATCTGTCCTACAAGAACATTTTATTCCCCTTTTCAAGATTAACGATGCTACGGGTTACTAAAGCAGCCAGATCCCGTTTTTGAGCTCAAAATACTCTATTAAGGTCGATACGGTTGATTTTTAGAGCCGGAAGATGGCCTTTCCGAGTTTTTTAGGATAAGAATGTCATTTCTTGTCAATACGCCGCTTGCATTGCGTTTGTCTCTTGGATATTCCTTTTGCTTCCCATTTCCTATTTGCGTTTGTCTCTCGTGTAGCACCCCTTTTCCACTTTTTTTGTCTTCACGTCATTAGATGACTACATTAATGTTTTGTTCGACGGGCTTTGAAATACCATAACTTTGCGTACGAAACTCCGAATTGCATGATGTTTTTCACATTTTATTTCTCTTTTCGAGATAAACGATGCCATGGGTTGCTGAAGGCAGCCCGACCCCGTTTTCGAGCTTAAAATTCTTTATTTAGTTTGTATGTTGGATTTTTTAGACCCGGGAGAAGCCCTTTTTGAGTTCCTTAGGATACAAATGTCATTTCTTGTCAATATGCCGCTTGCGTTGCTTTTGTCTCTCGGATATTCCTTTCGCTTCCTATTTCCTGTTTGCGTTTGTCTCTCGTGTTGCACCCTTTTCTGCTTTTTGTTTTTGTTTTCACGTGATTTGATGACTATAACAAGGAATTGTTCGACGGGCTTTGAAATACTATAACTTTGCGTATGAAACTCCAAATTACATGATTTTTTTCACCTTTTATTCCTCTTTCCGAGAAAAACGAGGCCGCAGGTTGCTGAAGGCAGCCCGACCCCATTTTCGAGCTCAAAATCCTTTATTTAGGTAGATATGTTGGATTTTTAGAGCCGGGAGATGCCCTTTTTGAGTTTCTTAGGATACGAATGTCATTTCTTGCCAATACGCCGCTTGCGTTGCGTTTGTCTCTCGGATATTCCTTTTGCTTCCTATTTCTTATTTGCGTTTGACCCCCATTTTGGGGGTCAAAATGTTGCACCCCTTTTCCGCTTTTTATTTTTGTTTTCACGTGATTTGACGGCCAGAACAATGAATTGTTTGACGGGATTTGAATTACCATAACTTTGCGTACAAAGCTCCGAATTACATGACTTTTTCACATTTTATTCCTCTTTTCAAGATAAACGATGCTACGGGTTGCTGAAGGCAGCTCGACCCCGTTTTTGAGCTCAAATTTAGGTCGATACGGTAGATTTTTAGAGCCGGAAGATGGCCTTTTTGAGTTTTTAGGATAAGAATGTCATTTCTTTTCAATACGCCGCTTGCGTTGCGTTTGTCTCTCGAATATTCCTTTTGCTTCCTATTTCCTATTTGTGTTTGTCTCTTGTGTAGCACCCCTTTTCCACTTTTTGTTTTTGTTTTCACGTGATTAGATAACTACAACAATGAATTGTTCGACAGGCTTTGAAATACACTCACTTTGCGTACGAAACTCCGAATTACATGATTTTTTCACATTTTATACCTCTTTTCGAGATAACCGATGCCACGGGTTGCTGAAGGCAGCCTGATCCCGTTTTCGAGCTCAAAATCCTTTATTTAGTTCGATATGTTGGATTTTTTCGGGTTGCGGAAGATGCCCTTTTCGAGTTTCTTAGGATACGAATGTCATTTCTTGTAAACACGCTGCTTGCGTTGCATTTGTCTCTCGAATATTCCTTTTGCTTCCTATTTCCTATTTGCATTTGTCTCTCGTGTTGCACCCCTTTTCTGCTTTTGTTTTTGTTTTCCCGTGATTTGACGACTATAACAATGAATTGTTCGACGGGCTTTGAAATACCATAACTTTGCGTACGAAGCTCCGAATTACATGATTTTTTTCACATTTTATTCCTCTTTCCAAGATAAACAATGCTGTTTGTTGCTGAAGGCAGCCCGACCCCATTTTCGAGCTCAAAGTCCTTTATTTAGGTCGATAAGTTGGATGTTTAGAGCCGGGAGATGCCCTTCTTGAGTTTCTTAGGATACCAATGTCATTTCTTGTCAATACACCGCTTGCGTTGCTTTTGTCTCTCGTATATTCCTTTTGCTTCCTATTTCATAGTTGCGTTTGTCTGTCGTGTAGCACCCCTTTTCCACTTTTTGTTTTTGTTTTCATGTGATTAGATGACTACAACAATGAATTGTTCGACGGGCTTTCAAATACCATAACTTTGCGTACGAAACTCCGAATTACATTATTTGTTTCGCATTTTATTCCTCTTTTAGAGAGAAACGATACCATGGGTTGCTGAAGGCAGCCTGACCCCGTTTTTTTACCTCAAGACCCTTTATTTAGGCCGATATGTTGGATTTTTAAAGCCAAAAGATGGCCTTTTGAGTTTTTAGGATAAGAATGTCATTTCTTGTCAATACACCGCTTGCATTGCTTTGTCTCTTGGATATTCCTTTTGCTTCCTATTTCCTATTTGCGTTTATCTCTCGTGTAGCACCCCTTTTCCACATTATGTTTTTCTTTTCACGTGATTAGACGACTACAACAATGAATTGTTTGAAGGGCTCTCAAATACTATAACTTTGCATACGAAACTCCGAATTACATGAATTTTTCACATTTTATTCCTTTACTCGAGATAAACGATACCGCGGGTTACTAAAGGCAGCCTGGCCCCGTTCTCGAGCTCAAAATCCTTTATTTAGATCTATATGTTGATTTTTAGAGTCGGAAGATGGCCTTTTCGAGTTTTTTAGGATAAGAATGTAATTTCTTGTTAATACGCCGCTTGCGTTGCGTTTGTCTCTCGGATATTCCTTTTGCTTCCTATTTCCTATTTTCGTTTGCCTCTCGTGTAGCAACCCTTTTCCACTTTTTGTTTTTGTTTCCACGTAATTAGACGACTACATCAATGAATTGTTCGACGAGCTTTGATATACCATAACTTTTACGTAAGAAACTCTGAATTACATGATTTGTTTCGCATTTTATTCCTCTTTTTGAGATAAACGATTCCGCGGGTTGCTGAAGGCAGCCCTACCCCGTTTTCGACCTCAAAATCCTTTATTTAGGTCGATGTGTTGGATTTTTAGAGCCGGGAGATGCCCTTTTTGAGTTTCTTAGGATAAGAATGTCATTTCTTGTCAATACACCGCTTGTGTTGTGGTTGTCTCTCGGATATTCCTTTTGCTTCCTATTTCCAATTTGCATTTGTCTCTCATGTTGTACCCCTTTTCCGCTTTTTCTTTTTGTTTTCACGGGGTTAGACGACTAGAACAATGAATTGTTCGACAGGGCTTTAAAATACCATAACATTGCGTACGAAACTCAAAATTACATGATTTTTTCACACTTTATTCCTCTTTTCTAGATAAACGATGCCACGGGTTGCTTAAGGCAGCTCGACCCCTTTTTGAGCTCAAAATACTTTATTTAGGTCCATACAGTTGATTTTCAGAGCCGAAAGATGGCCTTTTCGAGTTTTTTAGGATAAGAATGTCATTTCTTGTCAATACGCCGCTTGCGTTGGGGTTGTCTATCAAATATTCCTTTTCTTCATATTTCCTATTTGCGTTTGTCTCTCGTGTTGCACCCCTTTTCCCCTTTTTGTTTTAGTTTTCACGTGATTAGACGACTACAACAATGAACTGTTCGACGGGCTTTAAAATACCATAACTTTGCGTACGAAACTCCGAATTACAGTATTTGTTTCGCATTTTATTCCTCTTTTTGAGAGAAACGATACCGCGGGTTGCTGAAGGCAGCCCGACCCCATTTTTGACCTCAAAACCCTTTATTTAAGCCGATATGTTGGATTTTTAAAGCCAAAAGATGGCATTTTTGAGTTTTAGGATAAGAATGTCATTTCTTGTCAATACGCCGCTTGCATTGCTTTGTCTCTCGGATATTCCTTTTGCTTCCTATTTCCTATTTGTGTTTATCTCTCGTGTAGCACCCCTTTTCCACATTTTGTTTTTCTTTTCACGTGATTAGACGACTACAACAATGAATTGTTTGAAGGGCTTTGAAATACCATATCTTTGCGTACGAAACTCCGAATTACATGATTGTTTCACATTTTATTCCTCTACTCGAGATAAACGATACCGCGGGTTGATGAAGGCAGCCTGGCCCCGTTTTCGAGCTCAAAATCCTTTATTTAGGTCGATATGTTGATTTTTAGAATTGGAAGATGGCCTTTTTGAGTTTTTTAGGATAAGAATGCAATTTCTTGTTAATAGGCCGCTTGCGTTGCGTTTGTCTCTCGAATATTCCTTTTGCTTCCTATTTCCTATTTTCGTTTGTCTCTCGTGTAGCAACCCTTTTCCACTTTTTGTTTTTGTTTTCACGTGGTTAGACGACTACATCAATGAATTGTTCGACGAGCTTTGAAATACCATAACTTTGCGTAAGAAAATCCGAATTACATGATTTGTTTCGCATTTTATTCCTCTTTTCGAGATAAACGATGCCGCGGGTTGCTGAAGGCAGCCCTACCCCGTTTTCGACCTCAAAATTGGATTTTTAGAGCCGGGAGATTCCCTTTTTGAGTTTCTTAGGATACGAATGTAATTTCTTGTCAATACGCCGCTTGCGTTGTGTTTGTCTCTCGGATATTCCTTTTGCTTCCTATTTCCAATTTGCATTTGTCTCTCATGTTGTACCCCTTTTCCGCTTTTTGTTTTTGTTTTCACGGGGTTAGACGACTACAACAATGAATTCTTCGACGGGCTTTAAAATACCATAACTTTGCGTACGAAACTCAAAATTACATGATTTTTTCACACTTTATTCCTCTTTTTGAGATAAACGATACCAGGGGTTGCTTAAGGCAGCTCGACCCTGTTTTTTTAGCTCAAAATACTTTATTTAGGTCGATACGGTTGATTTTTAGAGCTGGAAGATGGCGTTTTCGAGTTTTTTAGGATAAGAATGTCATTTCTTGTCAATACGCCGCTTGCGTTGCGTTTGTCTATCGAATATTCCTTTTGCTTCATATTTCCTATATGCGTTTGTCTCTCGTGTTGCACCCCTTTTCCGCTTTTTGTTTTAGTTTTCACAAGATTAGACGACTACAACAATGCATTGTTCGACGGGCTTTGAAATACCATAACTTTGCGTACGAAACTCCAAATTAAATGATTTTTTCAGATTTTATTCCTCTTTTCAAGTTAAACGATTCTACGGGTTGCTGAAGGCAGCTCGACCCCATTTTTAAGCTCAAAATACTTTATTTATGTTGATACGGTTGATTTTTAGAGCCGGAAGATGGCCTTTTCGAATTTTTTAGGATAAGAATGTCATTTCTTGTCAATAAGCCGCTTGCTTTGCGTTTCTCTCTCGGATATTCGTTTTGCTTCCTATTTCCTATTCGCGTTTGTCTCTCGTGTAGCACCCCTTTTCCACTTTTTGTTTTTTTTTTTCATGTGATTAGCTTACTACAACAATGAATTGTTCGACGGGCTTTGAAATACTATAACTTCGCGTACGAAACTCTGAATTACATGATTTTTTTCACATTTTATACCTATTTTCGAGATAAACGATACCGTGGGATGCTGAAGGCAGCCCAACCCCGTTTTTTAGCTCAAAATCCTTTATTTAGCTCGATATGTTGGATTTTTTAGAGCCGGGAGATGCCCTTTTTAAGTTTCTTAGGATACGAATGTCATTTCTTGTCAATATTCCGCTTGCGTTGCGTTTGTCTATCGGATATTTCTTTTGCTTCATATTTCCTATTTGTGTTTGTCTCTGGTGTTGCACCCCTTTTCCGCTTTTTGTTTTTGTTTTCACGTGATTAGAAGACTACAACAATGAATTGTTCGGCGGGCTTTGAAATACCATAAATTTGCGTAGGAAACTCCGAATTACATGATTTTGTTTTCACTTTTTATTCCCCTTTTCTAGATAAACGATGCAACGGGTTGCTGAAGACAGCGCGACCCCGTTTTCGAGCTTAATCTCCTTTATTTATTTCGATATGTTGGCTTTAGAGCCGCGAGATGCTTTTTATGAGTTTCTTAGGATACGAATGTCATTTCTTGTCAATACATCGCTTGCGTTGTGTTTGTCTCTCGGATATTCATTTTGCTTCCTATTTCCTATTTGCGTTTGTCTTTCGTGTTGCACCCCTTTTCCGCTTTTTTTTTGTTTTCACGTGATTAGACGACAACAACAATGAATTGTTCGGCGGGGTTTTGAAATACATAACTTTGCGTACGAAACTCCGAATTACATGATTTTTTTCACTTTTTATTCCCCTTTTCCAGATAAATAATGCAATGGGTTGCTGAGGGCAGCGCGACCCCGTTTTCAAGCTCAAAATACTTTATTTATGTCGATATGTTTATTTTTAGAGCTGGAAGATGGCCTTTTTGAGTTTTTACGATAAGAATGTCATTTCTTGTCAATACGCCGCTTGCATTGCATTTGTCTCTCGTATATTCTTTTTTTTCCTATTTCCTATTTGTGTTTGCCTCCCGTATAGCACCCCTTTTCAACTTTTTCTTTTTGTTTTTACATCATTAGACGACTGCAACAATGAATTGTTCGACGGGCTTTGAAATACCATAAGTTTACACACGAAACCCCGAATTACATGATTTTTTTTTCAAATTTTATTCCTCTTTTCAAGATAAACAATACCGTGGGTTGCTGAAGGCAGCCCAACCCCGTTTTCGAGCTCCAAATCCTTTATTTGGGTCGATAAGGTTGATTTTTAGAGCCGAGAGATGCCCTTTTTGAGTTTCATAGGATACAAATGTCATTTCTTGTAATTATGCCGCTTGTGTTGCGTATGTCTCTCGGATATTCCTTTTGCTTCCTAATTCCTATTTGCATTTGTCTCTCGTGTAGCACCCCTTTTCCACATTTTGTTTTTGTTTCATGTGATTAGACGACTACAACAATGAATTGTTTGACGGGCTTTGAAATACCATAATTTTGCGTACGAAACTCCGAATTACATGATTTGTGTCGAATTTTATTCCTCTTTTCGAGATAAACAATGCCGCGGGTTACTGAAGGCAGCCCGACCCCGTTTTCGACCTCAAAATCCTTTATTTAGGCCGATATGTTGGATTTTTAGAGCCGGGAGATGCCCTTTTGAGTTTCTTATTATACGAATGTCATTTCTTGTCAATACGCCGCTTGCGTTGTGTTTGTCTCTCGGATATTCCTTTTGCTTCCTATTTCCTATTTGTGTTTGTCTCTCGTGTTGTACCCCTTTTCCACTTTTTGTTTTTGTTTTCAGGTGATTTGACGACTATAACAATGAATTTTTCAACGGGCTTTGAAATACCATAACGTTGCGTACGAAACTCCGAATTACGTGATTTTTTTTACATTTTATTCTTTTTTTCGAGATAAACAATGCCGCGGGTTGTGATGTGGGTTAATCTCAAGTAATAAAAGACCTAGACTAACGCTTCCGCAAGAATACGGATCGTGTAGCACTAGGGTCGAACACAAGGAATTGATGCAACTCTAAAGCTAGTAACTAATGAATAAGACGTGTGAAAACAATAAGTGGAAGGGAATGCAAATGCAACCTAAACTAAACTAATGAACGGAATGACTCAACAACTAACACCATAGGTATCGAGAGTCGCACAACGATGCAACGAAGTTCTAACAAGATCATTGGTCTTAGATACTATCACGAGTTCAGGGAATTCAAGCTCTTCTATAGGAACTGACTGGCGTAGACTTGTCCACTATCTAGCATGCGTATACCAATATATCTATTGCGCATCTCACATACATAGACGCATTAAGACCGCTATCCTAATCCCTAGATTCAATCGATCGACCTGGCGTAGATTCTAAACCGATCAAACCCTAAATCATGGCTAGGTTCCAAAGTCTAAACCCCTGGCGTAGATTCATTAGACTTCTAATATCATCCATTC
>CM071864.1:15301894-15337195 GCA_036759665.1 Gynandropsis gynandra
GTTACATATTGGCAATACTCTCTAACCCATGGCTGTAGATCTACTCGGACATGAACTCAGAAAACGAAACACAAAAGAAAACTATATTCAACATTGATAAAGAAAGAGATTCCTCCCTATTCATATACCGACGTCTTCAATAGCTCCTCCATGCTTCGGATCCTTCGTTCCGTCCTTCTCCCTCCTTCTCTATGTCTCCAAGTGTGTCCTCTAATGTCTCCTTTTCGTCCCTCCTTTCAATCTCGTTCGAATCCCCTCTTTTTAGATCTGATTTCTCCTTATTTGGCCGTTTTAAAACTTAGGAGTTGTTTGAGAAAAACAAGGACCCGAGCGGGCACAGCTTCTACCCGCTCGTGCAGGCCTTATGCCCGGTCGTGTACACTCTTCTAGCCCGAACGGGCACCCATGCCCGAGCGTGTGGTTCTTCAGCCCGAGTGGGGAAAACTTGCGGCGACTGTTGGCAACAATTAGCCCGATCAAGCATTACAAAACTCACTCCGACGAACTACCTCACTTGGAGCGTCCAAATCCGCTCTCTCCTCGAAGGCTACAATCTCGAGTGCTTCATCACCGAAAATCGCCATAATCTCTTGTGTTTCTCCTCATGTCTTTGTTTCCTATACAAAACACAAAATGTAGATGAAGTCTTCGAATAAACTCGATAAATGTGTGAAATCTAAGTAATCTACTCAAAACTAGACCTAAGAATCACGTAAATACTACAACGGATTACGTGTTATCAGGTTGCTGAAGGCAACACGACCCCGTTTTTGAGCTCAAAATCCTTTATTTAGATCGATATGTTGGAGTTTTAGAGCCGGGAGATGCCCTTTTTGAGATTCTTAGGATACGAATGTCATTTCTTGTCAGTACACCGCTTGCGTTGTGTTTGTCTCTCGGATATTCCTTTTGCTTCCTATTTAATATTTGCATTTGTCTCTCGTGTTGCACCCCTTTCAACTTTTCTTTTTTGTTTTCACGTGATTAGATGACTACAACAATGAATTTTTCAACGGGCTTTGAAATACCATAACTTTGCATACGAAATTCCGAATTACATGATTTCTTTCACACTTTATTCCTCTTTTCAAGATAAACGATGCCGTGGGTTGCTGAAGGCAGCCCGCCCCGTTTTCGTGCTCAAAATCCTTTATTTAGGTCGATATGTTGGATTTTTAGAGCCAGGAGATGCCCTTTTTAAGATTCTTAGGATACGAATGTCATTTCTTGTCAATACGCCGCTTGCGTTGCGTTTGTCTCTCGGATATTCCTTTTGCTTCCTATTTCCTATTTGCGTTTGTCTCTCGTTTTGCACCCCTTTTCCGCTTTTTGTTTTTGTTTTCACGTGATTTGATGAATACAACAATGAATTGTTCTACAGCTTTGAAATACCATAACTTTGCATACGAAACTCTGAATTGCATGATTTTTTTCACATTTTATTCCATTTTTCGAGCTAAACGATTCTGCAGATTGCTGAAGGCAGCCCGACCCAGTTTTTGAGCTCAAAATACTTTATTTAGGTCGATACGGTTGATTTTTAGAGCCGGAAGATGGCCTTATCGAGTTTTTTTAGAATAAGAATGTCATTTCTTGTCAATACGCCACTTGCATTGCGTTTGTCTCTCGCATATTCCTTTTGCTTCCTATTTTTTATTTGCGTTTGTCTCTCGTGTGGTCCCCCTTTTCCACTTTTTGTTTTTGTTTTCATGTGATTAGACGACTACAACAATGCATTGTTCGACGGGCTTTGAAATACCATAACTTTTCGTACGAAACTCCGAATTACATGATTGTTTTCACATTTTATTCCTGTTTTCAAGATAAACGATGCAGCGGGTTGTTCAAGGCAGCCCGACCCCGTTTTGAAGCTCAAAATCCTTTATTTAGAACAATATGTTGGATTTTTAGAGCCGGGAGATGCCATTTTTGAGTTTCTTAGAATACGAATGTCATTTGTTTTCAATACGCCACTTGCATTGCGTTTGTCTCTCAGATATTCCTTCTGCTTCCTATTTCCTATTTGCGTTTGTCTCTCGTGTAGCACCCCTTTTTCACTTTTTGTTTTGTTTTCACGTGATTACACGACTACAACAATGAATTGTTCGACAGGCTTTGAAATACCATAACTTTGCGTACGAAACTCCGAATTACATGATTTTTTTAACATTTTATTCCCCTTTTTGAGATAAACGATGCCGCGAGTTGCTGAAGGCAGCCCGACCCTGTTTTCGAGCTCAAAGTCCTTTGTTTAGGTCGATATGTTGGATTTTTAGAGCCGGGAGATGCTCTTTTTGAGTTTCCTAGGATACGAATATCATTTCTTGTCAATACGCAGCTTTCGATGTGTTTGTCTCTTGGATATTCCTTTTGCTTCCTATTTCCTATTTGTGTTTGTCTCTCGTGTAGCATCCCTTTTCCACTTTTTGTTTTTGTTTTCACGTGATTAGACGACTACAACAATGAATTGTTCGACGGGCTTTGAAATACCATAACTTTGTGTACGACACTCCGAATTACATGATTTTTTTTCACATTTTATTCCTCTTTTTGAGATAAACGATGCCGCGGGTTGCTGAAGGCAACCTAACCCCGTTTTCAAGCTCAAAATCCTTTATTTAGGTCGATATGTTGGATTTTTAGAGCCGGGAGATGACCTTTTTGAGTTTCATAGGATAAGAATGTCATTTATTGTCAATTCGCCGCATGCGTTGTGTTTGTCTCTCGGATATTCCTTTTGCTTCCTATTTCCTATTTGCATTTGTCTCTCGTGTAGCACCCCTTTTCCGATTTTTGTTTTTCTTTTCACGTGATTAGAACACTACAATGATGAATTGTTAAACGGGCTTTGAAATACTGTACCTTTGCGTACGAAACTCCGAATTACAAGATGTTTTCACATTTTATTCCTCTTTTCCAGATAAACGATGTTGCAAGTTGCTAAAGACAGCTCGACCCCGTTTTCGAGCTCAAAATCCTTTATTGAGGTCGATATGTTGGATTTTTAGAGCCGGGAGATGGCCTTTTCGAGTTTTTTAGGATAAGAATGTCATTTCTTGTCAATACGTCGCTTGCATTGTTTTTGTCTCTCGGATATTCCTTTTGCTTCCTATTTCCTATTAGCGTTTGTCTCTCGTGTAGCACCCCTTTTTCACTTTTTGTTTTTGTTTTCACGTGATTAGACGACTACAACAATGATTTGTTCGACGGGCTTATACCATAACTTTGCGTACAAAACTCTGAATTACATGATTTTTTTAACATTTTATTCCCCTTTTTCGAGATAAACGATGTTGTGGGTTGCTGAAGGCAGCGCAACCCCGTTTTCGAACTCAACATACTTAATTTAGGTCGAAACGGTTGATTTTTAGAGACGGAAGATGGCCTTTTCGAGTTTTTTAGGATAAGAATGTCATTTCTTGTCAATACGCCACTTGCATTGCGTTTGTCTATCGGATATTCCTTTTGCTTCCTATTCCTATTTGTGTTTGTCTCTCGTGTAACACCCCTTTTCAACTTTTTGTTTTTGTATTCACGTGATTTGAAATACCATAACTTTGCGTACGAAACTCCGAATTAAATGAGTTTTTTTTCACATTTCATTCCTCTTATCGAGATAAACGATGTCGCGGGTTGCTGAAGACAGCCTGATCCTTTTTTCGAGCTAAAAATCCTTTATTTATGTGGATATGTTGGATTTTTAGAGCTGGGAGATGCCCTTTTTGAGTTTCTTAGGCTACGGATGTCATTTCTTGTCAATACGCCGCTTGCGTAGCGTTTATCTCTCGGATATTCCTTCTGCTTCCTATTTCCTATTTGCGTTTGTCTCTCCTGTTGCACCCCTTTTCCGCTTTTTGTTTTTGTTTACACGTGATTTGACGACTATAACAATGAATTGTTCGATGGGCTTCGAAATACCATAACTTTACGTACGAAGCTCCGAATTACATGATTTTTTTCACATTTTATTCTTCTTTTCAAGATAAACGCTGCTACGGGTTGCTGAAGGCAGCCCGACCCCATTTTGGAGCTCAAAATACTTTATTCCGGTCGATACAGTTGATTTTTAGAGCCGGAAGTTGGCCTTTTCGAGTTTTTAAGGATAAGAATGTCATTTCTTTTCAATTCACCGCTTGCATTGCGTTTGTCTCTCGGATATTCCTTTTGCTTCCTATTTTCTATTTGCGTTTGTCTCTCGTGTAGCACCCCTTTTCCGCTTTTTGTTTTTGTTTTCACGTGATTAGACGACTACAACAATGAATTGTTCGACGGGCTTTGAAATACCATAACTTTGTGTACGAAACTCCGAATTACATGATTTTTTTCACATTTTATTCCTCTTTTTGAGATAAACGATGTCGTGGGTTGCTGAAGGCAACCCAACCCCGTTTTCGAGCTCAAAATCCTTTATTTAGGTCGATATGTTGGATTTTTAGAGCCGGGAGATGACCTTTTTGAGTTTCTTAGGATAAGAATGTCATTTCTTGTCAATATGCCGCTTGCGTTGTGTTTGTCTCTCGGATATTCCTTTTGTTTCCTATTTCCTATTTGCATGTGTCTCTCGTGTAGCACCCCTTTTCCGATTTTTGTTTTGCTTTTCACGTGATTAGAACACTACAACAATGAATTGTTAAACGGGCTTTGAAATACCGTAACTTTGCGTACGAAACTCCGAATTACATGATGTTTTCACATTTTATTCCTCTTTTCCAGATAAACGATGTTGCAGGTTGCTAAAGGCAGCCCGACCCTGTTTTCGAGCTCAAAATCCTTTATTTAGGTCGATATGTTGGATTTTTAGAGCCGGGAGATGGCCTTTTCGAGTTTTTTATGATAACAATGTCATTTCTTGTCAATACGTCGCTTGCATTGTTTTTGTCTCTCGGATATTCCTTTTGCTTCCTATTTCCTATTTGTGTTTGTCTCTCGTGTAGCACCCCTTTTCCACTTTTTGTTTTTGTTTTCACGTGATTAGACGACTACAGCAATGATTTGTTCGACGGGCTTTGAAATACCATAACTTTGCGTACGAAACTCTTAATTACATGATTTTTTAACATTTTATTCCCCTTTTCGAGATAAACGATGTTGTGGGTTGCTGAAGGCAGCGCAACCCCGTTTTTGAGCTCAACAGCCTTTAAGAGTTTCCAAGAATACGAATGTCATTTGTTGTCAATACGCCACTTTCGTTAGGTTTGTCTCTCGGATATTCCTTTTGCTACGTATTTCTTATTTGCATTTGTCTCTCGTGTTGCACCCCTTTTCCACTTTTTGTTTTTGTTTTCACGTGCTTAGATGACTACAACAATGGATTGATCGAAGGGCTTTGAAATACCATAATTTTGCGTACGAAACTCCAAATTACATGATTTTTTTCACATTTTATTCCTCTTTTCGAGATAAACGATGCTGCGGGTTGTTGAATGCAGTCCAACCTCATTTTTCAAGCTCAAAATCCTTTATTAAGTTCCATATGTTGGATTTTTAGAGCCGGGAGATGCCCTTTTTGAGTTTCTTAGGATACGAATATCATTTCTTGTCAATACGCCGCTTTCGTTGCGTTTGTCTCGGATATTCCTTTTTCTTCCTATTTCTATTTGCGTTTGTCTCTCGTGTTGCACCCCTTTTCCACTTTTAGTTTTTGTTTTCACGTGATTAGACGACTACAACAATGAATTGTTCGACGGGGTTTGAAATACCATAACTTTGCGTATGAAACTCCGAATTACATGATTTTTTCACATTTTATTCCTCTTTTCGAGATAAACGATGACGCGGGTTGCTGAATGTAGTCCAACCTCATTTTTGAGCTCAAAATCCTTTATTAAGGTCCATATGTTGGATTTTTAGAGCCGGGAGATGCCCTTTTTGAGTTTCTTAGGATACGAATGTCATTTCTTGTCAATACGCCGCTTGCGTTGCGTTTGTCTCTCGGATATTCCTTTTGCTTCCTATTTCCTATTTGCGTGTGTCTCTCGTGTTGCACCCCTTTTCCGCTTTTTGTTTTTTTTTTCATGTGATTTGACGACTATAACAATTAATTGTTCAACGGGATTTGAAATACCGTAACTTTGCGTACGAAGCTCCAAATTACATGATTTTCTTACATTTTATTCCTCTTTTCAAGATAAACGATGCTACGGGTTGCTGAAGGCAGCCTGACCCCAATTTGGAGCTCAAAATTCTTTATTTTGGTCGATACGGTTGATTTTTAGAGCGGGAAGATGGCCTTTTCAAGTTTTTTAGGATAAGAATGTCATTTCTTGTCAATACGCCGCTTACATTGCGTTTGTCTCTCGTATATTCCTTTTGCTTCCTATTTCCTATTTGCGTTTGTCTCTCGTGTAGCACCCCTTTTCCACTTTTTGTTTTTGTTTTCACGTGATTAGACGACTACAACAATGAATTGTTCGACGGGCTTTGAAATACCATAACTTTGCGTACGAATCTCCGAATTACATGATTTTTTTCACATTTTAATTCTTATTTTCGAGATAAACGATGCTGCAGGTTGCTGAAGGTAGCCCGACCACACTTTGGAGCTCAAAATCCTTTATTTAGGTTGATATGTTGGATTTTTATAGCCAGGAGATGCCCTTTTTGAGTTTTTTAGGATACGAATGTCATTTCTTGTCAATACGCCGCTTGCGTTTTGTTTGTCTCTCGGATATTCCTTTTGCTTCCTATTTCCTATTTTCATTTGTCTCTCGTGTTGCACCCCTTTTCCACTTTTCGTTTTTATATTCACGTGATTAGACGACTACAATAATGAATTTTCGACGGGCTTTGAAATACCATAACTTTGCGTACCAAAATCCGAATTACATGATTTTTTTCACATTTTATTCCTCTTTTTGAGATAAACGATGCCGCGGATTGCTGAAGGCAGCCCGATCCCGTTTTCGAGCTCAAAATCCTTTATTTAGGTCGATGTGTTGGATTTTTAGAGCCGGGGGATGCCCTTTTTCAGTTTCTTAGGATACGAATCTCATTTCTTGTCAATACGCCGCTTGCGTTGCGTTTGTCTCTCTGATATTCTTTTTGCTTCCTACTTCCTATTTGCGTTTGTCCCTTGTGTTGCACCCCTTTTCCGCTTTTTGTTTTTATTTTCACGTGATTTGATGACTATAACAATGAATTGTTTGACGGGTTTTGAAATACCATAACTTTGCATACGAAGCTCCGAATTACATGATTTTTTTCACATTTTATTCTTCTTTTTGAAATAAACGCTGCTACGGGTTGCTAAAGGAAGCCCGACCCCGTTTTTGAGCTCAAAATCCTTTTTTAGCTCGATACAGTTGATTTTTAGAGCCGGCAAATGGCCTTTTTGAGATTTTTAGGATAAGAATGTCATTTCTTGTCAATACGCCGCTTGCATTGCGTTTGTCTCTCGGATATTCCTTTTGATTCCTATTTCCTATTTGCATTTGTCTCTCTTGTAGCACCCCTTTTCCAGTTTTTGTTCTTCTTTTCACGTGATTAGACGACTACAGCAATGAATTGTTCGACGGGCTTTGAAATACCATAACTTTGTGTACGAAACTCCGAATTACATGATTGTTTCATATTTTATTCCTCCTGTCGAGATAAACAATGCTGCGGGTTGCTGAAGGCAACCCGACCCCATTTTTGAGCTTAAAATCCTTTATTTAGATCGATATGTTGGATTTTTAGAGCCGAGAGATGCCCTTTTGAGTTTCTTAGGATACGCATGTCATTTCTTGTCAACACGCCGCTTGCGTTGCGTTTTTCTCTCGGATATTCCTTTTGCTTCCTATTTCCTATTTGTATTTGTCTCTCGAGTTGCACCCCTTTTCCGCTTTTTGTTTTTGTTTTCACTTGATTAGACGACTACAACAATGAATTGTTCGAAGGGATTTTAAATACCATAACTTTGCGTATGAAACTCCAAATTACATTATTTTTTTCACATTTTATTCCTCTTTTCCAGATAAACGATGCCGCGGGTTGCTGAAGGCAGCCCGACCCCGTTTTTGACCTCAAAATACTTAATTTTGGTCGATACGGCCGATTTTTTCGAGCCGGAAGATGTCCTTTTCGAGTTTTTTAGGATAAGAATGTCATTTCTTGTCAATACGCTGCTTGCATTGCGTTTGTCTCTCGGATATTCCTTTTACTTCCTATTTCCTGTTTGCGTTTGTCTCTCGTGTAACATCCCTTTCCACTTTTTGTTTTTGTTTTCACGTGATTAGACGACTACAACAATAATTGTTCGGCGAGCTTAGAAATACCATAACTTTGCGTACGAAACTCCGAATTACATGATTTTTTTCACATTTTATTCCTCTTTTCCGGATAAATGATGCTACGGGTTGCTGAAGGCAGCCCGACCCCGTTTTTGAGCTCAAAAATACTTTATCTAGGTCGATACGGTTGATTTTTAGAGTTGGAAGATGGCCTTTTGAGTTTTTAGGATAAGAATGTCATTTCTTGTCAATACGCAGCTTGCATTGCGTTTGTCTCTCGGATATTCCTTTTGTTTCCTATTTCCTATTTGCGTTTGTCTCTCGTGTAGCACTCCTTTTCCTTTTTTTGTTTTTGTTTTCATGTGATTAGACGACTACAACAATGAATTGTTCGAAGGGCTTCGAAATACCATAACTTTGCGTACGAAACTCCAAATTACATGATTTTTTCACATTTTATTCCTCTTTTACAGATAAACGATGCCGCGGGTTGCTGAAGGCAGCTCGACCCCGTTTTTGGGCTCAAAATACTTTATTTTGGTCGATACGGTCGATTTTTCGAGCCGGAAGATGACCTTTTCAAGTTTTTTTAGGATAACAATGTCATTTCTTGTCAATACGCTGTTTGCATTGCGTTTGTCTCTCGGATATTCCTTTTACTTCCTATTTCCTATTTGCGTTTCTCTCTCGTGTAACACCCCTTTTCCACTTTTTGTTTTTTTTACGTGATTAGACGACTACAACAATAATTATTCGGCGGGCTTACAAATACAATAACACGAGGATCTTATAGTACTAGGGTCGAACATGAGGATCTTATAGTACTAGGGTCGAACATGAGGAATCGATGCAACTCTAAAGCTAGTAAACTAAAGAATAGGACGTGTAAAATCAATAAGTGGTGTGAATGCGAATAAAAATAAACTAACTAACTAACTATCGGATTAAGACTCAATGAACTAAACACCACAGGTTTCGAGAGATGCACGATGATGCAACGAAGTTCTAACAAGATCATGGTTATAGATATCGTTACGTATTCGGGAAATTCAAGCTCTTTTCTAGGGAATGACTCTCCCGATGCCTAAACCCACTCTCTAGCATGTGTATACCAATCTCCCAATTGTTTATCTCACCTACTAGACGCATTAAGATCGCTATCCTAATTCCTAAGTTCAATCAACCGACCGGCCAAGGTTCTAAATTATATGAGACTTCATATCATGGCTACGTTCCAAAATCTAACTCATCACCCAATGTAATTAGATTTTAATCATTCATTCAAGCTATCAACAAGAATAAAAGCATTACGAACAACCAATCAATCCGAAACGAACAAATATTATAAGCAAGCATTAAGAACAAAACTTCATTACATATCGGCAAAGCTCTCTAACCCATTGCTATGGACCTACTTAGACATGAACTCAAAAAAAGAAACACAAAAGATAACTATATTCAACATTGATAAAGAATGAGATCCCTCCCTATTCAATACCGACGTCTTCAATAGCTCCTCCACGCTCCGGCTTCCTCGCTCCGTCCTTCGCCCTTGTGTGTGCGTGCTGCTCTCCTTCTCTCTCCCTCTACGTGTGTTTTTATTTCTAATTTTCTCTCCCCTCTCGTCCCTAAAGCTCTCTCATCTTTAGTTACAGCAGCCACATCTCGTTGTTGCCTTTTCTTGAGTTTTCCAAATCTTGATTAAGTTGGCAACATTTCTATTACCTCCTCCAGCCAAATATGACTTTATTCCTCTTCTCTAAGGGTGTTTTCCTTATTGTATAATTCCCCCACGAACTTCCCCTTCTTTTAAGTCAAATTAACTTATTTAATGTTGTAGGTGACGGCCACGACCCGCTCCGGCAAAGAAAGTAACCCGCTCGGGTACGGCGCAAACGATCGCGCAAAAACGCGAAGAGAAAGGGGTGCCCGCTCGCGCTGAGGTGGTGCCCGCTCGGGCTCGCATGCTGCCCGCTCGGGCATGACTTGTGCCCGCTCGGGCATGGCTTGTGGCCGCTCGGGCATGGCTTGTTTGAGGCCCTGATCGTGGTTTTTTTTTTGCCCGAATCGTGCACAAATTGTTGGACAAAATCGCCGTAACTTTTTCCCGCTCGAGCTATGGAAGTACCCGCGCGGGTAATGGCATTTCCATGCCGATTCTCGTCCTGTTTGTCCAGTGATGATCCTCGATGTTTGGACTTTGTCTTCGCACGGGATGATAATGATGCTTAATGCTTGGTAAAATCGAATGAATGATGAAACTAACTATGAAAATGGATGAAAAGACTAGAACAAAATAGACGTTATCAACGACTCCAACAATGAATTGTTCGACGAGCTTTGAAATACCATAACTTTGCGTACAAAACTCCCAATTACATAATTGTTTTAACATTTTATTCCTCTTTTCGAGATAAACGATGTTGCGGGTTGCTGAAGGCAGCCCGACCCCGTTTTGGAGCTCAAAATCCTCTATTCTATTTAGGTCGATATGTTAGATTTTTAGAGCCGGGAGATGCCCTTTTTGAGTTTCATAGGATACGAATGTCATTTCTTGTCAATACGCCGCTTTCGTTGCGTTTGTCTCTGGGATATTCCTTTTGCTTCCTATTTCGTATTTGCGTTTGTCTCTTGTGTAGAACCCGTTTTCCGCTTTTTGTTTTTAATTTCACGTGATTTGAAGACTATAACAATTAATTGTTTGACGGGCTTTTTAATACCATAACTTTGAATACGAAGCTCCAAATTACATGATTTTTTCACTATTTATTCCTCTTTTCAAGATAAACGATACTATGGGTTGCTGAAAGTAGCCCGACACCGTTTTTGAGCTCAAAATACTTTATTTAGGTCGATACGGTTGATTTCTAGAGCCGGAAGATGACCTTTTTGAGTTTTTTAGGATAAGAATGTCATGTCTTGTCAATACGCCGCTTGCATTGCGTTTGTCTCTCGAATATTCCTTTTGCTTCTTATTCCCTATTTGCGTTTGTCTCTCGTGTATCACCCCTTTTCCACTTTTTGTTTTTGTTTTCACGTGAGTAGAAGAACACAACAATGAATTCTTCAGCGGGATTTGAAATACCATAACTTTGCGTACGAAACTCAGAATTATATGATTTGTTTTCGCATTTTATTCCTCTTTTCGAGATAAACGATGCTGCGGGTTGCTGAAGGCAGCCCGACACCGTTTTTGAGCTGAAAATCCTTTATTTAGGTCGATATGTTGGATTTTTAGAGCCGAGAGATTCCCTTTTTGAGTTTCTTATGATAAGAATGTCATTTCTTGTCAATACGCCGCTTGGGTTGTGTTTGTCTCTCGGATATTCCTTTTGCTTCCTATTTTCTATTTGCATTTGTCTTTCATGTAGCACCCTTTTTCCACTTTTTGTTTTTTTTTTTTCACGTGATTAGACGACTACAACAATGAATTGTTCGACGGGCTTTGAAATACCATGACTTTGCGTACGAAGCTCCGAATTAAATGATTTTTTCACATTCTATTCCTCTTTTCAGAATAAACAATGCTATGGGTTGCTGAAGGCAGCCCGGCCACGTTTTTGAGCTCAAAATACTTTATTTAGGTCGATACGGTTGATTTTTAGAGCCGGAAGATGGCCTTTTTGAGTTTCTTAGGATACGAATGTCATTTCTTGTCAATACGCCGCTTGCGTTGTGTTTGTCTCTCGGATATTCCTTTTGCTTCCTATTTCCTATTTGCATTTGTCTCTCGTGTTGCACCCCTTTTCCACTTTTTCTTTTTCTTTTCACGTGATTAGACGACAAAAAAATGAATTGTTCGACGAGGTTTGAAATACCATAACTTTGCGTACACTACAAATTACATAATTGTTTTCACGTGTTATTCCTCTTTTCGAGATAAACGATGCCGCGGGTTGCTGAAGGTAGCCCGACCCCATTTTTGAGCTCAAAATCCTTTATTTAGGTCGATATGTTGGATTTTTAGAGCTGGGAGATGCCCTTTTTGAGTTTCTTAGGATACGAATGTCATTTCTTGTCAATACGCAGCTTGCGTTGCGTTTGTCTCTCGGATATTCCTTTTGCTTCCTATTTCCTATTTGCGTTTGTCTCTCGTGTGGTACCCCTTTTCTTCTTTTTTTGTTTTTGTTTTCACATGATTTGAAGACTACAACAATGAATTGTTCGACGGGCTTTGAAATATCACAACTAAGCGTACGAAACTTCTAATGACATGATTTTTTCACATTTTATTCCTCTTTTCGAGATAAACGATGCAGCGGTTTGCTGAAGGCAGCCCGACCCCGTTTTCGAGCTCAAAATCCTTGATTTAAGTTGAGATGTTGGATTTTTAGAGCCGAGAGATGCCCTTTTGAGTTTCTTAGGATACGAATGTCATTTCTTGTCAATACGCCGCTTGCGCTGTGTTTCTCTCTCGGATATTCTTTTTGCTTCCTATTTCCTATTTGCATTTTTCTCTCGTGTTGCACCCCTTTTCCACTTTTTGTTTTTGTTTTCACGTGATTAGACGACAACAACAATGAATTGGTCCACGAGCTTTGAAATACCATAACTTTGCGTACAAAACTGCAGATTACATCATTGTTTTCACATTTTATTCCTCTTTTTGAGAAAAACGATGTCGCGGGTTGCTCAAGACAGCCCGACGCCGTTTTGGAGCTCAAAATCCTTTATTTAGGTCGATGTGTTGGATTTTTAGAGCTGGGAGATGCCCTTTTTGAGTTTCTTAGTATACGATGTCATTTCTTGTCTATACGCCGCTTGCATTGCGTTTGTCTGTCGTATATTCCTTTTGCTTCCGATTTCCTATTTGCGTTTATCTCTCGTGTAGCACCCCTTTTACGCTTTTTGTTTTTGTTTTCACGTGATTAGACGACTACAACAATGAACTGTTCGACGGGCTTTAAAATACAATTAATTTGCCTACGAAACTCGAATTACATGATGTTTCCATATTTTATTCCTCTTTTCGAGATAAATGATGCCGCGGGTTGCTGAAGGCAGCCCGACCCCGTTTTCAAGCTCAAAATCCTTTATTTAGGTCGATATGTTGGATTATAAGAGCCGGGAGATGCCCTTTTTGAGTTTCTTAAGATACAAAAGTCATTTCTTGTCAATACGCCGCTTGCGTTGCGTTTGTCTGTCGGATATTCCTTTTGCTTCCTATTTCCTTTTTGCATTTATCTCTCGTGTAGCAACCCTTTTCAACTTTTTTTTGTTTTCATGTGATTTGACGAATATAACAATGAATTGTTCGACGGGATTTGAAATACCATAACTTTTGTGTATGAAGCTCCGAATTATATGATTTTTTCACATTTTATTCCTCTTTTCGAGATAAATGATGCCGCGGGTTGCTCAAGGCAGCCCGACCCCGTTTTTGAGCTCAAAATACTCTATTGTCGGATTTTTAGAGCAGGGAAATGCTCTTTTGAGTTTCTTAGGATACGAATGTGATTTCTTGTCAATACGCCGCTTGCGTTGTGTTTGTCTCTCGGATTTTCCTTTTGCTTCCTATTTCCTATTTGCATTTGTCTCTCGTGTAGTACCCCTTTTCCACTTTTTGTTTTTCTTTTCACGTGATTAGACGACTACAATAATGAATTGTTCGACGAGCTTTGAAATACAATAACTTTGCGTACCAAACTTCGAATTACATAATTGTTTTCACATTTTTTTCCTCGTTTTGATATAAACAATGCCACGGGTTGCTGAAGGCAGCCCGACCCCGTTTTCGAGCTCAAAATCTTTTATTTAGGTCGATATGTTGGAGTTTTAGAGCCGGGAGATGCCCTTTTTGAGTTTATTAAGATACGAATGTCATTTCTTGTCAATACGCCGCTTGCGTTGTGTTTGTCTCTCGGATATTCCTTTTGCTTCATATTTCCTATTTTCATCATTTTTTTCTGTAGTACCCCTTTTCCTCTTTTTGTTTTTGTTTTCACGTGATTTAGAGGACTACAACAATGAATTATTCGATGTGCTTTGAAATACCATAACATTGTGTACAAAACTCCGAATTACAAGTTTTTTTCGCATTTTATTCCTCATTTCGAGATAAACGATGCCACGGGATGCTAAAGGTATTCTGACCCCGTTTTCGAGCTAAAAATCTTTTTTTATGTCGATATGTTGTATTTTTAGAGCCGGGAGATGCCCTTTTTGAGATTCTTAGGATACGAAAGTCATTTCTTTTCAATACGCCGCTTGCGTTGTGTTTGTCTCTCGGATATTCCTTTTGCTTCGTATTTCCGTTTTCCATTTATCTCTCGTGTAGCACCCATTTTCCACTTTTTGTTTATGTTTTCACGTGATTAGACGACTACAACAATGAAATATTCGACAGGCTTTGAAATACCATAACTTTGCGTACGAAACTCCGAATTATATGATTTTTTCTCATTTTATTCCTCTTTTCAAGATATACTCCGAATTATGCTGAAGGCAGCTCGATTCCGTTTTTTGAGCTCAAAATACTTTATTTAGGTCGATATGTTTGATTTTTAGAGCCGGGAGATGCCCCTTTTGAGTTTCTTAGTATACGAATGTCATTTCTTGTCAATAAGCCGCTTGCGTTGAGTTTGGCTCTCGGATAATCCTTTTGCTTCCTATTTCATATTTGCGTTTGTCTCTCGTGTTGCACCCCTTTTCAACTTTTTGTTTCTGTTTTCACGTGATTAGACGACTACAAGAATGAATTGTTCGACGGGCTTTGAAATACCATAACTTTGCGTATGAAGCTCCTAATTACATGATTTTTTCACTTTTTATTCCTCTTTTCGAGATAAACAATGCTATGGATTGCTGAAGGCAGCCCGACCCCGTTTTTGAGCTCAAAATACTTTACTTAGATCGATACGGTTGATTTTTAGAGCCGGAAGATGGCCTTTTCGAGTTTTTTAGGATACGAATGTGATTTCTTGTCAATACGCCGCTTGCGTTGCGTCTCGGATATTCCTTTTGCTTCCTATTTCCTATTTGCGTTTGTCTCTCGTGTTGCATCCCTTTTCCGCTTTTTGTTTATGTTTTCACGTGATTGGACGACTATAACAATGAATTGTTCGACGGGCTTTGAAATACCATAACTTTGCGTACGAAGCTCCGAATTACATGATTTTTTCACTTTTTATCCCTATTTTAGTTTCTTAGGATATGAATGTCATTTCTTGTCAATATGCCGCTTGTGTTGTGTTTGTCTCTCGGATTGACAACGCAAACGCAAAGCAAAAGGATATTCCTTTTGTTCCTATTTCCAATTTTCATTTGTCTCTCGTGTAGTACCCCTTTTCAACTTTTTGTTTTTGTTTTCACGTGATTAGACGACTACAACAATGAACTGTTCGACGGGCTTTAAAGTACAATTAATTTGCCTACGAAACTCGAATTACATGAATTGTTTCACATTTTATTCCTCTTTTCGAGATAAACCATGCTGCGGGTTGCTAAAGGCAACCCGACCCCGTTTTTGAGCTCAAAATACTCTATTGTCGGATTTTTAGAGCAGGGAAATGCTCTTTTGAGTTTCTTAGGATACGAATGTGATTTCTTGTCAATACGCCGCTTGCGTTGTGTTTGTCTCTCGGATTTTCCTTTTGCTTCCTATTTCCTATTTGCATTTGTCTCTCGTGTAGTACCCCTTTTCCACTTTTTGTTTTTGTTTTCACGTGATTAGACGACTACAACAATGAATTGTTCGACGAGCTTTGAAATACAATAACTTTGCGTACGAAACTTCGAATTACATAATTGTTTTCACATTTTTTTCTTCGTTTTGATATAAACAATGCCACGGGTTGCTGAAGGCAGCCCGACCCCGTTTTCGAGCTCAAAATCTTTTATTTAGGTCGATATGTTGGAGTTTTAGAGCCGGGAGATGCCCTTTTTGAGTTTATTAAGATACGAATGTCATTTCTTGTCAATACGCCGCTTGCGTTGTGTTTGTCTCTCGGATATTCCTTTTGCTTCATATTTCCTATTTTCATTTTTCTCTCGTGTAGTACCCCTTTTCCTCTTTCTGTTTTTGTTTTCACGTGATTTAGAGGACTACAACAACGAATTATTCGATGGGCTTTGAAATACCATAAAATTGTGTACAAAACTCTGAGTTACATGTTTTTTCGCATTTTATTCCTCATTTCGAGATAAACGATGCCACGGGATGCTAAAGGTATTCCGACCCCGTTTTAGAGCTAAAAATCTTTTTTTTTATGTCGATATGTTGTATTTTTAGAGCCGGGAGATGCCCTTTTTGAGATTCTTAGGATACGAAAGTCATTTCTTTTCAATACGCCGCTTGCGTTGTGTTTGTCTCTCGGATATTCCTTTTGCTTCATATTTCCTATTTTCATTTTTCTCTCGTGTAGTACCCCTTTTCCTCTTTTTGTTTTTGTTTTCACGTGATTTAGAGGACTACAACAATGAATTATTCGATGTGCTTTGAAATACCATAACATTGTGTACAAAACTCCGAATTACAAGTTTTTTTCGCATTTTATTCCTCATTTCGAGATAAACGATGCCACGGGATGCTAAAGGTATTCCGACCCCGTTTTAGAGCTAAAACTCTTTTTTTATGTCGATATGTTGTATTTTTAGAACCGGGAGATGCCCTTTTTGAGATTCTTAGGATACGAAAGTCATTTCTTTTCAATACGCCGCTTGCGTTGTGTTTGTCTCTCGGATATTCCTTTTGCTTCCTATTTCCGTTTTCCATTTATCTCTCGTGTAGCACCCGTTTTCCACTTTTTGTTTATGTTTTCACGTGATTAGACGACTACAACAATGAAATATTCGACAGGCTTTGAAATACCATAACTTTGCGTACGAAACTCCGAATTATATGATTTTTTCACATTTTATTCCTCTTTTCAAGATATACTCCGAATTATGCTGAAGGCAGCTCGATTCCGTTTTTTGAGCTCAAAATACTTTATTTAGGTCGATATGTTTGATTTTTAGAGCCGGGAGATGCCCCTTTTGAGTTTCTTAGTATACGAATGTCATTTCTTGTCAATAAGCCGCTTGCGTTGAGTTTGGCTCTCGGATAATCCTTTTGCTTCCTATTTCATATTTGCGTTTGTCTCTCGTGTTGCACCCCTTTTCAACTTTTTGTTTCTGTTTTCACGTGATTAGACGACTACAAGAATGAATTGTTCGACGGGCTTTGAAATACCATAACTTTGCGTATGAAGCTCCTAATTACATGATTTTTTCACTTTTTATTCCTCTTTTCGAGATAAACAATGCTATGGATTGCTGAAGGCAGCCCGACCCCGTTTTTGAGCTCAAAATACTTTACTTAGATCGATACGGTTGATTTTTAGAGCCGGAAGATGGCCTTTTCGAGTTTTTTAGGATACGAATGTGATTTCTTGTCAATACGCCGCTTGCGTTGCGTCTCGGATATTCCTTTTGCTTCCTATTTCCTATTTGCGTTTGTCTCTCGTGTTGCATCCCTTTTCCGCTTTTTGTTTATGTTTTCACGTGATTGGACGACTATAACAATGAATTGTTCGACGGGCTTTGAAATACCATAACTTTGCGTACGAAGCTCCGAATTACATGATTTTTTCACTTTTTATTCATCTTTTCAACATAAACGATGCTACGGCCGTTTTTGAGATCAAAATACTTTATTTAGGTTGATTGGGTTGATTTTTAGAGCCGGAAGATGGCCGTTTCGAGTTTTTTAGGATAAGAATGTCATTTCTTGTCAATACGCCGCTTGCATTGCGTTTGTCTCTCGGATATTCCTTTTGCTTCCTATTTCCTTTTTGCATTTATCTCTCGTGTAGCACCCCTTTTCCACTTTTTGTTTTTGTTTTCACATGATTTGATGACTATAAAAATGAATTGTTCCACGGGCTCTGAAATACCATAACTTTGTGTATGAAGCTCCGAATTATATGATTTTTTTCACAATTTATTCCTTTTTTCAAGATAAATGATGCCGCGGGTTGCTGAAGGCAGCCCGAACCCGTTTTCAAGCTCAAAATCATTTATTTAGGTCAATATGTTGGATTTTTAGAGCGTGGAGATGTCCTATTTTAGTTTCTTAGGATATGAATGTCATTTCTTGCCAATATGCCGCTTGTGTTGTGTTTGTCTCTCGGATTGACAACGCAAACGCAAAGCAAAAGGATATTCCTTTTGTTCCTATTTCCAATTTTCATTTGTCTCTCGTGTAGTACCCCTTTTCAACTTTTTGTTTTTGTTTTCACGTGATTAGACGACTACAACAATGAACTGTTCGACGGCTTTAAAGTACAATTAATTTGCCTACGAAACTCGAATTACATGATTTTTCCATATTTTATTCCTCTTTTCGAGATAAATGATGCCGCGGGTTGCTGAAGGCAGCCCGACCCCGTTTTCAAGCTCAAAATCCTTTATTTAGGTCGATATGTTGGATTATAAGAGCCGGGAGATGCCCTTTTTGAGTTTCTTAAGATACAAAAGTCATTTCTTGTCAATACGCCGCTTGCGTTGCGTTTGTCTGTCGGATATTCCTTTTGCTTCCTATTTCCTTTTTGCATTTATCTCTCGTGTAGCAACCCTTTTCAACTTTTTGTTTTTGTTTTCATGTGATTTGACGAATATAACAATGAATTGTTCGACGGGATTTGAAATACCATAACTTTTGTGTATGAAGCTCCGAATTATATGATTTTTTCACATTTTATTCCTCTTTTCGAGATAAATGATGCCGCGGGTTGCTCAAGGCAGCCCGACCCCGTTTTTGAGCTCAAAATACTCTATTGTCGGATTTTTAGAGCAGGGAAATGCTCTTTTGAGTTTCTTAGGATACGAATGTGATTTCTTGTCAATACGCCGCTTGCGTTGTGTTTGTCTCTCGGATTTTCCTTTTGCTTCCTATTTCCTATTTGCATTTGTCTCTCATGTAGTACCCCTTTTCCACTTTTTGTTTTTGTTTTCACGTGATTAGACGACTACAACAATGAATTGTTCGACGAGCTTTGAAATACAATAACTTTGCGTACGAAACTTCGAATTACATAATTGTTTTCACATTTTTTTCCTCGTTTTGATATAAACAATGCCACGGGTTGCTGAAGGCAGCCCGACCCCGTTTTCGAGCTCAAAATCTTTTATTTAGGTCGATATGTTGGAGTTTTAGAGCCGGGAGATGCCCTTTTTGAGTTTATTAAGATACGAATGTCATTTCTTGTCAATACGCCGCTTGCGTTGTGTTTGTCTCTCGGATATTCCTTTTGCTTCATATTTCCTATTTTCATTTTTCTCTCGTGTAGTACCCCTTTTCCTCTTTTTGTTTTTGTTTTCACGTGATTTAGAGGACTACAACAACGAATTATTCGATGGGCTTTGAAATACCATAACATTGTGTACAAAACTCTGAGTTACATGTTTTTTCGCATTTTATTCCTCATTTCGAGATAACAATGCCACGGGATGCTAAAGGTATTCCGACCCCGTTTTAGAGCTAAAAATCTTTTTTTATGTCGATATGTTGTATTTTTAGAGCCGGGAGATGCCCTTTTTGAGATTCTTAGGATACGAAAGTCATTTCTTTTCAATACGCCGCTTGCGTTGTGTTTGTCTCTCGGATATTCCTTTTGCTTCCTATTTCCGTTTTCCATTTATCTCTCGTGTAGCACCCGTTTTCCACTTTTTGTTTATGTTTTCACGTGATTAGACGACTACAACAATGAAATATTTGACAGGCTTTGAAATACCATAACTTTGCGTACGAAACTCCGAATTATATGATTTTTTCACATTTTATTCCCCTTTTCAAGATAAACTCCGAATTATGCTGAAGGCAGCTCGATTCCGTTTTTTTAGCTCAAAATACTTTATTTAGGTCGATATGTTTGATTTTTAGAGCCGGGAGATGCCCCTTTTGAGTTTCTTAGTATACGAATGTCATTTCTTGTCAATAAGCTGCTTGCGTTGAGTTTGGCTCTCGGATAATCCTTTTGCTTCCTATTTCATATTTGCGTTTGTCTCTCGTGTTGCACCCCTTTTCAACTTTTTGTTTCTGTTTTCACGTGATTAGACGACTACAAGAATGAATTGTTCGACGGGCTTTGAAATACCATAACTTTGCGTACGAAACTCTGGAATTACATGTGTTTTCACATTTTATTCCTCTTTTCAAGATAAACGATGCTACGGGTTGCTGAAGGCAGCTCGACCCCGTTTTCGAGCTCAAAATTCTTTCTTTCGGTCGATATGTTAGATTTTTAGAGCTGGGACATGCCCTTTTTGAGTTTCTTAGGATACAATTGTCATTTCTTTTCAATATGCCGCTTGCGTTGTGTTTGTCTCTCAGATATTCCTTTTGCTTCCTATTTCCTATATGCATTTGTCTCTCGTGTTGCACCCCTTTTCAACTTTCTTTTTTTTTAACGTGATTAGACGACTACAAGAATGAATTGTTCGACGGGTTTTGAAATACCATACCTTTGCGTACGAAACTCCGAATTACATGATTTTTTTCGCATTTTATTCCTCTTTTCGAGATAAACAATGATGCGGGTTGCTGAAGGCAGCTCGACCCCGTTTTCAAGATCAAAATCCTTTATTTAGGTTGATATGTTTGATTTTTAGAGCCGGGAGATGCCCTTTTTGAGTTTCTTAGGATACGAATGTCATTTCTTGTCAATACGTCGCTTGCATTGTGTATGTCTCTCGGATATTCCTTTTGCTTCCTATTTTCTATTTGCATTTTTCTCTCGTGTTGCCCGTCTTTTTCACTTTTTGTTTTTGTTTTCACATGATTAGACGACTACAACAGTGAATTGTTCGACGGGCTTTGAAACACCATAACTTTGCATACAAAACTCTGAATTACATGATTTTTTTTTCACATTTTATTCCTCTTTTTGAGATAAAGGATGCCGCGGGTTGCTGAAGGCAGCCCGACCCCGTTTTTGAGCTCAAAATCCTTTATTTATGTCGATATGTTGGATTTTTAGAGCCGAGAGATGCCCTTTTCGAGTTTCTTAGGATTTGAATGTCATTTCATGTTAATACGCCACTTGCGTTGCGTTTGTCTCTCGGATATTCCTTTTGTTTCCTATTTCCTATTTGCGTTTGTCTCTCATGTAGCATCCCTTTTCAAATTTTTGTTTTTATTTTCACGTGATTAGACAACTACAACAATGAATTGTTCGGCGGGCTTTTAAATACCATAACTTTGCGTATGAAACTCCGAATTACATGATTGTTTTCACATTTTATACCTCTTTCTGAGATAAACGATGTTGCTGGTTGCTGAAGGCAGCCCAACCCCGTTTTCGAGCTCAAAATCCTTTATTTAGGTCGATATGTTGGATTTTTAGAGCCAAGACATGCCCTTTTGGAGTTTTTTAAAATAAGAATGTCATTTCTTGTCAATACGCCGCTTGCATTGTGTTTGTCTCTCGGATATTCCTTTTGCTTCCTATTTCATATTTGCGTTTGTCTCTTGTGTTGCACCACTTTTTTATGTGCGTTATATCAAGTTATAAAACCTAGACCAACGCTTCCGCAAGAATACGGATCGTGTAGTAACTAGGGTCGAACAAAAGGAATTGATGCGACTTATAAGCTATTAAACTAATTGAATAGACGTGTGAGGTGACTAAAGTTGGGATTGTTATTGAACTAGACTAGACTAAATCGATGAGATCAAATTATAGCTAAGCACCATGGGTATCGAGAGTTTGCATAATGATGTAACGAAGTTCTAAAAGGATAATTGGTCTAAGGTACTATCATGAATTCAGGGAATTCAAGCTCTCCTATAGGAACTGACTGGCGTAGACTTGTCCACTATCTAGCATGCATATACCAATGCTAGTTCTTTTCCTCTCTTTCAGATCTGATTTTCCTTTTAATTTTGCCGTTCTAGATCTTAGGAAAGTTTGTTGAGAATCAAGGACCCGAGCGGGCATGTCCTCTACCCGCTCGTGCAGGTCACTTGCCCGACCGTGTGCTCTCCTCAGATAAAGAATAGATAAACTAAAACGGGAAGATGCGTTCAAAGATAAATCAAAAGTGGTTCCGAGATAGTCATGGGCTAATCCCTTCTCCTAGAACAAACAAACTACTCGCTCATGCGTCCGTAAACAATCATAAACGAAATAGAAGGTCGAAGGAACATGAAAACAAAACGAAACCAAAGTGCGAAGTTGATCTCCAATGCTCCTCGTAAGTGTCCTTCGCTCTACCTTCTTCTCCTCTCTACGTATGCTCTGTCTTTTTTTCTTTTCGTTTATATACGAATTGGGCTACTGAAGCTCTCCCCTTTCTTCCCTCTTTCTCCTATTTCCTTTTCTCTAGTCTTTCCTCTTTGGCCGTCCCCTTTCTTTCCTCTCTAGTGGCTGGAATTTTCTATTTCTTACAGCAACTGCAGTTTTCCTTTTCCGAGTTTTTCCATTCTTGTGTAATTGTCAACGTTTCCTCTTTATTTTCCAGCCATGTAGCTCCTCTTCCTCTTATTTAACCATATTTTTATTTGGTTTAAGTAGCCAACATGTTCCTTTTCTTGTTTTGCTAAATTTCCTTTTTCACTAGTTTCCATTTTTTCGGTTTCTATTTTCTTCATCAGCTTGTATTTTCTTTTCCTCTTGTGCAGCAACGATTTCCTTTTCCTTTTTCCTTCTTTTCCTCTTTGCATTGCTGCCTTCTTTCTTGTTTCTTGAATTTCATTAATTTTTCTATCAGCCATTTCCATTTTCTACCTTTGACGGTTGGTGTTTCCAATTCAAGTGTAGGCGGCAATCTTTCCATTTTTGTGTAGGCGGTTGGAAGTTTACATTTTGTTTTAGCAACTTGCTCCTATTTTATAATAACCATGTTTTCTTTTCATGTTCCAACCGTGATCTTCTTACTTTTCTTCTAGCAACCGAAATTTTCGTTTTTTGCTCCAACCACCGAAAGTTTCCATTTTTTTTGTAAGCGGCTATTGCTTCCATTTCTCTTCTCCGGTTTATGATTCGTTGGATGTTGACCGTGCATAGCTGATAGGAGAGTGGTTTTGTTTAGTTTTGCTTTATTTACTCGTGTTTGTATCCCGATATCTCCATTCACCGCGCGGGTAGTGGCTATTCCTTGCCAATTCTCATCCCGTTTGCCTCGTGATGATCCTCGATGTTGGTACTTTGTCTCGTGCACATCCTTTAGCTCCGAAATGAACCGAATACGCATAAAAACCTGTAAGAACATGAAAACACGAAAACAAGTAAAATGGATAAGAAATCATACGTAAAGCATTGCATATGTATCATAATCATCTCTAAAATCGTGCAAGAAATACGTATGAAAACGGGATGATCAAAATCCCCCAGACTTGAATGTTTGCTTGTCCCTAAGAAAATGTAAACCTGGAACACGTGGGATATACAAAATATGAGAATTCCCCTTTCTCCTAGAAATACCGCTAAAGCGAACCTAACCAATCAACTAGCACCTCGAGAGCAAATTTTGTCTAATTAAGTTTTCAGTATTCATCCTAGGTTCACCAAGGCTACCCATGAGAAAGTAAATCAAAGAAAAACTAGACAAGCCACGTAACTCTCTCCACCAAACAAGACTTCAAACAATGCTAAATCTAGAACAACCGAGGATAATTGTTTCTTTTCCCAGCTTCTTCTTTCTATATTCCTCTTTTTTTTTCTTTTTTTTCTTTTTTTTCTTTTCTTCTTTTTTTTTCTTTCTTTGTTTTTTCTTTTTATATCCTCTTTTTCTTTCCTTTTTTCTTTTTCTTCGCATACACACTAGGCTTCTAGGACGTCGGATTTGAAGGGATCCAGCCTCTACTTAGACCCAGACTACCGATGACGGTATAGTCGGTGTTTTATTTATGCCATGCCTTTAGGACGTAGAAAGATGATCGCCAACCCAGCACTTAGAGCCGAGCCATTGATAGAGTATCAAGGTCGATGCACTCATATCGATTTTAGATCATGCTTTTTAGGCATTATTTCTATCGACAACGGAGTGTTAGTGTGTGCTCTTAATCTGCAAATAAGCTCGATCTCATACGATATAGTACTCCTCATAGAAAAGTGAAGTAAAGCATCGTCTACACGAAGTATGACCATCTTGATAGAGAGAATAAACGATAAACTAGCCTAGCAACCTTGTCTAAACCCCCCACAAGCAGCATTAGGATTCCCAAAGAACTACGACCTATTGTTTTTCAGCCGACTAATAAGCTCTAACGCTTAGGGAAAACCTAGCTCAAACGTGCAAAATCTCACAGAAAAGGCCAACTTCTTAAGCATGCTAAGTTCAGGGTTCATCTCAAAACGTGGCACCGGACAAGTGCCTGGGATGACTCTGACTCAAGAAAGCAAAAACAAACTAAAAACTACAAAATCAATGAGAAAATGAAACAAAATGAAATGAAAATCACCTGACAAACGTGAGCTGCTCCCCCAGACTTAAATTGAACGACGTCCTGGACGTGAAGCTCTGATGGATGGTAAGGGAATTGAAGTCACGTTTGTGGTGGTATTTGTTTTTTGTTTTTCTGTTTTTTACGTAAACGATTAACCGATTCTAAACTAAAACTAAGAAAAATAAGAAAACAAACAGCTGGGTTGCCTCCCAGAAAGCGCTTATTTAACGTCTTTAAGCTTTGACGTCTCCATTCCTCATGTGTGCGCGACGGGTGGATCTGAAAGGGAAATGGAGTTTCCACTTTTGATCGGTTGAGTGGCTTGGTAGAGCTTTAGTCACTGCCCATTAGCCTTGGATGTTCCGCTCGAATCGCTCCATAGTTCCACGTCTCCATGTGTGAAGACTTCTCATACCTGAAAAGGACCAGACCAACGAGAACGTGGGTTGCTGGAGAAAAGCATAGGACGAGAATTTGAAAGTAGAACTAAATCACCTGGTTGGAAGTCATGAGGTAGGGAATTTTTGTCGTGCCATCCCTTAGTCACTACTTCTTTCTTTGGCACGTCATGCACGGAACTCACTCGTTTACTGCCCGAGGTTGGATAAATGGTATCTACATTGCAAAGTTTTATGACGTCCTTGTCCATTACCTCTTGCAAGTGCAAGAAATCAAACCATTCAATTGAACAAAACCGAAATCAAGCATTAATAGCTTAAACGATCCAATACAATGGCATCCCTAACCCATGGCAACGAGAACTACTCAGAATACATAGACAAGGAAACAAAAACGAAGTAAGTGTTCGACTCCCCTATCATCCCGAGCGTAACCTCCAACGAATTCTCCGGTTCACCGAAGTCTCCATCTTCGGTCGTGCTCTCTCTCTTCTCCTTTGCCTGGTTCATCCCCCTTGTTCTCTTGCCTTTTCCATTCTGATCTTGGCTTTCCCCTTCTGTTCCTTTTAAATGCAAGGCGTTCAAAATTCAAGGAAAGTTGTTGAGAAAAAGGTGGACCCGCTCGGGCACAACCTCCACCCGCTCGTGCAGTCCATTAGCCCATGCGTGCATGACTCTTAGCCTTGTCGGGCTGGCTTTCCCAAGCGTGCATCCTATGAGCCCCAGTCGGGCTTAGTCTTGGCGAATTTCTGGTTCAAATTACAGCCCGATCGGGTGCACATACACAGCCCGAGCGGGCACACTTCTCAGCCCGAGCGTGCACACTTCAATTGCTGTTTCCGCTTCTTTCGCTCGATGCTTGAGTGTTTCATTTGGATCCATGGCCGTGCACATGAGGTATCTTGTAATTCTAACACGTTTTCAGGGTGGAATTGCCATTATCATTCGTGTTTTCCTTCATGTCTTCATTTCCTACACAAAACACGAAATGTAGGTAAAATCCTCGAATATGCTCAATAATTCGGTAAAGTCCAAGAAATCTAATAAAAACTAAACCTAAGAATCATGTAAATACTACGGCGGATAACATGTTATCACAAAGCATTATCAATATCAATGTTACCTATTTTGCATGGAATAGAGAAGCTTCCGGGGTCCTTCAACTTTGGTGGCAGCTTGTTTTGAAGGAATGCGCTGCATTCCTCGGTGAGTGCTACTGTTTCGTTCTCTTCGATATGCTTCTCTTTGGAAAGTACCTCTTTGATGAGTTTGGCGTGATTACCCGCTCGGGTAGTGAGTGTACCCGCTTGGGTGCGGCTAGGGCAGTTCGTGCGCGTCCTGTGGTGCTGGAATGGTGCCCGATCGGGCATGGCATGTGTGCCCGCTCGGGCACAAGGCAAAATGGTCCTAAATGCTTGCCCGAGTTGTGCTAAATGGTCCACACAATTGGCCGTAGGTTTTGCCCGATCGTGCAAGGGTTGTGCTCGACCGGGTGAGGCTTTTCCATGCTCAATCTCGTCCCGTTTGTCCCGTGATGATACCCAAAGTTGCTCCTTAGCTCCGTGCATGTTCCTTTAGCTCCAAAATAGTCCAAATACGCGTAAAAACCTGTAAGAACATGAAAAGCACGAAAGCAAGTAAAACGGATACGGAATCATACGTAAAACATCACATATGTATCAAAAACGTCTCCTAAATCGTGCAAGAAATACGTATGAAAACGAGATGATCAGCATTATCAATATCAATATTACCTATTGTGCATGGAATGGAGAAGCTTCCGGGGTCCTTCAACTTTGGTGGCAGCTTGTTCTGAAGAACTGCAATGCATTCCTTGGTGAGTGCTACTGTCTCATTCTCTTCGATATTCCTCTCTTTGGAAAGTGCATGTTTGATAAGTTTGGCGTGATTAGGCATCTTTTGGAGGGCTTCCACGTATGGGATGTTGATGTCAAACTTCTTGAGACCCTCTACAAATCTTCCCACTCGTTCTTCATTCTTACTGCTCACCAACCGTTGAGGAAACGGTATCGAAGGTTTGTGTGCCGGTGGAGCAACGTGTGTTTTGCCTAAATCCGGTTCAACTCCTTCCATAATCGCAATCTTACCTTTGCCTCTTTTCATGGACGTACCAGCAGCATGGTTTTGCTCATTGGAGGGCGAATGCTCGATCATATCACTTCTGCACACAGAAATAACATTCACGTATTCTCTCTGGTTCAATTCGGGTTTACCTGGAAGCTGTCCGGGATTCCGAGAGGATGAGGCAGCTTGCTGTGCTACGGATTTCTCTAAACTCTTCACATTGCTGCTCAAGGATTCCATCTGAGTTTTGAGCTCGTTGATTGCTGTCCCTACATCCGCATTGAATTTGGTTTGAGTCGATGTTTGCTGCCTTTGCTCCTTGATAAATTCGAGCAATACCGCCTCAAGGTTTGATGAAGGGGCCTGAGGAGGTTGAAAAGCTTACAGAACTTGCTGAGCATGCTGAATTTGCTGGTTATTTTGCTGGAATGGCTGCTGTGATTGCTGAAATCCCGAATACTTCATCGTTTGAGTCGTTCAGTATGACAAGTTTCGGTGATTCCTCAAATTCGGGTTGTAGGTATTCCCGAAGTGCGTGTTTCCTTGCTGCTGGGCGTAATTCTAGTGTTGGCAGCAATCTTTCCATTTTTGTGTAGGCGGTTGGAAGTTTACATTTTGTTCTAGCAACTTGCTCCTATTTTATATAAACCATGATCTTCTTACTTGTGTTCTAGCAACCGAAATTTTCCATTTTTGCTCCAACCACCGAAAGTTTACATTTTTGTAAGCGGCCATTGCTTTCATTTTTTTTGTAAGCGGCCATTGCTTCCATTTATCTTCTCCGGTTTATGATTCTTTGGATGCTAACCATGCATAGCTGATAGGAGAGTGGTATTGCTTAGTTTTGCTTCATTTACTCGTGTTTGTATCCCGATATCTCCATTCACCGCGCGGGTAGTGGCTATTCCTTGCCAATTCTCATCCCGTTTGTCCCGTGATGATCCTCGATGTTGGTACTTTGTCTCATGCACGTACTTTAGCTCCGAAATGAACCAAATACACATAAAAACCTGTAAGAACATGAAAAAAAGAAAAAAAGTAAAACGGATACGGATCATACGTAAACCATCGCATATATATCATAAACATCTATAAAATATTGCAAGAAATATGTATGAAAACGAGATGATCATTAGACCATAAAATCCTTTATTTAGGCCGATATGTTGGATTTTTAGAGCCGGGAGATGCCCTTATTGAGTTTCTTAGGATACGAATGTCATTTCTTCTCAATACGCCGCTTGCGTTGCGTTTGTCTCTCGGATATTCCTTTTGCTTCCTCTTTCCTATTTTCGTTTGTCTCTCGTGTTGCACCCCTTTTCCGCTTTTTGTTTTTGTTTTTTTATATGATTTGATGACCACAACAATGAATTGTTCGAAGGGCTTCGAAATCCAATAACTTTGCGTACGAAGCTCCGAATTACATGATTTTTTCACATTTTATTTCTCTTTTCAAGATAAACGATGTTAGGGGTTGCTGAAGGCAGCCTGACCCCGTTTTTGAGCTCAAAATACTTTAGTTAGGTCGATACGGTTGATTTTTAGAGCCAGAAAATGGCCTTTTCGAGTTTTTTAGGATAAGAATGTTATTTCTTGTCAATACACCGCTTGCATTGCGTTTGTCTCTCGGATATTCCTTTAGCTTCCTATTTCGTATTTGCGTTTATCTCTCGTGTAGCACCCCTTTTCCGCTTTTTATTTTTGTTTTCACATGATTTGACGACAATAACAATGAATTGTTCGACGGGCTTTGAAATACCATAACTTTGCGTACAAAGCTCCGACATACATGATTTTTTCACATTTTATTCCTCTTTTCAAGATGAACGATACTACAGGTTGTTGAATGCAGCCCGACCCCATTTTTGAGCTCAAAATATTTTTTATTTAGGTATATACGGTTGATTTTTAGAGCCAGAAGATGGCCTTTTCGAGTTTTTTTGGATAAGAATGTCATTTCTTGTCAATACGCCGCTTGCATTGCGTTGGTCTCTCGAATATTCCTTTTGCTTCCTAATTCCTATTTGTGTTTGTCTCTTGTGTAGCACCCCTTTTCCACTTTTGTTTTTGTTTTCACGTGATTAGACGACTACAACAATGAATTTTTTGACGGGCTTTGAAATACACTGACTTTGCGCCGAAACTCCGAATTACATGATTTTGATTCACATTTTATTCCTCTTTTCGAGATAAACGATGCCGCGGGTTGCTGAAGGAAGCCCGACCCCGTTTTCGAGCTCAAAATCCTTTATTTTGGTCGATATGTTGGATTTTTAGAGTCGGGAGATGCCCTTTTGGAGTTTCTTAGGATACAAATGTCATTTCTTGTCAATACGCCGCTTGCGTTGCGTTTGTCTTCGGATATTCCTTTTGCTTCCTATTTCTTATTTGCGTTTTTCTCTCGTGTAACACCCCTTTTCCAATTTTTGTTTTTGTTTTCACGTGATTAGACGACTACAACAATGAATTGTTCGACGGGCTTTGAAATACAATAACTTTGCGTCCGAAACTCCGAATTACATGATTGTTTTCACATTTTATTCCTCTTTTCAAGATAAACGATTCCGTTGCTTTTGTCTCTCGGATATTCCTTTTGCTTCTTGTTTCCTATTTGCGTTCGTCTCTCATGTAGCACCCCTTTTTCCACTTTTTGTTTTTGTTTTTACGTAGACGACTACAACAATGAATTGTTCGACGGGGCTTTCAAATACTGTAACTTTGCGTACGAAGCTCTGAATTACATGATTTTTCTTTTTTTATTCCTCTTTTCGAGACAAACGATGCTGCGGGTTGCTGAAGGCAGCCCCACCCCCTTTTTGAGATCAAAATACTTTATTTAGGTCGATAACGTTGATTTTTAGAGCCGAAAGATGGCCTTTTTCGAGTTTTTTAGGATAAGAATGTCATTTCTTGTCAATACGTCGCTTGCATTGTGTTTGTCTCTCAGATATTAATTTTGCATCCTATTTTCTATTTGCGTTTGTCTCTCATGTATCATCCCCTTTCCACTTTTTGTTTTTGTTTTCACGTGACTAGACGACTACAACAATGCATTGTTCGACGGGCTTTGAAATACCGTAACTTTGCGTACCAAACTCCGAATTACATGATTTTTTTCACATTTTATTCCCCTTTTCGAGATAAATGATGCCGCAGGTTGCTGAAGGCAGCCCAACCCCGTTTTCGAGCTCAAAATCCTTTATTTAAGTCGATATGTTGGATTTTTAGAGCCGGGAGATGCCCTTTCTGAGTTTCTTAGGATAAGAATGTCATTTCTTGTCAATACGCCGCTTGCGTTGCGTTTGTTTCTCGGATATTCCTTTTGTTTCCTATTTCCTATTTGCGTTTGTCTCGCGTGTTGTACCCCTTTTCCGCTTTTTGTTTTTGTTTTCACGTGATTTGATGCCTATAACAATGAATTGTTCTACAGGCTTTGAAATACCATAGCTTTGCGTACAAAGCTCTGAATTACATGATTTTTCACTTTTTATTCATCTTTTCAAAATAAACAATACGCCGCTTGCATTGCGTTTGTCTCTCGGATATTCCTTTTTGCTTCCTATTTCCTATTTGCATTTGTATCTCGTGTTGCACCCCTTTTCAACTTTTTGTTTTTGTGTTCACGTGACTAGACGACTACAAAAATGAATTGTTCGACGGGCTTTGAAATACCATAATTTTGCGTACGAAACTCCGAATTACATGATTTATTTCACATTTTATTCCTCTTTTCGAGATAAACGATGCCACGGGTTGCTGAAGGCAGCCCGACCACGTTTTCGAGCTCTAAATCCTTTATTTAGGTCGATATGTTGGATTTTTAGAGCTGGGAGATGCCTTTTTTAGTTTCTTAGGATACGAATGTCATTTCTTGTCTTGTGTTGCGTTTGTCTCTCGGATATTCCTTTTGCTTCCTATTTCCTATTTGCGTTTGCCTCTCGTATACCCCTTTTCCGCTTTTTGTTTTTGTTTTTACATGATTTGACGACTATAACAGTGAATTATTCGACGGGCTTTGAAATACCATAACTTTGCGTACGAAGTTCCGAATTACATGATTTTTTCACTTTTTATTCCTCTTTTCAAGATAAACGATGCTACGGGTTGCTGAAGGCAGCCCCACCCCCTTTTTGAGATCAAAATACTTTATTTAGGTCGATAACGTTGATTTTTAGAGCCGAAAGATGGCCTTTTTCGAGTTTTTTAGGATAAGAATGTCATTTCTTGTCAATACGCTGCTTGCATTGCGTTTTTCTCTCGGATATTCCTTTTGCTTCCTATTTCCTATTTGTGTATGTCTCTCGTGTAGCACCCCTTTTCAACTTTTTGTTTTTGTTTTCACATGATTAGACGACTACAGCAATGAATTGTTCGACGGGCTTTGAAATACCATAACTTTGCGTACGAAACTCCGAATTACATGATTTTTTCACATTTTATTCCTCTTTTCGAGATAAACAATGCCGCGGGTTGTTGAAGGCAGCCCGACCCCGTTTTTGAGCTCAAAATACTTTATTTAGGTCGATATCGTTGATTTTTAGAGCTGGAAGAATGCATTTGAGTTTTTTAGCATAATAATCTCATTTCTTGTCAATACGCCGCTTGCATTGAATTTGCCTCTCGAATATTCGTTTTCTTCCTATTTCCTATTTGCGTTTGGCTCTCGTGTAGCACCCTTTTCCACTTTTTGTTTTTGTTTTCACGTGATTAGAGGACTACTACAATGAATTGTTCGACGGGATTTGAAATACCATAACTTTGCGTACAAAACTCCGAATTACATGATTTTTTTTCACATTTTATTCCTCTTTTCGAGATAAACGATGCCGCGGGTTGCTGAAGACAGCGTGACCCCGTTTTAGAGCTCAAAATTCTTTATTTAGGTCGATATGTTGGATTTTTAGAGCCGCGAAATGCCCTTTTTGAGTTTCTTAGAATACAAATGTCATTTCTTGTCAATACGCCGCTTGCATTGCGTTTGTCTCTCGAATATTCCTTTTTGCTTCCTCTTTCCTATTTGCATTTGTCTCTCGTGTTGGACCCCTTTTCAACTTTTTGTTTTTGTTTTCACGTGATTAGACGACTACAACAATGAACTGTTCGACGGGCTTTGAAATACCATAACTTTGCGTACGAAACTCCGAATTACATGATTTTTTTCAAAATTTTTTCCTCTTTTCGAGATAAACAATGCCGCGGGTTGCTGAAGGCAGCCCAACCCTGTTTTTGAGATCAAAATACTTTATTTAGGTCGGTACCATTGATTTTTAGAGCCGAAAGAATGCATTTCGAGTTGTTTAGGATAATAATGTCATTTCTTGTCAATACGCCGCTTTCATCGCGTTTGTCTCTCGGATATTCCTTTTTGCTTCCTATTTCCTATTTGTGTTTGTCTCTCGTGTAGCACCCCTTTTCCACTTTTTGTTTTTGTTTTCACGTAGACGACTACAACAATGAATTGCTTGACGGGGCTTTGAAATACCGTAACTTTGCGTAGGAAACTCCGAATTACATGATTTTTTTCAAATTTTATTCCTCTTTTCGAGATTAACGATGCCGCGGGTTTCTGAAGGCAGCCTAACCCCGTTTTTGAGCTCAAGATCCTTTATTTTGGTACGTATGTTGGATTTTTAGAGCCGGGAGATGCCTTTTTTGAGTTTCTTAGGATACAAATGTCATTTCTTGTCATAACGCCGCTTGCGTTGTGTTTGTCTCTTGGATATTCCTTTTGCTTCCTATTTCCTATTTGCGTTTGTCTTTTGTTTTGCTCCCCCTTTTCCACTTTTTGTTTTTGTTTTCACGTGACTAGACAACTATAACAATGATTTGTTCGAAGGGCTTTGAAATGCCATAACTTTGCGTACCAAACTCCGAATTACATGATTTTTTTCACATTTTATTCCTCTATTCGAGATAAATGATGCCGCAGGTTGCTAAAGGCAGCCCGACCCTGTTTTCGAACTCAAAATCCTTTATTTAGGTCGATATGTTGGATTTTTAGAGCCGGGAGATACCCTTTCTGAGTTTCTTAGGATAAGAATGTCATTTCTTGTCAATACGCTGCTTGTGTTGAGTTTGCCTCTCGGACATTTCTTTTGTTTCCTATTTCCTATTTGCGTTTGTCTCTTGTGTTGTACCCCTTTTCCGCTTTTGGTTTTTGTTTTCACGTGATTTCACGACTATAACAATGAATTGTTCTACAGGCTTTGAAATACCATAACTTTGCGTACGAAACTCCGAATTACATGATGTTTTTCACATTTTATTCCTCTTTTCGAGATAAACAATGCCGCGGGTTGCAGAAGGCAGCCCAACCCTGTTTTTGAGATCAAAATACTTTATTTAGGTCGGTACCGTTGATTTTTAGAGCCGAAAGAATGCATTTCGAGTTGTTTAGGATAAGAATGTCATTTCTTGTCAATACGCCGCTTTCATCGCGTTTGTCTCTCGGATTAGGCAGCGGGGACTGGTTTATATATGTAACGGGACTACTTTATATATACAACACTGTTATTTGATTTATATGTCACATGAACCTAATTGACAATTGCATTTATGTCCATGCTTATATTGTGATCACTCGAACTTAAACACTTGATCTGATTTTAATTTATAAAATAAATGATGCCGCGGGTTTCTGAAGGTAGCCTAACCCCGTTTTTGAGCTCAAAATCCTTTATTTCGGTCCATATGTTGGATTTTTAGAGTCTGGAGATGCCTTTTTTGAGTTTCTTAGGATACAAATGTCATTTCTTGTCATAACGCCGCTTGCGTTGTGTTTGTCTCTTGGATATTCCTTTTGCTTCCTATTTCCTATTTGCGTTTGTCTTTTGTTTTGCTCCCCCTTTTCCACTTTTTGTTTTTGTTTTCACGTGACTAGACGACTATAACAATGATTTGTTCGAAGGGCTTTGAAATGCCATAACTTTGCGTACCAAACTCCGAATTACATGATTTTTTTTCACATTTTATTCCTCTATTCGAGATAAATGATGCCGCAGGTTGCTGAAGGCAGCCCGACCCTGTTTTCGAACTCAAAATCCTTTATTTAGGTCGATATGTTGGATTTTTAGAGCCGGGAGATGCCCTTTCTGAGTTTCTTAGGATAAGAATGTCATTTCTTGTCAATACGCTGCTTGTGTTGTGTTTGCCTCTCGGACATTCCTTTTGTTTCCTATTTCCTATTTGCGTTTGTCTCTTGTGTTGTACCCCTTTTCCGCTTTTTGTTTTTGTTTTCACGTGATTTCACGACTATAACAATGAATTGTTCTACAGGCTTTCAAATACCATAACTTTGCGTACGAAGCTTGGAATTACATGATTTTTCATTTTTTATTACACTGCTCAAGATAAACAGTACGCCGCTTGCATTGCGTTTGTCTCTCGGATATTCCTTTTCTTCCTACTTCCTATTTCTGTTGCCTCTCGTGTAGCACCCCTTTTCTACTTTTTGTTTTTGTTTTCACGTGATTAGACGACTACAACAATGAATTGTTCGACGGGCTTTGAAATACCATAATTTTGCGTACGAAACTCCGAATTACATGCTTTTTTCACATTTTATTCCTCTTTTCGAGATAAACGATGCCGCACGATGCAGAAGGCAGCCCGTCCCCGTTTTCGAGCTCAAAATCCTTTATTTAGGTCGATATGTTGATTTTTTAGAGCCGGTAGATGCCCTTTTTGAGTTTTTTAGGATATGAATGTCATTTCTTGTCAATACGCCGCTTGCGTTCTGTTTCTCTCTCGGATATTCCTTTTGCCTCCTATTTCCTATTTGCATTTGTCTCTCGTGTTGCACCCCTTTTCCATTTTTTGTTTTTGTTTTCACGTGATTAGACGACTACAGCAATGAATTGTTTGACGGGCTTTGAAATACCATAACTTTGCATACGAAACTCTGTATTACATGATTTTTTCATTTTTTATTCCTCTTTTCGAGATAAACGATGCCGCGGGTTGTTGAAGGCAGCCCGACCCCGTTTTTGATCTCAAAATACTTTATTTAGGCCGATTCGATTGATTTTTAGAGTCGGAAGAATGCATTTGAGTTTTTTAGGATAACAATGCCATTTCTAGTCAATACGCCGCTTGCATTGCGTTTGTCTCTCGGATATTCTTTTTTGCTTCCTATTTCCTATTTGCATTCGTCTCTCGTGTTGCTTCCCTTTTCAAGTTTTTGTTTTTGTTTTCACATGATTAGACGACTACAACAATGAATTGTTTGACGGGCTTTGAA
>CM071864.1:15342466-15353519 GCA_036759665.1 Gynandropsis gynandra
TTTTCTCTCGGATATTCCTTTTGCTTCCTATTTCCTATTTGTGTTTGTTTCTCGTGTAGCACCCCTTTTCAACTTTTTGTTTTTGTTTTCACGTAGACGACTACAACAATGAATTGTTCGACGGGGCTTTGAAATACTGTAACTTTGCGTATGAAACTCCGAATTACATGATTTTTTTCACATTTTATTCCTCTTTTCGAGATAAACGATGTCGCGGGTTCTGAAGGAAGTGCGTATGAAACTCCGAATTACATGATTTTTTTCACATTTTATTCCTCTTTTCGAGATAAACGATGTCGCGGGTTTCTGAAGGAAGCTAGACCCTGTTTTCGAGCTCAAAATCCTTGATTTCGGTCGATATATTGGATTTTTAGAGCCGGGAGATGCCTTTTTTAGTTTCTTAGGATACAAATGTCATTTCTTGTCAATACGCCGCTTGCGTTGTGTTTGTCTCTCGGATATTCCTTTAGCTTCCTATTTCCTATTTGCGTTTGTCTCTCGTTTTGCACCCCCTTTTCCACTTTTTGTTTTTGTTTTCACGTGATTAGACGACTACAACAATGAATTGTTCGACGGGTTTGGAAATAACATAACTTTGCGTACGAACCTCCGAATTACATGATTTTTTCACATTTTATTCCTCTTTTCAAGATAAATGATGCTACAAGTCTGAGGGCAGCCCGACCCCGTTTTTGAGCTCAAAATACTTTATTTAGGTCGATTCGGTTTATTTTTAGAGTCGGAAGATGGCCTTTTCGAGTTTTTAGGATGAGAATGTCATTTCTTGTCAATACGCCGCTCACATTGCGTTTGTCTCTTGGATATTCCTTTTTTTTCCTATATCCTATTTGCGTTTGTCTCTCGTGTAACACCCCTTTTCCACTTTTTGATTTTTTTTCACGTGATTAGATGACTATAACAATGAATTGTTCGACGGGCTTTGAAATACAATAACTTTGCGTACAAAATTCCAAATTACATGATTTTTTCACATTTTATTCCTCTTTCCGAGATAAACGGTGCAGCGGGTTGCTGAAGGCAGCCCGACCCATTTTCGAGCTCAAAATTATTTATTTAGGTTGATACGGTTGATTTTTAGAGCCGAAAGATGGCCGTTTCGAGTTTTATAGGATAAGAATGTCATTTCTTGTCAATACGCCGCTTGCATTGCATTTGTCTCTCGGATATTCCTTTTGCTTACTATTTCATATTTGCATTTGTCTCTCGTGTTGCATCCCTTTTCAACTTTTGTTTTTTTTTTTCACGCGATTAGCGACTACAATATTGAATTGTTCGACGAGCTTTGAAATACCATAACTTTGCGTACGAAACTCCGAATGACATGATTTTTTTCACATTTTATTCCTCTTTTCGAAATAACCGATGCTGCGGCTTGCTGAAGGCAGCCCAAACCCTTTTCAAGCTCAAAATCCTTTATTTAAGTGGATATGGTTGATTTTTAGAGCCGGCAGATGCCCTTTTTGAGTTTCTTAGGATACGAATGTGATTTCTTGTCAATACGCCGCTTGCGTTGCATTTGTCTCTCGGATATTCCTTTTGCTTCCTGTTTCCTATTTGCGTTTCTCTATCATGTTGCACCCCTTTTCCACTTTTTGTTTTTGTTTTCACGTGATTTGACGTCTATAACAATGAATTGTTCGGCGGGCTTTGAAATACCATAACTTTGCTTACGAAGCTCCGAAATACATGATTTTTTCACTTTTAATTCCTCCTTTCAAGATAAACGATGCTCCGGGTTGCTGAAGGCAGCCCGACCCCATTTTTTTAAGTCAAAATATTTTATTTAGGTCGATACAGTTGATTTTTAAAGCTCAAAGATGGACTTTTCGAGTTTTTTGGATAAGAATGTCATTTCTTGTCAATACGTCGCTTGCATTGCGTTTGTCTCTTGGATATTCCTTTTGCTTCCTATTTCCTATTTGCGTTTGTCTCTCGTGTAGCACCCCTTTTCCACTTTTTGTTTTAGTTTTCACATGATTAGATGACTACAACAGTGAATTGTTTGACGAGCTTTGAAATACCATAACTTTGCGTACGAAACTCCGAATTACATGATTTTTTCACATTTTATTCCTCTTTTCAAGATAAACGAAGCTACGGGTTGCTGAAGGCAGCCCGGCCTTGTTTTTGAACTCAAAATACTTTATTTAGGTCGATACGGTTGATTTTTACAACCGGAAGATGGCCTTTTCGAGTTTTTAGGATAAGAATGTCATTTCTTGTTAATAAGCCGCTCACATTGCGTTTGTCTCTTGGATTTTCCTTTTGCTTCCTACATCCTATTTGCGTTTGTCTCTCGTGTAACACCCCTTTTCCACTTTTTGATTTTTTTTTCACGTGATTAGACTACTATAACAATGAATTGTTTGACGGGGTTTGAAATACCATAACTTTGCGTACGGAACTCCAAATTACATGATTTTTTCACATTTTATTCCTCTTTCCGAGATAAACGGTGCAGCGGGTTGCTGAAGGCAGCCCGACCCATTTTCGAGCTAAAAATCATTTATTTAGGTCGATACGGTTGATTTTTAGAGCCGGAACATGGCCGTTTCGAGTTTTATAGGATAAGAATGTCATTTCTTGTCAATACGCCGCTTGCATTGCGTTTGTCTCTCGGATATTCCTTTTGCTTCCTATTTCCTATTTACATTTGTCTCTCGTGTCGCACCCCTTTTCAACTTTTGTTTTTATTTTCACGTGATTAGACGACTACAACAATGAATTGTTCGACGAGCTTTCAAATACCATAACTTTGCTTACGAAACTCTGAATGACATGATTTTTTTCACATTTTATTCCTATTTTCGAAATCAACGATGTTGCAGCTTGCTGAAGGCAGCCCAACCCCGTTTTCAAGCTTGAAATCCTTTATTTAAGTGGATATGGTTGATTTTTAGAGCCGGCAGATGCCCTTTTTGAGTTTCTTAGGATACGAATGTCATTTCTTGTCAATACGCCGCTTGCGTTGCATTTGTCTCTCGGATATTCCTTTTGCTTCCTATTTCCTATTTGCGTTTGTCTCTCATGTTGCACCCCTTTTCCGCTTTTTGTTTTTGTTTTCATGTGATTTGACGTCTATAACAATGATTTGTTCGGCGGGTTTTTGATATACCATAACTTTGCGTACGAAGCTCCGAATTACATGATTTTTCACTTTTTTTCCTCCTTTCAAGATAAACGTTGCTACGGGTTGCTGAAGGCAGCCCGACCCCATTTTTTAAGTCAAAATATTTTATTTAGGCCGATACGGTTGATTTTTAAAGCTGAAAGATGGACTTTTCGAGTTTTTAGGATAAGAATGTCATTTCTTGTCAATACGCCGCTTGCATTGCTTTTGTCTCTCAGATATTCCTTTTGCTTCCTATTTCCTATTTGCGTTTGTCTCTCATGTAGCACCCCTTTTCCACTTTTTGTTCTAGTTTTCACGTGATTAGATGACTACAACAGTGAATTGTTAGACGAGCTTTGAAATACCATAACTTTGCGTACGAAACTACGAGTTACATGATTTTTTCACATTTTATTCCTCTTTTCAAGATAAACGAAGCTACTGGTTGCTGAAGGCAGCCCGACCCCGTTTTTGAAGTCAAAATACTTTATTTAGGTCGAAACGGTTGATTTTTAGAGCCGGAAGATGGCCTTTTCGAGTTTTTAGGATAAGAATGTCCTTTCTTGTTAATACGCCGCTTGCATTGCGTTTGTCTCTCGAATATTTCTTTTGGTTCCTATTTCCTATTTGCGTTTGTCTTTTGTGTTGCACCCCTTTTGAACTTTTTGTTTTTGTTTTGACGTGATTAGACGACTACAACAATGAATTGTTCGACGGGCTTTGACATACCATAACTTTGCGTACGAAACTCCAAATTACATGATTTTTTCACATTTTGTTCCTCTTTTCAATATAAACGATGCAACTAGTTGCTGAAGGCAGCCCGGCCCCGTTTTTGAGCTTAAAATTCTTTATTTAGGTCGATACGGTTGATATTCAAAGCTTGAAGATGGCCTTTTCGAGTTTTTTAGGATAAGAATGTCATTTCTTGTGAATACGCCGCTTGCATTGCGTTTGTCTCTGGAATATTCCTTTTGCTTCCTATTTCCTATTTGTATTTGTCTTTTGTGTTGCACCCCTTTTGAACTTTTTGTTTTTGTTTTGACGTGATTAGACGACTACAACAATGAATTGTGCGACGGGCTTTGAAATACCATAACTTTGCGTACGAAACTCCAAATTACATGATGTTTTCACATTTTGTTCCTCTTTTCAATATAAACGATGCAAGGCTGAAAGATGGACTTTTTGAGTTTCTTAGGATACGAATGTCATTTCTTATCAATACACCGCTTGCGTTGCATTTGTCTCTCGGATATTCCTTTTGCTTCCTATTTCCTATTTGCTATTGTCTCTCGTGTTGCACCCCTTTTCAATTTTTTGATTTTGTTTTCATGTGATTAGACGACTACAACAATGAATTGTTCGACGGGATTTGAAATACCATAACTTTGCGTATGAAACTCCCAATTACATGATTTTTTCACATTTTATTCCCCTTTCCGAGATAAACGGTACAGTGGGTTGCTGAAGGCAGCCCGACCCATTTTCGAGCTCAAAATTATTTATTTAGGTCGATACGGTTGATTTTTAGAGCAGGAAGATGGCTGTTTCGAGTTTTATAGGATAAGAATGTTATTTCTTGTCAATACGCCGCTTGCATTGCGTTTGTCTCTCGGATATTCCTTTTGCTTCCTATTTCCTATTTGCATTTTTCTCTCGTGTTGCACCCCTTTTCCACTTTTTGTTTTTGTTTTCACGTGATTAGACGACTACAATAGTGAATTGTTTGACGGGCTTTGAAATACCATAACTTTGCGTACGAAACTCCCAATTACATGATTTTTTTTCACATTTTATTCCTCTTTTCGAGTTAAAAGATGCGGCAGGTTGCTGAAGGCAGCCCTGCCCCATTTCGAGCTCAAAATTTCTTTATTTAGGTCGATATGTTGGATTTTTAGGGCCGGGAGATGCCCTTTTTGAGTTTCTTAGGATACAAATGTCATTTCTTGTCAATACGCCGCTTGCGTTGTGTTTGTCTCTCGGATATTCCTTTTGCTTCCTATTTCCTATTTGCGTTTGTCTCTCTTTTTGCACCCCGTTTTCCACTTTTTGTTTTTGTTTTCACGTGATTAGACGACTACAACAATGAATTGTTCGACGGGCTTTGAAATACCATAACTTTGCGTACGAAGCTCCGAATTACAAAATTTTTTCACATTTTATTCCTCCTTTCAAGATAAACGATTCTACGGGTCTGAAGGCAGCCCGCACCGTTTTTGAGCTCAAAATACTTTATTTTGGTCGATACGGTTGATTTTTAGAGTCGAAAGGTGGCCTTAGGATAAGAATGTCATTTCTTGTGAATACGCCGCTTGCATTGCGTTTGTCTCTCGTATATTCCTTTTGCTTCCTATATCCTATTTGCATTTGTCTCTCGTGTATCACCCCTTTTCCACTTTTTGTTTTTGTTTTCACGTGATTAGACGACTACAACAATGAATTGTTCGACACCATTTTTCTAAGGACCGGAAATACAGTGGCAATTCAGAGCCCGCACGGGGCAGATGAGAAGCCTGCTCGGGCTGACCACATGAGTAAGTACCCACGAGGGGTAGAAGACGCCTTGACTCGGGCATTCCTCTCAGAGGTAAATGACGCATTTGTGACCCCGCGCGAGATAGATGAGGAGCTCACGCGGGATGATCTCACGAGCACCAACCTGAGAGGAGTTGATCACACCCCGACTCACGCAACATCTTCGGGGATAAAGGATCCAGTAAAGAGCCCGCACCGAGCGAAGCAAGAGCCCGCTCGGGCAAGTCACATGAGCATGAATCCGCACGGGTTAGCAGAGACCCCAAAACGGGCAATATCTTCGGGAGTAGACGACCTGCGCGGGCAAGGTGTACTATTCACGTGGGCTGCGGTTTTTCGGCCTTACACCTCGTTTCCCAAATCGTCAATCGCCCGCAGGCACACTTATCCCGCTTGGAACACCGAGGAAACACTCAAGCAAAATCGAGTCCGACAAAGATACCATGGAGTCATAGGATTGGACGAGAAAAATGGAGATTCGCTAGTGGGAAACGCTCCAAGGTTCAAGCCATGCTATGCTGATCAAGTAGAAGACGGAAGAGGCGTACCTCTTCTTTCTGGCATCACACATGTCTGAAAGCGTTAGGGTCAAGCTAAAGACCATAAACAAGCGCTTCTCGGGAGGCAACCTAAGCTTCGTATCCTTTTTCTTCCTTTTATTTTATTTTTTCTCTCAAACTCTCTTTAGTACATGGACATGTTTTTAGGATTTTACGATTTTAGTGGCCTTCATGATTATTGCTGCATGTTTTCCTCGTGATTTTTGTTCAGATTGCAGCACAACCCGCGCGGGGTGAACACACGACCCGCACGGGCAAGGTCATCCCTTTTAGAGGTAAGTTAAATATTTCGAGTAACCCTGATGTGTTCTCAAAGTTAAATAAATAACCTAAACTACCCGCAAGTGCACAACACGTGTGTAGTACATTAGGTGTCGATCCCACAGAGACTACACAACACAATCTAAACTCTAACTGTGAATCAAACTTGCTAACGAACGAAATATGCTTTGAAGAATGAAATACTAAAAGCAAATAAACAAACTAGTTCTTATGAATGAGACAAATGTTCTAGGAATCCAGTTTCACCACAAGACTACCGAAACCAACAATCAATATGTCTATCATGCAATCCCAGTTAAGTTATCTAAGGCAGACGATCCTAACATGATATCTACCCTCTCTGGAGGCATAGACACGTGATCTAGTCAAGTTGCCCCCTACTTTCGTGGCTGACTCATTGAACTAAACCCATAAGATCTGTGATTCATCTGTTTTATCCTCAACCGCTGCTACCCTACTTTCGTGGCCTATCCTCGGTTGTTCTAAACCTGATCTTCTAGGACTAGAATTCTCCTTTCAGTCCTTCTCCTAACCCTTAACACATGCATCTAGGTGGCCATCGCAAACTAAAGTAAATTAAGCACTCAGATAAAGAATAGATAAACGAAAACGGGAAGATGCATTCAAAGATAAATCAAAGTGGTTTCGGGATAGCCATGGGCTAATCCCTTCTCCTAGAACAAACAAACTACTCGCTCATGCGTCTGTAAACAAACATAAACGAAATAGAAGGTCTAAGGAACATGAAAACCAAAAGAAACCGAAGTATGGGGTTGATCTCCAATGCTCCTCGTGTGCCTCCTCGCAAGAATCTCCTCCTCCTTCTTTACTCTCTCCTTAATCAAGAACTAAATAAATAATGAATCCGGTGCATTAGTGCTGGTATGATCGCACCCATCACCCAAAGTACTCGCCGTTCCTATTTGACTTCGGATTGTCACGTTCCCTCCATCCACGAACCTATGCGTGTGGGCCCCACATCCCTAATAAGAAGCTACAAGAATATCAATAAAATACACGAAGTTGAAGGTGATGGTCGCGGCCCGAGCGGGCGGTACAATTTACCCGCTCGGGTACGGCGCGGTCGGTCGCGCAGAAACGCGATGAGAATGGAGTGCCCGCTCGGGTGTGAGGCCCCGATCGTGGTTTTCTTGCCCGAGCCGTGTATGAATTGCTGCCCAAAATTGCCGTAACTTTTGCCCGCTCGGGCGTGAGTTGTGCTCGATCGGGTGGTGGCTTTTTCTTGCTAATTCTCGTCTCGTTTGTCCCGTGATGATCCTCGATGTTGGTTCTTAGCCTCGTGCATGTCCTTTAGCTCCAAAATGAACCGAATACGCATAAAACCTGTATGAACATGAAAACACGAAAACAAGTAAAACGGATACGAAATCATACGTAAAGCATCGCATATATATCATAAACATCTCTAAAATCGTGCAAGAAATACGTATGAAAACGAGATGATCAAACCCGAGCGGCTGTAACCTTCACAAACGAAACCCACCCGAGCGTGCTTCACACTTGACCCTCGGCCGGTTACTCGAATTCCCTCTCTCCCCCTCTTCTCTCTCTCTCGAACCCATTCAAACCCTTCAATCTATTCGCTCAATCCAGGTATTTTCGAGAAACCCTCTGTGTTTTTGACCGATTTGGACTAGATTTAGGCCTGCTTGGAAGGACTAAGGTTGATTTTAGGGTTTGCGGCTGAAATTTCATACTATAATAATGAACTGTTCGACGGGCTTTGAAATACCATAACTTTGCGTATGAAGCTCCGAATTACATGATTTTTTCAAATTTTATACCTATTTTTAGCTCAAAATACTTTATTTAGGTCGATATGGTTGAATTTAGAGCCGGAAGATGGCCTTTTCAAAATTTTTAGGATAAGAATGTCATTTCTTGTCAATACGACGCTTGCATTGCGTTTGACTCTCGGATATTCCTTTTGCTTCCTATTTCCTATTTACACTTGTCTCTCGTGTTTTCACGTGATTAGACAATTAAAACAATGAATTGTTCGATGGGCTTTGAAATACCATAACTTTGCGTACGAAACTCCGAGTTAAATGATTTTTTTTTCACATTTTATTCCTATTTTCGAGATAAACGATGCCGCGGGATGCTGAAGGCAGTCCGACCCCATTTTCGAGATCAAAATCCTTTATTTAGGTCGATATGTTGGATTTTTAGAGCTGGGATATGCCCTTTTTGAGTTTCTTAGGATACAAATGCCATTTCCTGTCAATACGCCGCTTGCGTTGCGTTTGTCTCCCGGCTATTCCTTTTTCTTCCTATTTCCTATTTGCATTTGTCTCTCGTGTTGCACCCCTTTTCCACTTTTTGTTTTTCTTTTCACGTGATTAGATGACTACAACAATGAATTGTTCGACGGGCTTTGAAATACCATAACTTTGCGTACAAAGCTCCGGATAACATGATTTTATCACTTTTTATTCCTCTTTTTAAGATAAATGATGCTACGGGTTGCTGAAGGCAGCCCGACCTCGTTTTTGAGCTCAAAATACTTTATTTAGGTTGATACGGTTGATTTTTAGGGCCGGAAGATGGTCTTTTCGAGTTTTTTAGGATAAGAATGTCATTTCTTGTCAATACACCGCTTGCATTGCGTTTATCTCTCGGATATTCCTTTTGCTTCCTATTTCCTATTTGGGTTTGCCTCTCGTGTAGCACCCCTTTTCCACTTTTTGTTTTTGTTTTCACGTGATTAGACGACTACAAGAATGATTTGTTCGACGGGCTTTGAAATACCACAACTTTGCGTACGAAACTTCGAATTACATGATTTTTTTCACGTTTTATTCCTCTTTTCGAGATAAACGATGCTGCGGGTTGCTGAAGGCAGCCAAACCCTGTTTTAGATGATGTGTTATCAAAGTTAAACAAATAACCTAAACTACCCGCAAGTGCACGACACGTGTGTAGTACTTCAGGTGTCGATCCCACAAAGACTATGCAACGCAACTTAAACTCGAACTACGAATCAAACTTGCTAACGAACGAAATATGGTTTTAAGAATGAAATGATAAAAATAAATAAACAAACTAGTTCTTAACAATGAGACAAACGTTCCAGAAAATCGGTTTTACCACAAGACTACCAAAACCAACAATCAACCTATCTATCATGCAATCCCAGTCAAGTTTAGTGGCTGACACCTTGATCTAAACCCATAAGATATGTGATTCATCCGTTTTACCCTCAACCGCTGCGACCCTACTTTCGAGGCCTAACCTCGGTTGTTTTAAACCTGATCTTCTAGGACTAGAATTCTCCTTTTGGTCCTTCTCCTAACCTCTAGCAAAGATAAATCAAAAGTGGTTCCGAGATAGTCATGGGCTAATCCCTTCTCCTAGAACAAACAAACTACTCGCTCATGCGTCCGTAAACAATCATAAACGAAATAGAAGGTCGAAGGAACATGAAAACAAAACGAAACCAAAGTGTGAAGTTGATCTCCAATGCTCCTCGTAAGTGTCCTTCGCAAGAACCTTCTTCTCCTCTCTACGTATGCTCTGTCTTTTTTTCTTTTCGTTTATATACGAATTGGGCTACTGAAGCTCTCCCCTTTCTTCCCTCTTTCTCCTATTTCCTTTTCTCTAGTCTTTCCTCTTTGGCCGTCCCCTTTCTTTCCTCTCTAGTGGCTGGAATTTTCTATTTCTTACAGCAACTGCAGTTTTCCTTTTCCGAGTTTTTCCATTCTTGTGTAATTGTCAACGTTTCCTCTTTATTTTCCAGCCATGTAGCTCCTCTTCCTCTTATTTAACCATATTTTTATTTGGTTTAAGTAGCCAACATGTTCCTTTTCTTGTTTTGCTAAATTTCCTTTTTCACTAGTTTCCATTTTTTCGGTTTCTATTTTCTTCATCAGCTTGTATTTTCTTTTCCTCTTGTGCAGCAACGATTTCCTTTTCCTTTTTCCTTCTTTTCCTCTTTGCATTGCTGCCTTCTTTCTTGTTCTTGAATTTCCATTAATTTTTCTATCAGCCATTTCCATTTTCTACCTTTGACGGTTGGTGTTTCCAATTCAAGTGTAGGCGGCAATCTTTCCATTTTTGTGTAGGCGGTTGGAAGTTTACATTTTGTTTTAGCAACTTGCTCCTATTTTATAAAAACCATGTTTTCTTTTCATGTTCCAACCGTGATCTTCTTACTTTTCTTTTAGCAACCGAAATTTTCGTTTTTTGCTCCAACCACCGAAAGTTTCCATTTTTTTTGTAAGCGGCTATTGCTTCCATTTCTCTTCTCCGGTTTATGATTCGTTGGATGTTGACCGTGCATAGCTGATAGGAGAGTGGTTTTGTTTAGTTTTGCTTTATTTACTCGTGTTTGTATCCCGATATCTCCATTCACCGCGCGGGTAGTGGCTATTCCTTGCCAATTCTCATCCCGTTTGCCTCGTGATGATCCTCGATGTTGGTACTTTGTCTCGTGCACATCCTTTAGCTCCGAAATGAACCGAATACGCATAAAAACCTGTAAGAACATGAAAACACGAAAACAAGTAAAATGGATAAG
>CM071864.1:15359495-15384192 GCA_036759665.1 Gynandropsis gynandra
AGCCCGACCCTGTTTTCGAACTCAAAATCCTTTATTTAGGTCGATATGTTGGATTTTTAGAGCCGGGAGATGCCCTTTCTGAGTTTCTTAGGATAAGAATGTCATTTCTTGTCAATACGCTACTTGTGTTGAGTTTGCCTCTCGGACATTCCTTTTGTTTCCTATTTCCTATTTGCGTTTGTCTCTTGTGTTGTACCCCTTTTCCGCTTTTTGTTTTTGTTTTCACGTGATTAGAGGACTACTACAATGAATTGTTCGACGGCATTTGAAATACCATAACTTTGCGTACGAAACTCCGAATTACATGATTTTTTTCACATTTTATTCCTCTTTTCGAGATAAACGATGCCGCGGGTTGCTGAAGACAGCGTGACCCCGTTTTAGAGCTCAAAATGCTTTATTTAGGTCGATATGTTGGATTTTTAGAGCCGCGAAATGCCCTTTTTGAGTTTCTTAGGATACAAATGTCATTTCTTGTCAATACGCCGCTTGCATTGCGTTTGTCTCTCGAATGTTCCTTTTTGCTTCCTCTTTCCTATTTGCATTTGTCTCTCGTGTTGGACCCCTTTTCAACTTTTTGTTTTTGTTTTCGCGTGATTAGACGACTACAACAATGAACTCAAAATCCTTTATTTAGGTCGATATGTTGGATTTTTAGAGCCGGGAGATGCCCTTTCTGAGTTTCTTAGGATAAGAATGTCATTTCTTGTCAATACGCTACTTGTGTTGAGTTTGCCTCTCGGACATTCCTTTTGTTTCCTATTTCCTATTTGCGTTTGTCTCTTGTGTTGTACCCCTTTTCCGCTTTTTGTTTTTGTTTTCACGTGATTTCACGACTATAACAATGAATTGTTCTACAGGCATTGAAATACCATAACTTTGCGTACGAAACTCCGAATTACATGATTTTTTTCACATTTTATTCCTCTTTTCGAGATAAACAATGCCGCGGGTTGCTGAAGGCAGCCCAACCCTGTTTTTGAGATCAAAATACTTTATTTAGGTCGGTACCGTTGATTTTTAGAGCCGAAAGAATGCATTTCGAGTTGTTTAGGATAAGAATGTCATTTCTTGTCAATACGCCGCTTTCATCGCATTTGTCTCTCGGATATTCCTTTTTGCTTCCTATTTCCTATTTGTGTTTGTCTCTCGTGTAGCACCCCTTTTCCACTTTTTGTTTTTGTTTTCACGTAGACGACTACAACAATGAATTGCTTGACGGGGCTTTGAAATACCGTAACTTTGCGTAGGAAACTCCGAATTACATGATTTTTTCAAATTTTATTCCTCTTTTCGAGATAAACGATGCCGCGGGTTTCTGAAGGCAGCCTAACCCCGTTTTTGAGCTCAAAATCCTTTATTTCGGTCCATATGTTGAATTTTTAGAGTCGGGAGATGCCTTTTTTGAGTTTCTTAGGATACAAATGTCATTTCCTGTCATAACGCCGCTTGCGTTGTGTTTGTCTCTTGGATATTCCTTTTGCTTCCTATTTCCTATTTGCGTTTGTCTTTTGTTTTGCTCCCCCTTTTCCACTTTTTGTTTTTGTTTTCACGTGACTAGACGACTATAACAATGATTTGTTCGAAGGGCTTTGAAATGCCATAACTTTGCGTACCAAACTCCGAATTACATGATTTTTTTTCACATTTTATTCCTCTATTCGAGATAAATGATGCCGCAGGTTGCTGAAGGCAGCCCGACCCTGTTTTCGAACTCAAAATCCTTTATTTAGGTCGATATGTTGGATTTTTAGAGCCGGGAGATGCCCTTTCTGAGTTTCTTAGGATAAGAATGTCATTTCTTGTCAATACGCTGCTTGTGTTGCGTTTGCCTCTCGGACATTCCTTTTGTTTCCTATTTCCTATTTGCGTTTGTCTCTTGTGTTGTACCCCTTTTCCGCTTTTTGTTTTTGTTTTCACGTGATTTCACGACTATAACAATGAATTGTTCTACAGGCTTTGAAATACCATAACTTTGCGTACGAAGCTTGGAATTACATGATTTTTCACTTTTTATTCCTCTGCTCAAGATAAACAGTACGCAGCTTGCATTGCGTTTGTCTCTCGGATATTCCTTTTCTTCCTATTTCCTATTTCTGTTGCCTCTCGTGTAGCACCCCTTTTCTACTTTTTGTTTTTGTTTTCACGTGATTAGATGACTACAACAATGAATTGTTCGACGGGCTTTGAAATACCATAATTTTGCGTACGAAACTCCGAATTACATGCTTTTTTCACATTTTATTCCTCTTTTCGAGATAAACGATGCCGCACGATGCAGAAGGCAGCCCGTCCCCGTTTTCGAGCTCAAAATCCTTTATTTAGGTCGATATGTTGATTTTTTAGAGCCGGTAGATGCCCTTTTTGAGTTTTTTAGGATATGAATGTCATTTCTTGTCAATACGCCGCTTGCGTGCTGTTTCTCTCTCGCATATTCCTTTTGCCTCCTATTTCCTATTTGCATTTGTCTCTCGTGTTGCACCCCTTTTCCACTTTTTGTTTTTGTTTTCACGTGATTAGACGACTACAGCAATGAATTGTTTGACGGGCTTTGAAATACCATAACTTTGCATACGAAACTCCATATTACATGATTTTTTCACTTTTTATTCCTCTTTTCGAGATAAACGATGCCGCGGGTTGTTGAAGGCAGCCCGACGCCGTTTTTGATCTCAAAATACTTTATTTAGGCCGATATGTTGGATTTTTAGAGCCGGGAGATGCCTTTTTTAGTTTCTTAGGATACGAATGTCATTTCTTGTCTTGCGTTGCGTTTGTCTCTCAGATATTCCTTTTGCTTCCTATTTCCTATTTGTGTTTGTCTCTTGTATACCCCTTTTCCACTTTTTGTTTTTGTTTTCACTTGATTTGACGACTATAACAATGAATTGTTTGACCGGCTTTGAAATACCATAACTTTCCGTACGAAGCTCCGAATTACATGATTTTTTCACTTTTTATTCATCTTTTCAAGATAAACGATGCTACGGGTTGCTGAAGGCAGCCCGACCCCCTTTTTGAGCTCATAATACTTTATTTAGGTCGATATGATTGACTTTTAGAGCTGGAAGATGGCCTTTTCGAGTTTTTTAGGATAAGAATGTCATTTCTTATCAATACGCCGCTTGCATTGCGTTTTTCTCTCGGATATTCCTTTTGCTTCCTATTTCCTATTTGTGTTTGTTTCTCGTGTAGCACCTCTTTTAAACTTTTTGTTTTAGTTTTCACATGATTAGACAACTACAGCAATGAATTGTTCGACGGGCTTTGAAATACCATAACTTTGCGTACGAAACTCCGAATTACATGATTTTTTCACATTTTATTCCTCTTTTCGAGATAAACGATGCCGCGGGTTGTTGCAGGCAGCCCGACCCCGTTTTTTATCTCAAAATACTTTATTTTGGTCGATACGATTGATTTTTAGAGTCGGAAGAATGCATTTGAGTTTTTTAGCATAATAATGTCATTTCTTGTCAATACGTCGCTTGCATTGAATTTACCTCTCGGATATTCCTTTTGCTTCCTATTTCCTATTTGCGTTTGTCTCTCGTGTAGCACCCCTTTTCCACTTTTTGTTTTCATTTTCACCTGATTGGATGACTACAACAATGAATTGTTCGACGGGATTTGAAATACCATAACTTTGCGTACGAAACTCCGAATTACATGATTTTTTCACATTTTATTCCTCTTTTTAAGATAAATGATGCTACGAGTCTGAGGGCAGCCCGACCTCGTTTTTGAGCTCAAAATACTTTATTTAGGTCGATTCGGTTTATTTTTAGAGTCGGAAGATGGCCTTTTCGAAACTCCGAATTACATGATTTTTTTCACATTTTATTCCTGTTTTCGAGATAAATGATGACATGGGTTGCTGAAGGCAGATCGACCCCGTTTTTTAGCTGAAAATCCTTTATTTAGGTCGATATGTTGGATTTTTTGAGGCGCGAGATGCCCTTTTTGAGTTTCTTAGGATACCAATGTCATTTCTTGTCAATACGCCGCTTGCATTGCGTTTGTCTCTCGGATATTCCTTTTGCTTCCTATTTCCTATTTGCGTTTGTGTCTCGTGTAGCACCCCTTTTAACTTTTTGTTTTTGTTTTCACGTAGACGACTACAACAATGAATTGTTCGACGGGGCTTTGAAATACTGTAACTTTGCGTATGAAACTCCGAATTACATGATTTTTTTCACATTTTATTCCTCTTTTCGAGATAAACGATGTCGCGGGTTTCTGAAGGAATCTAGACCCTGTTTTCGAGCTCAAAATCCTTGATTTCGGTCGATATATTGGATTTTTAGAGCCGGCAGATGCCTTTTTTAGTTTCTTAGGATACAAATGTCATTTCTTGTCAATACGCCGCTTGCGTTGTGTTTGTCTCTCGGATATTCCTTTAGCTTCCTATTTCCTATTTGCGTTTGTCTCTCGTTTTGCACCCCCTTTTCCACTTTTTGTTTTTGTTTTCACGTGATTAGACGACTACAACAATGAATTGTTCGACGGGTTTGGAAATAACATAACTTTGCGTACGAACCTCCGAATTACATGATTTTTTCACATTTTATTCCTCTTTTTAAGATAAATGATGCTACGAGTCTGAGGGCAGCCCGACCTCGTTTTTGAGCTCAAAATACTTTATTTAGGTCGATTCGGTTTATTTTTAGAGTCGGAAGATGGCCTTTTCGAGTTTTTAGGATGAGAATGTCATTTCTTGTCAATACGCCGCTCACATTGCGTTTGTCTCTTGGATATTCCTTTTTTTTCCTATATCCTATTTGCGTTTGTCTCTCGTGTAACACCCCTTTTCCACTTTTTGATTTTTTTTCACGTGATTAGACGACTATAACAATGAATTGTTCGACGGGCTTTGAAATACAATAACTTTGCGTACGAAATTCCAAATTACATGATTTTTTCACATTTTATTCCTCTTTCCGAGATAAACGGTGCAGCGGGTTGCTGAAGGCAGCCCGACCCATTTTCGAGCTTAAAATTATTTATTTAGGTTGATACAGTTGATTTTTAGAGCCGAAAGATGGCCGTTTCGAGTTTTATAGGATAAGAATGTCATTTCTTGTCAATACGCCGCTTGCATTGCATTTGTCTCTCGGATATTCCTTTTGCTTACTATTTCATATTTGCATTTGTCTCTCGTGTTGCATCCCTTTTCAACTTTTGTTTTTTTTTTTCACGCGATTAGCGACTACAATATTGAATTGTTCGACGAGCTTTGAAATACCATAACTTTGCGTACGAAACTCCGAATGACATGATTTTTTTCACATTTTATTCCTCTTTTCGAAATAACCGATGCTGCGGCTTGCTGAAGGCAGCCCAAACCCTTTTCAAGCTCAAAATCCTTTATTTAAGTGGATATGGTTGATTTTTAGAGCCGGCAGATGCCCTTTTTGAGTTTCTTAGGATACGAATGTGATTTCTTGTCAATACGCCGCTTGCGTTGCATTTGTCTCTCGGATATTCCTTTTGCTTCCTGTTTCCTATTTGCGTTTCTCTATCATGTTGCACCCCTTTTCCACTTTTTGTTTTTGTTTTCACGTGATTTGACGTCTATAACAATGAATTGTTTGGCGGGCTTTGAAATACCATAACTTTGCTTACGAAGCTCCGAAATACATAATTTTTTCACTTTTTATTCCTCCTTTCAAGATAAACGATGCTCCGGGTTGCTGAAGGCAGCCCGACCCCATTTTTTAAGTCAAAATATTTTATTTAGGTCGATACAGTTGATTTTTAAAGCTCAAAGATGGACTTTTCGAGTTTTTTGGATAAGAAGGTCATTTCTTGTCAATACGTCACTTGCATTGCGTTTGTCTCTTGGATATTCCTTTTGCTTCCTATTTCCTATTTGCGTTTGTCTCTCGTGTAGCACCCCTTTTCCACTTTTTGTTTTAGTTTTCACATGATTAGATGACTACAACAGTGAATTGTTTGACGAGCTTTGAAATACCATAACTTTGCGTACGAAACTCCGAATTACATGATTTTTTCACATTTTATTCCTCTTTTCAAGATAAACGAAGCTACGGGTTGCTGAAGGCAGCCCGACCTTGTTTTTGAACTCAAAATACTTTATTTAGGTCGATACGGTTGATTTTTACAACCGGAAGATGGCCTTTTCGAGTTTTTAGGATAAGAATGTCATTTCTTGTTAATAAGCCGCTCACATTGCGTTTGTCTCTTGGATTTTCCTTTTGCTTCCTACATCCTATTTGCGTTTGTCTCTCGTGTAACACCCCTTTTCCACTTTTTGATTTTTTTTTCACGTGATTAGACAACTATAACAATGAATTGTTTGACGGGGTTTGAAATACCATAACTTTGCGTACGGAACTCCAAATTACATGATTTTTTCACATTTTATTCCTCTTTCCGAGATAAACGGTGCAGCGGGTTGCTGAAGGCAGCCCGACCCATTTTCGAGCTCAAAATCATTTATTTACGTCGATACGGTTGATTTTTAGAGCCGGAACATGGCCGTTTCGAGTTTTATAGGATAAGAATGTCATTTCTTGTCAATACGCCGCTTGCATTGCGTTTGTCTCTCGGATATTCCTTTTGCTTCCTATTATCTATTTACATTTGTCTCTCGTGTCGCACCCCTTTTCAACCTTTGTTTTTATTTTCACGTGATTAGACGACTACAACAATGAATTGTTCGACGAGCTTTCAAATACCATAACTTTGCTTACGAAACTCTGAATGACATGATTTTTTTCACATTTTATTCCTATTTTCGAAATCAACAATGTTGCAGCTTGCTGAAGGCAGCCCAACCCCGTTTTCAAGCTTGAAATCCTTTATTTAAGTGGATATGGTTGATTTTTAGAGCCGGCAGATGCCCTTTTTGAGTTTCTTAGGATACGAATGTCATTTCTTGTCAATACGCCGCTTGCGTTGCATTTGTCTCTCGGATATTCCTTTTGCTTCCTATTTCCTATTTGCGTTTGTCTCTCATGTTGCACCCCTTTTCCGCTTTTTGTTTTTGTTTTCATGTGATTTGACGTCTATAACAATGATTTGTTCGGCGGGTTTTTGATATACCATAACTTTGCGTACGAAGCTCCGAATTACATGATTTTTCACTTTTTTTCCTCCTTTCAAGATAAACGTTGATACGGGTTGCTGAAAGCAGCCCGACCCCATTTTTTAAGTCAAAATATTTTATTTAGGCCGATAGGGTTGATTTTTAAAGCTGAAAGATGGACTTTTCGAGTTTTTAGGATAAGAATGTCATTTCTTGTCAATACGCCGCTTGCATTGCTTTTGTCTCTCAGATATTCCTTTTGCTTCCTATTTCCTATTTGCGTTTGTCTCTCATGTAGCACCCCTTTTCCACTTTTTGTTCTAGTTTTCACGTGATTAGATGACTACAACAGTGAATTGTTAGACGAGCTTTGAAATACCATAACTTTGCGTACGAAACTACGAGTTACATGATTTTTTCACATTTTATTCCTCTTTTCAAGATAAACGAAGCTACTGGTTGCTGAAGGCAGCCCGACCCCGTTTTTGAAGTCAAAATACTTTATTTACGTGATTAGACGACTACAACAATGAATTGTTCGACGGGCTTTGACATACCATAACTTTGCGTACGAAACTCCAAATTACATGATTTTTTCACATTTTGTTCCTCTTTTCAATATAAACGATGCAACTGGTTGCTGAAGGTAGCCCGGCCCCGTTTTTGAGCTTAAAATTCTTTATTTAGGTCGATACGGTTGATATTCAAAGCTTGAAGATGGCCTTTTCGAGTTTTTTAGGATAAGAATGTCATTTCTGGTCAATACGCCGCTTGCATTGCGTTTGTCTCTCGGGTATTCCTTTTGCTTCCTATTTCCTATTTGCGTTTGTCTCTCGTGTATCACCCCTTTTCAACTTTTGTTTTTATTTTCACGTGATTAGACGACTACAACAATGAATTGTTCGACGAGCTTTCAAAAATCATAACTTTGCTTACGAAACTCCGAATGACATGATTTTTTTCACATTTTATTGCTATTTTCGAAATCAACGATGCTGCAGCTTGCTGAAGGCAGCCCAACCCCGTTTTCAAGCTCAAAATCCTTTATTTAAGTGGATATGGTTGATTTTTAGAGCTGGCAGATGCCCTTTTTAAGTTTCTTAGGATACGAATGTCATTTCTTGTCAATACGTCGCTTGCGTTGCATTTGTCTCTCGGATATTCCTTTTGCTTCCTATTTCCTATTTGCGTTTGTCTCTCATGTTGCACCCCGTTTCCGCTTTTTGTTTTTGTTTTCACGTGATTTGACGTCTATAACAATGAATTGTTCGGCGGGCTTTGAAATACCATAACTTTGCGTACGAAGCTCTGAATTACATTATTTTTTCACTTTTTTTCCTCCTTTCAAGATAAACGATGCTACGGGTTGCTGAAGGCAGCCCGACCCCATTTTTTAAGTCAAAATGTTTTCTTTAGGTCGATACGGTTGATTTTTAAAGCTGAAAGATGGACTTTTCGAGTTTTTAGGATAAGAATGTCATCTCTTGTCGATACGCCGCTTGCATTGCGTTTGTCTCTCGGATATTCCTTTTGCTTCCTATTTCCTATTTGCGTTTGTCTCTCGTGTAACACCCCTTTTCCACTTTTTGTTTTTTTCACTTTTTGTTTTAGTTTTCACGTGATTAGATGACTACAACAGTGAATTGTTTGCCGAGCTTTGAAATACCATAACTTTGCATACGAAACTCCGAATTACACGATTTTTTCACATTTTATTCCTCTTTTCAGATAAACGAAGCTACGGGTTGCTGAAGGCAGCCCGACCCCATTTTTGAAGTCAAAATACTTTATTTAGCTCGAAATAGTTGATTTTTAGAGCCGGAAGATGGCCTTTTCGAGTTTTTAGGATAAGAATGTCATTTCTTGTTAATACGCCGCTTGCATTGCGTTTGTCTCTGGAATATTCCTTTTGCTTCCTATTTCCTATTTGTATTTGTCTTTTGTGTTGCACCCCTTTTGAACTTTTTGTTTTTGTTTTGACGATTAGACGAGACTACAACAATGAATTGTGCGACGGGCTTTGAAATACCATAACTTTGCGTACGAAACTCCAAATTACATGATGTTTTCACATTTTGTTCCTCTTTTCAATATAAACGATGCAAGGCTGAAAGATGGACTTTTTGAGTTTCTTAGGATACGAATGTCATTTCTTATCAATACGCCGCTTGCGTTGCATTTGTCTCTCGGATATTCCTTTTGCTTCCTATTTCCTATTTGCTATTGTCTCTCGTGTTGCACCCCTTTTCAATTTTTTGATTTTGTTTTCATGTGATTAGACGACTACAACAATGAATTGTTCGACGGGATTTGAAATACCATAACTTTGCGTATGAAACTCCCAATTACATGATTTTTTCACATTTTATTCCCCTTTCCGAGATAAACGGTACAGTGGGTTGCTGAAGGCAGCCCGACCCATTTTCGAGCTCAAAATTATTTATTTAGGTCGATACGGTTGATTTTTAGAGCAGGAAGATGGCCGTTTCGAGTTTTATAGGATAAGAATGTCATTTCTTGTCAATACGCCGCTTGCATTGCGTTTGTCTCTCGGATATTCCTTTTGCTTCCTATTTCCTATTTGCATTTATCTCTCGTGTTGCACCCCTTTTCCCCTTTTTGTTTTTGTTTTCACGTGATTAGACGACTACAATAGTGAATTGTTTGACGGGCTTTGAAATACCATAACTTTGCGTACGAAACTCCCAATTACATGATTTTGTTTCACATTTTATTCCTCTTTTCGAGTTAAAAGATGCGGCAGGTTGCTGAAGGCAGCCCTGCCCCATTTCGAGCTCAAAATTTCTTTATTTAGGTCGATATGTTGGATTTTTAGAGCCGGGAGATGCCCTTTTTGAGTTTCTTAGGATACAAATGTCATTTCTTGTCAATACGCCGCTTGCGTTGTGTTTGTCTCTCGGATATTCCTTTTGCTTCCTATTTCCTATTTGCATTTGTCTCTCTTTTTGCACCCCGTTTTCCACTTTTTGTTTTTGTTTTCACGTGATTAGACGACTACAATAATGAATTGTTCGACGGGCTTTGAAATACCATAACTTTGCGTACGAAGCTCCGAATTACAAAATTTTTTCACATTTTATTCCTCCTTTCAAGATAAACGATTCTACGGGTCTTAACGCAGCCCGACTCCGTTTTTGAGCTCAAAATACTTTATTTAGGTCGATACGGTTGATTTTTAGAGTCGAAAGGTGGCCTTAGGATAAGAATGTCATTTCTTGTGAATACGTCGCTTGCATTGCGTTTGTCTCTCGTATATTCCTTTTGCTTCCTATATCCTATTTGCATTTGTCTCTCGTGTATCACCCCTTTTCCACTTTTTGTTTTTGTTTTCACGTGATTAGACGACTACAACAATGAATTGTTCGACACCATTTTTCTAAGGACCGGAAATACGGTGGCAATTCAGAGCCCGCACGGGGCAGATGAGAAGCCTGCTCGGGCTGACCACATGAGTAAGTACCCGCGAGGGGTAGAAGACGCCTTGACTCGGGCATTCCTCTCAGAGGTAAATGACGCATTTGTGACCCCGCGCGAGATAGATGAGGAGCTCACGCGGGATGATCTCACGAGCACCAACCCGAGAGGAGTTGATCACACCCCGACTCACGCAACATCTTCGGGGATAAAGGATCCAGTAAAGAGCCCGCACCGAGCGAAGCAAGAGCCCGCTCGGGCAAGTCACATGAGCATGAATCCGCACGGGTTAGCAGAGACCCCAAAACGGGCAATATCTTCGGGAGTAGACGACCTGCGCGGGCAAGGTGTACTATTCACGTGGGCTGCGGTTTTTCGGCCTTACACCTCGTTTCCCAAATCGTCAATCGCCCGCAGGCACACTTATCCCGCTTGGAACACCGAGGAAACACTCAAGCAAAATCGAGTCCGACAAAGATACCATGGAGTCATAGGATTGGACGAGAAAAATGGAGATTCGCTAGTGGGAAACGCTCCAAGGTTCAAGCCATGCTATGCTGATCAAGTAGAAGACGGAAGAGGCGTACCTCTTCTTTCTGGCATCACACATGTCTGAAAGCGTTAGGGTCAAGCTAAAGACCATAAACAAGCGCTTCTCGGGAGGCAACCTAAGCTTCGTATCCTTTTTCTTCCTTTTATTTTATTTTTTCTCTCAAACTCTCTTTAGTACATGGACATGTTTTTAGGATTTTACGATTTTAGTGGCCTTCATGATTATTGCTGCATGTTTTCCTCGTGATTTTTGTTCAGATTGCAGCACAACCCGCGCGGGGTGAACACACGACCCGCACGGGCAAGGTCATCCCTTTTAGAGGTAAGTTAAATATTTCGAGTAACCCTGATGTGTTCTCAAAGTTAAATAAATAACCTAAACTACCCGCAAGTGCACAACATGTGTGTAGTACATTAGGTGTCGATCCCACAGAGACTACACAACACAATCTAAACTCTAACTGTGAATCAAACTTGCTAACGAACGAAATATGCTTTGAAGAATGAAATACTAAAAGCAAATAACAAACTAGTTCTTAAGAATGAGACAAACATTCTAGGAATCCAATTTCACCACAAGACTACCAAAACCAACGATCAATCTATCTATCATGCAATCCCAGTTAAAGCTATCTAAGGCAGACGATCCTAACATGATATCTACCCTCTCTTGAGGCATAGACACGTGATCTAGTCAAGTTACCCCCTACTTTCGTGGCTGACACCTTGAACTAAACCCATAAGACCTATGATTCATCCGTTTTACCCTCAACCGCTGCTACCCTACTTTCGTGGCCTATCCTCGGTTGTTCTAAACCTGATCTTCTAGGACTAGAATTCTCCTTTCGGTCCTTCTCCTAACCCCTAACACATGCATCTACGTGGCCATCGCAAACACAAGTAAATTAAGCACTCAGATAAAGAATAGATAAACGAAAACGGGAAGATGCATTCAAAGATAAATCAAAGTGGTTTCGGGATAGCCATGGGCTAATCCCTTCTCCTAGAACAAACAAACTACTCGCTCATGCGTCTGTAAACAAACATAAACGAAATAGAAGGTCTAAGGAACATGAAAACCAAAAGAAACCGAAGTATGGGGTTGATCTCCAATGCTCCTCGTGTGCCTCCTCGCAAGAATCTCCTCCGCCTTCTTTACTCTCTCCTTAATCAAGAACTGAATAAATAATGAATGAATCTCGACCTCTGGCCCCTTTTTATCCCTTTAAAGTTGTTTTCCTTCTTGTATGAGTCCCCTACAAACTTCCATTTGTTTTAAGTCAAATTAACTTATTTGAAGTTGAAGGTGATGGTCGCGGCCCGAGCGGGCGGTACAATTTACCCGCTCGGGTACGGCGCGGTCGGTCGCGCAGAAACGCGATGAGAATGGAGTGCCCGCTCGGGCTGGAGGTGTGTCCGCTCGGGTGTGAGGCCCCGATCGTGGTTTTTCTTGCCCGAGCCGTGTATGAATTGCTGCCCAAAATTGCCGTAACTTTTGCCCGCTCGGGCGTGAATTGTGCTCGATCGGGTGGTGGCTTTTTCTTGCTAATTCTCGTCTCGTTTGTCCCGTGATGATCCTCGATGTTGGTTCTTAGCCTCGTGCATGTCCTTTAGCTCCAAAATGAACCGAATACGCATAAAACCTGTATGAACATGAAAACACGAAAACAAGTAAAACGGATACGAAATCATACGTAAAGCATCGCATATATATCATAAACATCTCTAAAATCGTGCAAGAAATACGTATGAAAACGAGATGATCAAACCCGAGCGGCTGTAACCTTCACAAACGAAACCCACCCGAGCGTGCTTCACACTTGACCCTCGGCCGGTTACTCGAATTCCCTCTCTCCCCCTCTTCTCTCTCTCTCGAACCCATTCAAACCCTTCAATCTCTTCGCTCAATCCAGGTATTTTCGAGAAACCCTCTGTGTTTTTGACCGATTTGGACTAGATTTAGGCCTGCTTGGAAGGACTAAGGTTGATTTTAGGGTTTGCGGCTGAAATTTCATACTTTAGGTCGCGATGTCGCGATCGACCCGTGTGGGTTAGGGTTACAACCGCGCGGGCACCCTCTCCCAGAACACAGCCCCCACGCGTGCAACTTCTGACCCCAAGTCAGGGTGATTTCTCTGGACGTGCGGCCTGAGCAGGCAACACACCCAACCCCCACGGGCTCCTGCACACAGTTTGCTAATTCTTCCTATTTCTTTGACTCTTTTGCAAATATGGCTTCAAGAGTTTTCAAAAGCTCAAAGAAATGATGAGTCGACGATTATGAAATGGAGCAGGGATAGCCCGTATAGCCGGATGCCATTACGGAGCTAACTCCGTATACACGGATCACCACGTTGCACCAGCAATACAACTATCAGACCACGACCTTTCTGTCCGAACATAAGTCCTAGTTCAACGATCTACTGCCGCACATTCAACCGTCCCACTTCGTGTCCACGGAAGCCATGCGTGCTCTCCAGATCGAAGAGCATATCGACACCATGTTCAACACATTGGAGTGGAGAGGATTGCGGGTGGCACGAGAATACACATACCGTAACCTAACTACGGAATTCTTTGCTTTGTACAATGCCTTCTTCCCCGAGTCAAGAGACCGTGACAAGGTATTTATGGACTTCTGTTTGCTGGGACGGAACTACCGGCTCAGCAAGCGGCAGTTTGCTATTGTACTAGACGTCCCATACCGCGTCTTCGCCAAAGTGCCAAGACTCGACAAGCGATATCAAGCACAGTTTTTGAATCGGATGGCGTATGAAGATTATTCGAGTAAGTTCAAGGCCAGCCACATACGCCATCCCACCATCAGGTACTTCCACTATTTCTTGGTCTCCTCGATCTTTGGCAAAGGAGCAAAGAGTAGGGTAAACCACACGGAGTTGAGGTACATGAAACATGCGGTCCACAAAGATGTTGATGGTGACGATTGGGACATGGGCGATGTCGACTTGGCATCATTGATTATGCGGCACTTTAGTAACATCGCCACCGAGAAGATCAGCACGATTACGAAAATCCATTGTGGCGGAGTGGTCACTATGATAACGCAGAGACTTGGAATCAACCTTGGTATCCTGGCGGAGGACAAGATCGATGAGGAGCCCGAGCTCAACCTTCAGAGCCTCCCCAACCGACGAGCAACAGCTAACAATCCATAGAGGATCATTTGGAGTTACAGGGATTAGCAAGGTCAAACCTTGGTGGTCAACCTCGATCAGATTCAGATGCCTAGACTAGATGAGGAGGGTGTGCGCTTATCATTGATCCCACCATCGGCAACCTTGGTCCGGGACTAGACGGCCCAGATCCAGCTCCAGCAGCTGCACCAGGACCGTGGATATCCCGACACTGCCGCCGGTGCGCTCCTCCTCCATCTCATACCAGCCCTGACTACTGTGGACAGGGATCTTACTTCCCTTCTACGGAAGGTGTTTCTGATGTCCTCGGGTACATTGCAGAGGAGAGCGAGTATTAGTCATACATGGCGGATCAGCGATACGACCTTGAGGCAACGAGGTACGACATCGAGGCGGCGAGGTATGCGGAGCAACCACAATTCCAGGAGCAATCCATTCAGCATACGTATTACATCACAGAGTCAGTTTGCCGATTCCAGCAACTGAGCATGCAGCACTACTCGGAGCCATCCGTCTCGATCCCACAGGACTACCACACGGGAGCCATTCCCTATCGTCCACACCTCTCGTAGAGCTACAGTCGTTCTATTTTCTAGCTGGGGAAGGGACCTCCACGGAGCCAGCAGACCCTCAGACCACCTTCGGTGGAGAGGAAGAGGACTAGGCCACTATCTTCCCTTTTTCTTTTCTTTTTTTCCATTTTCTATTTTTTCTAGTTTATGGAACTTATTTTGTTTTCTTTTTTTGCATTTATAAACGCTCTATCAGACATTGTGATGTATCACTTTCTTGTCTATTTTGCGTTGCATGACTTATCACGGGTCTTCACGATAATAGCTGCAATAGAGTACACGTGTATAACATCCGGATGTATCACCAACTCGAGAAAGCGAAATACACCAGGTGTACCCATTCTTACTTTTTATCTTCTCTCGAGCTTCGGAATGCGACGGATTTTGAACATCGGGACTATGTTCTGTTCTTGTCTGGGGGGAACACTATTTGAGTGATAAGATTTCTTAGAGTGACATCATTGCGATTAGGATTAGGATTAGGATTAGGATTAGGTGTTTGTTTTTTTTATTCTTAGGATTTTACCTGATTCCATGTATGATACTACGGACTTTCGTCATCTTTGCGCAACTTTGTCGAATCGTGAACAATAGCCTAGGTTTGCTAAAAAAGGATTTATTAATACCGACTAGTCTAGTAGTTGTGCATGAATCATTGCCTCATAGTTGTATCTCGTCCCCTAGATTTCACTCCCAAACGTCTATATCTCCGTGTATATCATTCTCTTTGCTAAGTGAGACATGTTTTAGATTTTTTTATGAATTCATGCGCTTATACTCCGGTGTCATTCAATTGAATAAGTTTCTAACTATTTTCATCTTATTTTGACATGATTGAATCGATCTCGATGGTTCGGGTCTAAGTGGTGGGTTAAGGCACTCTTCTATGTCCTAAGGGTTTGAGGTGATCTTCACTCCGCTAAGGTTATAAGACCTTATGAGTCTGCCAACTGGAAACCTAGGTCTAAGTAGTAAGTCACCCTGTTCGACGCTGACATCCTAGAAACCGAGCGCAAAAATAAAAGAAAAAAAGAGAAAAAAAGAAGAAAGGAAAGAAAAAAACAGAAAAAACCATCCTTAGGAATATGCTCTCACTTATGCATGATTAATTTGGTATGGAGATTGCTTGGATGTTGTCTAGGGGTAATGAAATGACTTTTGGCGATATGTTGTGATGTGGTTAATCTCAAGTAATAATTACCTAGACTAACGCTTCCGCAAGAATACGGATCGTATAGTACCAGGGTCGAACACGAGGAATCGATGCAACTCTAAAGCTAGTAACTAACGAATAGAACGTGTAAAATCAATCGGTGAATGGAATGCGAATGAAGATAAACTATCTAACTAATTAATGTATTAAACTTGATGAACTAAACACCACATGTGTCGGGAGATGCACAATGATGCAACGAAGTTCTAACAAGATCATGGTCTCAGATATTATCACGAGTTCAGGGAATTCAAGCTCGAATATAGGAACTGACTGGCGTAGACTTGTCCACTATCTAGCATGCGTATACCAATTTCCCAATTGTATATCTCACCTACTAGACGCATTATGACCGCTATCCTAATTCCTAGATTCAATCGATCGACCTGGCGTAGATTCTAAACCAATTTAATCCTAAATCATGGCTAAGTTCCGAAGTCTAATCCCCTGGCGTAGATTCATTAAACTTCTACGATCATTCATTCAAGTGCCGTGCAAGAATGAAAGCATTAAGAACAACCAATCAATCTGCAAACGATCAAATACCAAAATCATTCAATCGAGTGGCGTTCGAGAACAAAAGCATTAAGAACCAGCAAGCATTAAGAACAAGACTTCGCTATATATCGGACAAGCTCTCTAACCTATGGCTATGGACCTACTCGGACATGAACTAAGAAAATGAAACAAAAAAGATAACTATATAACATTGATAACGAATGATATTCCTCCCTATTCAATTACCGACGTCTTCAACAGCTCCTCCGCGCTCCGGCTTCGTCGTTCCGTCCTTGCCCTTGTGTGTGCGTTCGGTTCTCCTTCTCCCTCTCGTGTGCTCTCTCTTCTCAATTTCTATACGAATTTAAGCTGCTGAAGCTCTCCCCTTTTTGCCTCTTTCTCCTCTTGCCTTTTCTCTAATCTTTCCTCTTTGGCCGTCCTTTTTTTCTTCCTTTCTAGTGGCTGGAATTTCCTTTTTCTTACAGCCACTACAGTTTTCCTTTTCCGAGTTTTTCCATTACTTGTTTTTCCATTCTTGTGTAATTGTCAACGTTTCCCCTTTATTTTCCAGTCATGTAGCTCCTCTTCCTCTTCTCTAACCATATTTCCATTTGGTTTAAGTAGCCAGCACGTTCCTTTTCTTGTTTTCCTAAATTTCCTTTTTCGCTAGTTTCCATTTTCTTGTTTTCAATTTTCTTCAGCAGCTTGTATTTCCTTTTCCTCTTGTGCAGCAACGAGTTCCTTTTCCTTTTTCCTTGTTTTCCTCTTTTCCTTTCTGCCTTCTTTCTTGTTCTTGAATTTCCATTAATCTCCTCTTCCTCTTCTCTAACCATATTTTCATTTGGTTTAAGTAGCCAACACGTTCCTTTTCTTGTTTTGCTAAATTTCCTTTTTCGCTAGTTTCCATTTCTCGTGTAGGTGGCAATCTTTCCATTTTTGTGTAGGCGGTTGGAAGTTTACATTTTATTCCGGTAACTTGCTTCTATTTTATATAAAACATGTTTCCTTTTCATGTTCCAACCATTCTCTTCTTACTTTTGTTCTAGGAACCGAAATTTTCCATTTTTGCTCCAACCACCGAAAGTTTCCATTTTTATAAGCGGCCATTGTTTCCATTTTTTTGTAAGCGGTCATAGCGTCCTTTTCTCTTCTGTCGGTTATGATTCTTTGGATGCTGACCGTGCATAGCTGAGAGGAGAGTGGTATTGCTTAGTTTTGCTTCACTTACTCGTATTTGTATCCTGATATTTCATTTCCTGCAATAACACGAGAGAACGCTAAAAGAGGACTAAATAATGCTCTAATGCTTGGTAAAGTTCAAATGAATGATGAAACTAAATAAAAAACGAGACTAAAATACTATAATAAAATAGACGTTATCATGTTGGACTGCATGGCTCGTGGCTTTTGGTTGATAGAGGTCTGAATTAGGTTCACCTAAGTCTATGTTCGTGTGACGCGTTGTTGTGCATGATGATTGGTTGTTTAGAAAAATTGTGCTAGTACCCGGTTGTTGTTGTGAATCTCTTCTTATGCTTAGCCTTAGTTTTGTTTGAGGACAAACAAAGGTTCAAGTCTGGGGGAGTTTGATAACACGTAGTGTGTGCTAGTTTTAGGCTAGGTATTTACTTCATTTTCGCATAGTTTTTATAGCACAAGTTAGGAATCCGACACAATTGTTCTTTATATACGCCCTTTTTGTTGATTTTCAGGTTTTAAGGCGACAAGGCCTAACCTAGCTATAAAAAGTCAATTCATGGATTCAACCACACATACTGGAAGCTACAAACCACTCGGAGCAAATTCTAGCGACGGAACCAAATGGAACACCCGAGCATAGAGCAAAAAGGAGCAAAGGCACGGAATTAACTAAGCCCGCTCGGGCTTGGAGCAGTCCCCGTATGGGCTGAAAGGTGCTGCAACTTCAGAAAATATCGTACGACTCGGGCAAGAAGAGATCCCGCTCGGGTTTGGACAAACACGACGACCCTGCGCGGGGCATATATTGTACCCGCGCAGGCTAACTATTCCAGCGAAGAAGAAGAGAGACAACAATCCACACTTCAATATCAAGATAGGGAAGATCGAGGAATCGTATTTCTTATCCCTTATCATGTCTAGGGTTTATCTGTTTTGTTTTACAATAGATTCTATGAGTGAGTAGATTTTCAGCTATGGGTTAGGGACATCGGATTTGTAATGGATGTTTGAAACTATGCGTTAATGCTTAGACTTATCGAAACTTTCTTGAAATTCGATTTTACAATCAACATCGTAAATGTCTTATACTTGTGCTAACCGCTGAGTAATCTAGGAATTTTTGTTTAGCTGGAAGGTTAGATCATGAATCCGGAGCAGTTGATTGTAGATTAAGCTTGATTAATGAGAATCTGACCGGTCGGTTAATCGACTTAGGAATTAGGATTGTGCGCTTAACGCTACCGTAATAATGAGTTAATCACTGCTGGAAGGTAGGATTGCACGTTGTTGTGGTTAGGAGGTTTAGGATTCGAAAAAATCATTCCTTATTTACGAGCATGAATTCCCCGTTATCAAGATAGTTCGATCAGTCTATGATTCTTTGGTTGTTACATCCTTTCAAATCTCGATAACCCGAAACCCATAGTGTTCTTAATTACCAAGCCTTCCGCATCTCCCCATCGATGTCACGATTTACGTTAATGTTTTAGGAATTCACATACCATCGTCCATTCAACCCGTCTTAGTTTAGTCGTATTCTTAGCTTAGGTTGCATTAGTCCCCAAAGTTCGACCCTTTTATTACACGGATCCGTACTCTTGCGGTAAGTGGATATTATGAACTTTTATTTCTTTATATTTAGCACATCAGGCCACATCATACGACTCCTCTGATCCTCCCCTCGAACTCCTACAAATGGGCGTCCTTTGTTTAATCGACGGCTCTTTCCTTTTGCAAACGACATCCTCTTTCCTTTTTCTGCCAACTGATGTCTTGTTTACTTTTCTCTTCAGGCATCGTGTAGTCTAAGCTTTTTTTTTCTTTCACACATTTTAGGTTTCTTGGATACTAGAGCGAGCACAGCAAACCACCCAATGCACTTCTTAAAAAATGGGCGATCGCCCGAGGAATGGATTTTCTTGAGCCGTGCGTTCTCTTGGGGCATTTTCTGGTTAGTTAGCCCGATCAAGGTGTCTGCGGCATCCATTCGGGTGCTAGACTTTAATTTCCCGAGCTCTCTTTTTCCATTCACCCAATCGTGTAGCAGGAGTGCTCTAAACGTATGGTGGTTTTGCAGCATTTGCTTGTGTTTGCATCCTGATATCTTCGTTTCCTGCAAAACAGGAGAAGACGATAGAAGAAGCCTCAAATCTGCTTAATATGTTGGTGAAGTCCAAAAACCATAATAAAACAGACCCTAGAAAGGTATGAAAATACTAAAAGGAATTATGCGTTATCAGCTACAAATTTCTCTAATGCAGCCTTTCTCCATTAGCTCTTTCACTTACCATTGAAGTTCCTTTGTCACCTCGGGGTTCATGTGTTATCATGGTCGATTCAGCAGTGGTGATCTGAGATGAAATCAATTTGATGTTTAATGCCTTGTATTGTAGCAGTATATCCAGTATCTCCTCGCAAAATAAGCTGTGATACTTATCCAAGATGTATGTGATCTTTGAGGAATAGTCTTTGGATATTGGCCTATCAAACAATCGTTATAGACCATTAGTAGCATCACACCTTGATTGCTCAAAGCCTTACAAATAGCACTAGTTTTAAAATTGAAGTCTTGTTTTTCCTTACGGTTCAATTTCACTTGCTCGGAAATCTTAATCTCCCTTTGATTATTCAGCCATTGTAGCTTGTACGGTTGGGGATACTTCTTTCTAAGCCTAATATTTCCCATAGATGCACTTGCGATTTTAGTACAAGAACGCTATATATGATGATCCACATACATACCTTATTCATAACGAGACATGTTGTGTGGAAGATTGTCTAGTGATGGGCCATAACTTGAGTGTTCACCATCGTGCTAAAAACAAGTTTTGTCATGAGTAGTTCTCAACTTTCTAGGAACTCGATCTTGTCGCTTTCATCTTAATGTAATTCCTTCTTGTTTACAGACGTATATTATCTACAATTAAAAAGGGTCATGATGCGAGTGTTAGGGGAGTCGCTTGCCATATATCCTACTCACTTACACTTAAAACATATCAGCTCATGAGTACAAATTGGCTTAGAAGGAATTAATTTGTTACCTTCTGCTATGATATCCCTTGATGGCTTGGGAGCTTTACTCTAGGAACGATAGTATGTTCTTTATTTATCCGGTGTTCTTAAAGGTTGTCATATTGACCATGGGTGTTGTGTCATTCTTCGACTTGTTTCATTGCTTCACGTTGATCTATTTACTTAATTTGGATTGACAGATGAAAATATCTAACAACTCAATGTAATTTTGTCTTTCTACATTTCTTTCAATATGTTTATTTAAAAAAAAAACAGGAAGTTGAACCCTTATAGTTTCTTCATCTTTATCATTTCTGGTCAATTACAAACATTCTCAAAATTTTCACTAAATTCTTCCAGAGTTTTACTACCTTGTGTTAACTTTTTGTACCCTCATTGCAAATCCTTATGGAAATGTGGTGGTACTACATGTAGCGACTTGCTAAAGATGCATTTGATATTCATCCACCGTTCTAAACAAAATAGACTTTCGGGTCAACACATCCAACAAAAGTAGATGGTTTAAACTTTAACATTTTCCGTAATTTTATTTTGCTGGCTACGAGGCCATTCTTCATCTAACTCTTCCTCCTCACGGATGATGTGGCATCACCTTGGTCACCGAGGCAACTCTTTGTCTTCCTCCTCATGATCAGGTCGAGGTTGTGCACACTGTTCTCATCATCTAGGATGAGGATCTGGTTGTGCTACATCGTCCATGTCGTTTTCACGAATCCATGGTGCATCACATCATTGGAGCATTAGCAAATTTTACATCGAGTTAATTATTGTTGAGAATTCTCCCTTTTATTGAGACATATTCTTGGTACTTTTTTTAGTTTTATTAAAAACAAACCAAAGAAAGGATTAGTACAAAAAAAACATAATTTAAAGGATAGAAGCAAATATTTGGTTCTTGAACGGGATGTGATACAAAATATTACATGCTCAAATCTTGGATATCAAGACATGCAAGAAATTCGTTAGAATTGTTCTCTTGAGTAGGATTCTTAAGACTGTAGCGGATCTCTTGCTTGACCTAGGGACACTCTTCAAAACCTCATCGGGTTGATGGTAGTGGATATGATCACACGAGGTAAAATTAGTTCCGTGAGACGAAGGTGATGGAAGAATATGGTTTGACGGAGGGAAAGATACAACAAGGTGTGAGGCGTTTGGCGCAACAAGTTAAAGGCGTTGTGTTCTTGATTAATCGTCAAGAAAAAAAGGTTTATTTCTTAGAAATATTCATTTAAATTTACAAAGGGAGTGATGCCCTATACATAGTAGAGGCTACATGTGAAAAGAAGGAAAATGTATCAACCATAATCACAAATTGATCAACAAGCCGTTAATAAGAAATTCTAGCCGTTGGAAACCTTCGTAGGGGAAAGTAGAGGATCCGCTAGGATTTAAATTTGGTTGAAAGATTTTCTAGACGGTTGAAAGGATACGGAAAGATATTTAGGTGTGCAGATTGAAGTCCGGTTCAATGGAGTTTGATCGAAATCTTGTTTTTCTGTTGAGTTGGATCGAAATCTTGTTTTTGGAAAAAAAAGTCTCGCATGTCTCATTCGATATCTCTTGTTATGTTCGGCAAACTCATGGCCATCTACTTGTGAGTACACCATTTGGAAAATCGATCCTCTGAGGGCCTTGAGTTAGCTCCTCATCTATGTGACCCTCCCTTGATACCACTTCATGGTTGATGTGCTCATCATATTGGAGCGATTTCTAGATTTCAAGCATGATACATAGAAGTTTACGCTCATAAATCGATTACAATTGCTCTTCTGAAAAATGCAATAAGATGGTGATTTTGCATCATTACAATCTCCTTAATAATTTCAATGATGTGATAATTTCGTCGATGTAAGAAAAAAAAGGACAAAGATATTGAGTGGTAAATTTTATTTCCAAGAAAAGGGAAATAGGACGACAAAGGCTGATGGAAAAAATGGAAAAGAAAAAAAATCGAAGGTTCTAGTACCCAAAAGAACTGAAATAAAACGGGTAAGATGTTGCCACACAAGCAATTGTACGGTTAACCAATACTTGTGTTTTAGTAGTAATCGCCTGCCCAACCAGTGTAATTGAAGAAATTGGTGAAAGCACAGAGGACAAAATCTAGGTTTAGGTTATGTGAAGCTTCTGAGGAGAGAGAGGAAATGAAGAACAGACGGTGGATATCATCAGACCGTGTGAAGATCCAAGGGTCGAAAAAAAAACCTTCCCCAAACAGTACAAAGAGTTGATCTAACGGCAAATAAATGGTCAACACATCTAAAAACAAAATCCAAAGACCGAAAACGTGACACGTGTCATATTTTACTATTCACTATAACATCTGCTTTAGTATATATAAGACTAGTATTTACTCTACAAAAAGCGTTATCATATTTTGCATCAATTTAATCGATACGCCTTTTGTTCATGTCGGTCTATTGCAATAGAATTAGGTATTGCATGTTCATTTAGTAGAATCAGAATCAGTGTTTGAATTAAGATTTTAAGTTTAATTTTGTATTTGTTTTGGAACCTTAATACTAAGTCTAAACACAATGATTAAAATTATATTCCGAAAGTGGATTTATAGATACTGCAGAGTTATTCTAGCATTTTGTGTGCTTCATTTCGATATTTGTAGATAAATAAGAAGTTGAAGCTAAACGTGGATTAATGAAGCCAAATTATCAGTTTAAAGATAAGCTCGACTCGAGTTATCCAGGAAAAACAAATGGCAAACTCCAAATTTAGACTCCACCCGTGCTAGCTATAAGCCACCCGAGCTAACGGTTGTTGAACGTATTCTTTTTTAAACTTAAAATCCTTTTCCAAATTGAATTCACCTACAATGAATTTAAGATTTCACTACATACGAATATTATAATTATTTTTATGTTACGAAGGTAATGGTTTCTTTTCCTAGGATTTCTAAAACCTATACCAATGCATAGGACATCCATAGCGCTCGGAGAGCTGAGTTATACAAATAGAGATAGTCCATAACATGATTTTAAAGCTTTTTGAACATACAGAACACTTGTGAATGCAAAAATGGAGTAATTTCCTTATTATTATTTTAGAAGATTGATGTGCGTTAAACTCAAGTAATAATACCTAGACTAACGCTTCCGCAAGGATACGGATCGTATAGTAACTAGGGTCGAACACAAAGAATTGATGCAGCTTCTAAGTTATTAAACTAATGGATAAGACATATAAATTGGATGATGATGGAATTGTGAATGAAACAAACTAAACTAATGGATGAGCTAAACTTATGACTAAGCACCATGGGTATCGAGAGTTTGCACAACGATGTAACGAAGTTCTAAAATGATAATTGGTCTTAGGTACTATCATGTGTTCAGAGAATTCAAGCTCTCCTATAGGAACTAACTGGCGTAGACTTGTCCACTATCTAGCATGCATATACCAATATATCTAGTGCGCATCTTACATGCATAGACGCATTACGACCGCTATCCTAATCCCTAGATTCAATCGATTGACCTGGCGTAGATTCTAAACCGATTAAACCCTAAATCATGGCTAAGTTCCAAAGTCTAATGCCCTGGCGTAGATTTATTAGAATGGATACTAGCACAAGTACTTCAAAGGATAAACCACCATGTAAAACAACGCGTCACATGAACGCAAGCCTAAGCGTACCAAGTTCAGACTTCTATCAACCGAAAGTCTCAAACCATGCAATCCTACCAATGACCTAAGTTAGTCCATACTCCTAAACAATGTCCAAGCGATCTCCATACCAACTCTCCTAAGCTTGAGATATCATTGAACTCACATTCTCGTTCTTATTCTTTTTGTTTTTCTTTTTCTTTCTTCTTTCTTTTTTTTCTATGGTTCCACTCTTAGTTCCTAGGACGTCGAAGTCGAAGAGGTTGGCTTTCTACTTAGACCCAGGCTGCCTATGGCACACTCATAAGGTTTAGTAACCTTAGCAGAGTGAAGAGATGCGTCATTGAAGCTTATTTTTCTAATT
>CM071864.1:15413143-15424809 GCA_036759665.1 Gynandropsis gynandra
CTCGGGAACACGTATGCCCTCCGGTCATTCGTTGGAGATTGCAACAAAGGCCCGTTGGGAATGCAGGACATCACGGCAATTTAATGCGTCCGTTGAGATGACGTGTTTTCCAACGGGCATCCGTTGAACAGTTCTTATTTCAACACAAATCACAATCTCAAAATCCTCTCAAATTCACATTTCATCCACAAACACTTCGAAATCCTTAGAAAAACAATGAGACCGAGACGGTTTATAGGAACGGGCATCCGTTACAAATATTTTCAATGGGCGTTCGTTACAACATTCCAACGGATATTTCCATTGGAATATCCGTTACAATTTTGCAACGGATATTATCCGTTACAAGCCTGTTGCGAATTGCAACGGATCCAGATTTCCAACGAACGATATTCCAACGACGAAGTGCATGTCCGTTGGAAATTGCCTGTTTTTTTGTAGTGGTTGAAATTGTGACTTTCGAGGTTTTCGTTGGGATATTTCAACGTAATTTTCAAACAGTAATCTGTTGCATTTTTCAACGGTAATTTATTGCAATTCATAACAAATGTCTGTTGAAAAAAAACTATTTAATATATTTTCAAAAAAAATATATCATCGTCTTCAAATAGAGATATATATATATATAGATCAAGATAGTGGATGTATAGAAGAAAAGACCCCGTAACCGAGGAAGTTACTCAAGAATTCTTACACGGATTAGAGCAATTCATAGTTTTGCATCAATTTAACCTTTGTGTCAAGAACGTGGGACAATGTTATGTCCCTGCAAAAAATGCAAAAATATGAAGTATCGAAGTCAAGAAATTGTTTGCAAACATCTTTACAAGGTGGGTTTCATAGAGAATTACAAAATTGGTTTATTTCACAGCGAAACTTGTGGTGTTAGAGATATTGTGCAAGAAGCACACGAAATAGAAAGAAATGAAAAAGTTGTTTATGAAGTATCGACGACCAATCCATATGTGGAAATGGTGTCAAACGCTTTTCCTGAAGATGGTCATGAACAACCGCACGAAGAGATGGCGAACATCGAGGCACGCCGATTTTTTAACCTATTGGATTCGGCAAAACAACCTATATATGAAGGTTTTCGTGAAGGTCAGTCTCGTTTATCTTTGTCATCAAGATTGATGATTACAAAAAAAGACTACAATGTTGCTGAAAATTGAATGGATTCATTTTGCAAAACAATGTGTGAATATTTAACAAAACGAAATCAGACCCCCGAGACATACTACAAAACAAAGAATGTTTTAAAAGATTTGGGAATACCGCATGAAAAAATTGATGTTTGTAGAAACAATTGCTTATTGTTTTGGGGAAATCATAAAAATATATTGGAATGCAAATTTTGTGGTGCAAGCATATTTCGTCAAAAAAACCATCTTCACGTAAATATGTACTGTACAAAAAAATATTCTATATGCCTCTAGCAAAAAGGTTGAGAAGGTTATTTGAATCGAAAAAACCGTTGTGGCAATGAGATGGCACGTAGAACACTCGAAGGGCGAATAGATACTACAACATCCATCAGATGGTAAGGCTTGGAAAATTTTTCAATGGAATATTTCCCCAGTTCACTATGAGACGAGAAATGTTTATCTTTACCTGTACACCGATTGTTTTAGTCCATATGGACAATCTGGAAGTCAATATTCTTTGTGGCCGGTGATTTTCTCTCTTCTTATAATTTACCTCTCGATATGTGTTTGAAAAGAGAAGTAATGTTTTTGACGTTGCTGATTCCAGGACCTAAACATCCGAAGAAAAGTTTTGATGTCTTTTTGCAGCCATTGATTCATTAATTAAGATATTTGTAGAATGATGGAATTCTTGCTTATAACGTGAGTACGAAGCAAAATTTCACATTGAAAGCGGACATGTTGTGGACAATTAGCGACTTTCTTACCTATGGAATGTATCTAGATGGAGTATGCACGGGATATTGGCATGTACCTATTGTATGGAGGACATGAATTCATTTTAACTAGTACATGAGAAGAACCCATGTTGGTTTGATTGTCATAGAAGATTTCTTCCCCGTGGACATGCGTTCAGACAAGATAAAAAAAAAATATTTTCGAAAGAACGTGGTACAACAAGAAGAGGCACCATGCATGCAAACTGGAACGCAAATCCCTTATGACTGATTAAACACAATGGGAGATTTACAAGAATCGATCGAATTTGGTGGAGATCGTGGGCATCGAAAACCAAAAGGCCACGGTGAATGGCATAACTGGTATAAATGTAGTATCTTTTGCCAACTACCATATTGGAAATCACTATTATTACGTCATAATTTGGATGTTATGCATATCGAAAAGAACTTTTTCGATAACATCATCAACATTGTTTTGAATGTGATGGGGAAAACTAAGGATAATATACAATCAAAAGACCAAGGTGAATGGCATAATTGGTATAAACGTAGTATCTATTGGGAACTACCATATTGGAAATCACTGATATTTGGATGTTAGGCATATCCAAAAGAACTTTTTCGATAACATCATCAACATTGTTTTGAATGTGACGGGGAAAACTAAGGATAATATACAATCAAGAAAATATTTGAAGATAATATGTCAAAGACCGGAGTTGGAGTTAAGAGATGGAAGGGCACCTATCCCACTATTAAGATTGTCTGGGCCAGCGAAATATGCATTATTAAGATGGTTAAAAGAAGACGTTAAGTTTCCAGATAGATATGCATCGAACATTGCTCGGTGTGTTGATATTGTTGATTCGAGGCTGATAGGGTTGAAAAGTCACAATTGTCACGTTTTCATGCGGTGACTCATTCCAATTGCATTTGTCGAGCTCTTACCACGAAACGTTCACGATGTGCTATGCAGAATTAGCATATTTTTCAGAGATATATGTTCCAAAAATATAAAAGGGATAACTTGGAATTAATGAAAAACAATATCTCTGAAGTATTATGCTCATTGGAAAACAATTATGTCTTTCTTCTTCGATGTCATGAAACATTTGCTATACATTTACCTGATGAGGCAATACTCGGTGGCCAGTTCCATTCAGATGGATGTATCCTTTCGAAAGGTTTTTCTTTAATCCAAAGAAAAAAGCAAAAAACAAAGCAGCGCTTGAAGGATCTATTTTTAACCAATACTTGTTGGAAGAAATCACATATTTCAGCATATTTTATTTCGTGTCGCATATTCCGACGAAACAAAGACGCAAAGTGGAAGACCACACAAACTATCTATATCAATATAATCTGTAATTTGGCACGATTCCTGAGATATTTACAACGATTGGATGTACATAAGGTAAATCCGAAGAATATTGGCTAATACTAGAGGAGTATAATCCCATCCACACATATATATTACTAAATTGTCAAGATCTATTACCTTTCGAAAGGTACAAAACAATGAAAATCGATCTTATAAACACAAATATATATATATATATTTAAAATTATATGTGTTAACGTTCTTTCATTACAGGATATTTGATAAAGAAGTAATGGGTACATATCCTCATGCAGATGAACTCATAGAAATGAAACTTCAACATTATGGATCATGGTTGAGAGATTACGTATGTAAACGTATATTTGTATGTTATATATATATATATAGAATTTTATATATATAAATAAAATGTTATTATGTTATAAAGTGTTCATTTTTTTATGTTATATAGGTCAAATCTTCTGATAAGAGACATCCTATATGGTTAAAAGATTTGGCCAATGGTCCTGCACGAAATAATATTGTGTGTTGGCCAATTTAGTTTACTCGTGGATACACATTTCACATGTACGACACGGAAAACATATAATCACATACAATTATAACGTTAGAATTAATAGTGAAATAAAAGGTGATAATTTCTACAACATTTTGCACCAAATCCTACAGGTGGAATATCTCAGTCTAATTGAATTAAAGGTAATGCTTTCTAAATGTAAGTGGCTCGACCCAACCGTAGGACGTAATGCACGAAAAAATCGATGGGAGGAATTGATATCAATCCGGTACGACAATATTGTAAGTATGATCCATTCACCACAATAGATCAAGTAGATCAAGTATGTTATGTGAAATATCCAACACCATTGAAACGTCGAAGAGAGGAGTGGTGTGCCGTTGTAAAGATCAAGCCGAGATGAGTTATAAGCACGGATGAAAAGGAAGATCCATTGCAAACGATCATCCGGAGCCGATACAATATAGTAAGACAATAATTACATAATTTAGATTGTATTTATTTATAAATATTGTCTAATAATTTGATTTTCACATGCAAGTTTGATGTGGATGATGATCTGAAACATACGAACAACAACATCATTCAAGGATCGCTCCAAGATCGATTGTACTAATCATGACAAGTGACGCCAGAAGTCATCTCCGCCAATGGTGGTGTACATTCATCGTAAGTAAAATTTTAATATGCAATTTAACTTTTGAATTGATATATACTTTTATCTATTAACTAATTTGTTTTAATTTAATTTTGCAACGCATATATAGATGGTGGAAGAAGGATGTGTTGCGCATCTACACTGCTTGGATGCACGACATACAAGCCCGGTTGTGCTTGATGATGAACAACGCCAAGCGCAACTTTTACAAGAAATATGCCAAACCGACCTAGGAAACGAACGAGGTATTCGACCAACTCGTCCAACATTGGGAGTCCGAGGACTTCAAGGCCAAGAGCGAGAAGGCAAAGAAATGTCGGTACGGCGAGATGGTTCCTGGAGATTGACCGCATCGCCATACTTCGGGATCCAAATCAATCTAGAAAAGAAAGAAAGAATTGGTAAATTTTATTTCAATGCATTATTTAAATTTTATTATTATCTAATTATATAACTATAATTTTACAGATGTAGAGAATCGGACGAGAACTGACTCTTCTTGAGCTGGTTGTGGAATCCCACGCCAAGAAGAATTCCGTCGTCGGGGAAGAGAGAGACAAACCTGAACTCGTCGACCCTCGGGCAGAATGGACCGTGAATATTGTGACGGATAAGATCACACAGTAATCACAAGCCAGCGGTTCAACTCCCGACGATCTCAGTCCTCTACAAAAGGACAATGTTTATTAGAAGGTAAATAATAAGATTATTGTTTATAAATTTTTATTTTAATAAAATAGTTTTTAACGATGCTAACTTTAATGTGTTTGTGCACTCCAAAAGGATATCGTCGAGGATGCTACGATGGTACTCCTCGTGGTTCAAGAGATTTACACGTAAGAACAGCGTATCAAGCATCTGGAAACCACACTTCCTGGGAACGCAAGATGCTCTTCAGGTAATGCAGTCAAAGCTTCAAGAAACTCGAGCAAAGATGCGTCACATGGAGAGCATAATCTAATTGCTAACTCGTTGAGCATACAACAACGACAGGGGAACAATGCGACAACAAGACCCGGTAATCGACTCTGATGCAACACCTTAACGATGAGTTAGCGATCACGGGGATGATGATGGTGCAACTAATTTTGACAATATGTAAAATTAATTACAATTTTAATATGTAAAAAAATTTTATATTAATTAATGTTTTTATTTTTTTTAGTTTTTTTATTTAATTTTTTTACTTTTTTCCATTGGAATTGAAATTCCCGCCATCGTTGCAACGGAAATCCATTGTTAGTTCCCGCCATACTGCCAACGGGTATCCATAGAAGCAAACTATTTCCCGCCATTTTAGTGTCAACGGACGTATCACGGATATCCGTTACAACCTTTCAACAGTCATCCATTGCATTGCTTGTAACGAGCATCCGTTGCACCGTTTGTAACGGGCATCTGTTGCCACCTCCAACGGATTTGTCCATTGCAAGTCCGTTGACATTATTTCAACGAATAATATCAGTTGCATGCCCGTTACAAATCGCAACAAATGCGGATTTGCAACGAGCGATTCCAAACGGATCCTGATCCATAGGAATCCGTTCTAAACCGTTCTTTTCAACAAAATCATGGTGATTTCCAACAAATATGTATGTTAGAAATAGCATGTTTTTTGTAGAGCGAGTGCGTTCTGGTCATGCTATCTCCACGGGGTGGATGTCTTGATGTTCATGTTGAACTTCCTCAGCTAGTTCATTCGTCGTGTTAATGTGCATTACGGGTTCATTCATGTATGGTTTCTTTAGCGGATCATCGAGCTTGAACTCAATGGACTTGGCTCCGAACTTCATGATTAGTTTTTGTCGTGTAGAGGAATGGTCTTCCCAAAATGGTCTTCCCAAAATGATGGGTGGTGGCCTCGGGGCTGGTGGCACGTAGGCCGGCTCCTTCTCCTTTCCTTGCCGGTGTCTTCTTCTTCCACGCTTTGAGCAATGGGTCGTTCATTTGTATTGCTTGGAGGCTCTTCTCTTGTGGTTGTGCAAGGCATAGGTTGTTCCACCGTCTTGTCATTCCTCAAATAGATGGCATTGATTTATGCTGGGGGGTTTGCCTCGGGCTTCCCAGGGAGCTCTCTAGGCTGTCGGTTGGACCCTTGCGCCAGCTGTGCCACTTTTGTATCTAGATGTTTTAGGTGTGCTTGGAAGCTCTCTATTTTCTTCCTCATGTCATCTTTCTCAACCTTGATTTCTCCAAGCGCGTAGCCGTGATTCTTCTATACCTGCAGCAACAATTTCAACATAGAAAGAACGTCGGAGTTAGCTGAGGGTTATGCGGGTTGCTAGTATCCTTGGTCCTCGGCACTCCCTCTCTGCTGGAAACCTTGGTTATGGTTTCTGACCATCATCCGTGGTTGAAAGTCCTGTGGGTTTGCCACAAACTTGTATTGCCATAAGAGAGGTCGGGATGACTCTTGATGTAGTTGTGTTGGTGAGGCCGGTAATTGACGTTGGTTACTTCCTCGATCCCCCGGCCTATAAATGCGTCTGTCCTGTTGTTCTATGTGTAGACTCGCCATCATCCTGTAAATCTTAGAAACTTGATGCTTTATGTTAGTTAAATCCGGGTTAGCGATACTTACCTTATTTATATAACCTTTGGATTGTAATCTCCAACATTCTTGCCCCTCTCCCTTGTCATGTTCTCAATCAGGTTCTCGAGTTGTTGGAAAGTAAGATTGCTGAGGGAGCCACCACCCGCTGCTACAATCATGAAACATGTGGTCTCTTGGAGTCCTTGCATGAAACTAATGATGAGGTACCTCTTGTCCATCCCATGATGTGGACAAATGCGCTGATATCTCTTGAATCGCTCCCATGCATCACGTAGACTATCACCTCTTTCTTGAAGAAACAAATTGATTCAGCTCTTGGCTAGAAAAGTCCTATGATCTGGGAAGAGTTGCTACATGAATCGTTGCTCTAGCTCATTCCATGAGGTGATGGAAGCGGTGGGCAGGTCGAATAGCCAACTTTTTGTTGCGTCTTTCAGTGAGAATGGGAATGCGGATAGGTATAAGTCTTCACGTGTGACTACCATGCCCATTTTGGTAGTGCTGTAGAGCATCTTGAAGTCAGTAAGGTGTGCATTCGGGACCTCATTCTCCATTCCTTTGAAAGGTGAATTGCTGAGCATCTGGATGAAAGCCGGTTGCAGCTCAATTTGGTTTACTGTCGGACGGGCCATGCATGATAGCAACTGGGTATGCTTTGGAGCTATGTAAGCTTCGTAGGTTTCTTTGGCAGCGTCCATCTCGGGTTCAGTAGTGTTGCTTTCTCTGTTACTTGTGTTGGAGCTTCTAATGGGTACCTACACAAGAATAGACGAGTAACCAAAGGCAAGATACAAATCTGATGTAGATAGAAAAGATTCGATAAAGGGAAAATAAAAATGCAGAAAAACAACTAAGACTCTTGAAAGGATTAAATCTTAATCTAGTGAATTCTTAATCTAGACTGTAATTAGTCCCCGACAACGGCGCCAAAAACTTGATGAGCGCATACTATCAAGTAATAAAATGCCTAATATTCACTTACCGCAAGAATATGGATCAGTGTAATACCAGGGTCTAACTCTAGGGACTAATGCAGCCTAAGCTAAAAAAGTAACTAAACTAAGACGGATGAAAGTAATGGTGATGTGGGCTAAAATCTGAGAATGCTAAATTGAAATATCATAAATCATGCAATCCTAAACTCAAAAGATCATAAATCAATCAAACTTTCTTGATAACGGGGAATTCATGCGTGCAATTAGAGAATGATTCTCTCGACACCTAAACTCATTACCACAATAACATGAAATCCTACCTCCCAGCATCAATTAACACGTAATTACAGTAGCATTAAGCATGCAATCCTAATTCCTGAGTCAATTAACTAATCAGTCAGATTCTCATTAACCAACTCAGTCAACAATCAATATTCCCAGATTCATAATCTAACCTCCCATATAAACATGAATCCTAAGTTACTGAGCGGCCAACATAAGTATGGAATGTTCATAACATTGATCGTAGAACCAAAATACAAGAAACTTTGAAAGATCTAAGCATTCATGCATAAACATAAGCATCCCTTACGAAACAGGTGTCCATAACCCATAGCTAAAGGCTTACTCACTCATGGAGTTTGCTGTAAAACAAGAGAAAACAACAATAACCATGATAAAGAGTAGAGAATGTGATGCTTTGGACTTTCCTATCTCGTCACCAACGTTCCGATGTTATTTCCTTGCTTCCGAACTCCTTTTGAGCTCTCCTCCGTGTCTTTTTCGTCCACCTTATTCTGATTGGTTTCCCTTGTATTTAATGGCAGCACTCCTCTCTTTTTCCTTCTTTTTAACAATTTTTAGGGTTATTGTCTCGGCACGCGACCCGCTCAGGCTAGGAGCCACCCCGAGCGAGCTCTCGTTGCTTCAACCGAGCGAGCTTGGTGATATCCCGAGGCGTGCTAAATTTCTGGACGTGCAGCCCATGCGGGCTAAGGAGACCATCCCACGCGGGCTAAGGAGACCACCCCATGCGGGTTCATGGCTTTTCATGGGGCATGGCCTTTGTTTGCTCCTTTTGATCGATGCTCGGGTATTCCATGCTATTCCTTGGCCCGAATCTGCTCCAAGTGGTTTGTAGCTCCAAGTATGTGTAGTGGACACCAAGAATCTACATCTTTAAGATCGATTATGCCTTGTCGCCTTAAAACCTGAAAATAAACAAAAGGACTAGATAGAGGACATTCATGTTGGTTTTGTAACGCGTGGTATGCAAACTATGCTAAAATGATCTAAATGCGTACCTTAAAACTAACTCACACTACGTGTTACAGATGCCACCATTTGAAAATGTAAACAAGGAATGGTCAAATAAGGATTGACAAAATCCATATGATTTGAGAGAGTGATTGAACATGGAAAACCAACATCAATGAGCTTGTTTTAAACCACACAAAGACTTGCGAAGATGACATACAATATAAGTAAAGATTCATGTGGTAGAAAACCAAGAGGAGTCTTCATGTAGACTTCTCCATGCAAATCTCTATATAGAAATGCATTATGTACATCCATTTTGTGTATTTCGCAATGACGCAGCGTCTATCCCAAGAACAATACGCATCATAACCATCTTAGCTAATGGAGCGAAAGTCTCCTCACAGTTAATGCCATTAACTTCGTTATTGCCAAGAAAAAACTTGTATCGTTCAATCATGACATTAGAACAATACTTTATCTTGAAAACGCATTTACATACAATCGGCTTTTTGTCTGGTGGTAAGGGAACCAGTGTCCATTTGTCATTATCTTCAAGAGCTTTAATTTCAACGGTCATGGAATACTTCTAATTTTAACGGTCAAGGCTTCATGGTAAGATGGTGGTTCATGTCCAACAATTATAGCAATAAGAAAAACACGATGATGAGGTGCAAATTTTTCACAACTAACGTACTTTTCACTCGAATAAAGAGAAAGAGAAGAGGTGGTAATGTGACATGAGACAATAATTGTAGTCATGACGAAATCTTTCAAGCGTCTAGATGGAATCTTAATACATCGTCTTATTCCACGGTCTGGTTGACAATGGTCTAAGGAAGAAGATTGAACAATAGGCAATGATTAAATGGAAGTCAATGGGAATTCCATGTTCTCATCTGAAACAACAGGTGTTGTTAATGAAGACACAGTTATAGGAAGATGTTAATGAAACAAGTCTTGCCAAACCCAATCCATGACAGAAGAAAATATTGGCGTTGGGAGAACATGTTGATGAGAACAGAAAAATTTCCTCACGAAAGATAGCATCACGAGACACAAAAAAATGTGACGGTCAAGAACATAAATACGCCATCCATTCTTTCCAAATGGATAAATCTCAAAGATATATCGATAACTACTACTACCAAATGTGTTTATTGGTTATGAACATAAAAGAGAACCAAAAAACTCGAAGTATGAATAAATAGATTTTGATCCATGGAGAATTTCAAATTGGATGATTCATCCTACCAATGAGTCATCTGAGAATGCAATCTTGGTTTTAAGGGTATTTTTTATCCAAGAATTCAGTTGGATTTTAGGGCGAACCCTCCTATCCCAATATCCAAAATTTTGCGAATTTTAGGGCCAAACTTTGTATCCTAGTATGCAAATTCGGGTATCAAAGCCGATCACGAAATATTTAAGAAGAATTTCTTCATAGATTTAGTGCGATGCAAAGATTCCATAACCATTCATCATATTTTTTCTGTGAAGCTACGGTTGCAAAAGAATTAGACCGAGATTGTCGCTGGGAGTGATATAGTAAGGATTGATGGTTCGTCGAGATGATTCTGAGAATCAAACTGAAAATCTGTTTTCCAGTAACAGCATATCCCTTTATTGAAGGCTCTGACCCAGAGCCGGAATCGTGAGAGAAATAGGCTGACGAAGGAGAAACTCAACCGGAATCAAAAGCATCCGCAAAAACGGTGAAGATGTTGTAAGCTCAGGCCGTCAAGAGAACCCCTTGAGTCACCACAGCCGCGAGACGAAGAATTCCCGTGTCCCGGATCGCCTCAACAACGAGACGCCAGGTCTTCACGTCCCGGGACGACTTAACTCCGAGACGCAAAGTCACAACGCCTCGGGTCGCCTGAACTGCGAGATGGTTAAACCACACGACCCGGGTCGCCTAAGTTGCGGTACACCAAGACACATTGCCTCGGGTCGCCTGAATGATGAGATATCAAGATCACTCGACCCAGGCCCTCCAAGCTGTGAGACGCCAGGTCTTCACGTCTCGAGTCGCTTCCATAACGAGACTTCGAGACACCACGACCCGAGTCGTTGATCATCTCGTTTTCGTACGAATTTCTTGCACGATTTAGGAGACGTTTTTGATACATATGTGATGTTTTACGTATGATTCCGTTTCCGTTTTACTTGTTTTCGTGTTTTCATATTTTTACAGGTCTTTACGCGTATTTGGATCATTTTGGAGCTGAAAGGACATGCACGGAGCTAAGGAGCAACTTCGAGGATCATCACGGGACGAACGGGACGAGATTGAGCATGGAAAGCCTCCACCCGGTCGGGCACAACTCTTGCACGACTGGGCAAAACCTACGGCCAAACTTGTGCGCATTTCTGCATGACTCGGGAAACAATACCCGACCTACTGCCTTGTGCCCGAGCGGGTGCACATACCATGCTCGATCGGGCATGTATTCCAGCCACACAACTCGTGCGTTCCACCCTAGCCGCACCCGAGCGGGCACAATGACCACCCGAG
>CM071864.1:15425256-15465355 GCA_036759665.1 Gynandropsis gynandra
TGAATCATAGAGCCTATGGGTTTAGTTCAAGGTGTCAGCCACGAAAGTAGGGGGCAGCTTGTCTAGATCACGTGTCTATGCCTCGAGAGAGGGTAGATATCATATTAGGATCATCCGTCTTAGATAGCTTTAACTGGGATTACATGATAGATAGGTTGATCGTTGGTTTCGGTAGTCTTGAAACCGGTTTCCTAGGACGTTTGTCTTATCGTTAGAACCCAAGTAGTTTATTTACCTTCAGTATTTCAATTCTTCATCCACATTCTTTCGTTAGCAAGTTTGATTCCTAGTTCGAGTTTAGGTAGTGTTGCGTAGTCTCTGTGGGATCGACACCTAAAATACTACAAACGTGCCGTGCACTTACGGGTAGTTTAGGTTATTTTATTTAACTCTGATAACGCATCAGTCGTCCCAACTACGAGACACCAAATATTAACGTCTCGGGTCGTCCCAATACCAAGACGCCAAGACACCACGACCCAAGAAGCCTCAGCCACCAGATGCCAAGCCCACATGTCACGGGTCACCTCGACAGCGGGACATCAAATCTTCACGTCTCGGGCCGCTTCAACTGGGATACACCAGGATCTTACGTCTCGGGACGCCACAGCTTCAGGACGCCAGATCACGGACCACCAAGGACACCTGCACCAGAACCGCTCCAACAGAATCTGACATTTTCACCAGAAAAGGACAAACTAACCGCCTGACATTTGTACCAGCCGTGATGTCAGATGTCAGGGAATATTCTAGGGAAAAGTAGCCGTTAGATTTGTCTTCTAATCAAGCCAAAGTTTGCATAAAAGGACGCAGATGTATTAACAGCAAAATAACGAGATAATCATTTCAGAAACAATTTTCTCTGCATTCTCTCTAATTTCTCTTTAAGTTTTTATGGTATCAGAGCCTGTAGGGCTCCGGTTTTTCACCTAGAAATCAAACATGGAAGAGCAAGATCTCTTTCCATTCCCAGTCCACGTAAACATCTCAAATTTTATCACCTTTAAATTATCAAACACCAATTATCTGATATGGAAGACTCAAATAGAGTCCCTACTGGAGTCACAAGAACTCCATGGTTTTGTCACGGGTGAAACAGCCCTACCACCTCCAACCATTGCCACAACAAATGGTAATGAAGTTGTTCAAATTCCAAACCCTCAACACTCCTCATGGAAGAAAACAGACAATCTGGTGAGGTCCTGGATATGTGGGACACTCACAAAAGACGTCTTTGGACTCATTGTTGGGATTAAGACCTCCATTGGAGTATGGGAGGCACTAGCAAGACACTTTAATCAAATCTCTGTGTCAAGAGAGTTTGATCTTCTGGCATCCCTACAGACTATCTCATTAGAAGGAAAAACTACAACAGAATACATTAAGGAGTTCAAGTCTATATGTGATCATCTGGCAGCAATAGGGAAGCCGGTCTCAGATTCAATGAAAATATTCAGGTTCCTCCAAGGACTAGGGAAGGAATATGAAGCCTTCACCACTGACATTCACACGTCCATGCATAGGGATCCTTTTCCTACCTATGAGGATGTAGTGAGTCAGCTCACAAGCTTAGCATTGAGCAGTAGGATGCACAGGCCGCCAGAAGTCTCACACCTCCATGCTTTTACTACACAAACTGGTAACAACCATTCATTCTCTCCTGGACACACAAATAACTCAAACTACAGGAGAGGTAACTACTCTTACTCTAGAGGTCAGAATAGGTTCCAAAGAGGCCGTTCAAACTTTACTTCTAGGGGACGTGGTTTTACACAAAAACTTTACTCTAGTAGTACCCCTATCCCCTCACAAAAGATAACCAAAAACCCTGGTAACACAAGACTATTATGTCAAATCTGTGGAAAACCAGGTCATGAAGCACTAAAGTGTTGGCATAGATTTGATAACTCTTTTCAATGTCAAGAAATACCACAAGCTCTAAATACTTTTCAAGTCACTGATACATCAGGAAGAGAGTGGTACCCGGACTCAGGAGCCAGCTCACACATGACCAGCTCAACCTTGAATCTCACAAATCATGGAGTCTATGGTGGTTCAGACAATGTGATGGTTGGAGACGGGTCACTCCTACCCATAACGCATGTGGGATCAACTAATCTAGCCTCAACATCAGGTACCCTCCACTTACAAAACATTCTGGTAGTACCTGGCCTGAAAAAGTCCTTACTCTCTATTTCACAAATTACGTCAGATATGCCCTGTTATGTTCTTTTTTACTCTAATGGTGTTATGATAAAGGACCAACAAACTCACGAGACACTGGCAAGGGGCTTCAAGACTAATGGACTTTATGTCCTTGAGTCTTCAGCACCACAGGCGTTGTTTTCAGTTAGACAAAGGACTGCATCAGTAGATACCTGGCACAGGAGGCTAGGTCATCCACATGAAGAAGTACTTCACAAATTGCGTCTCACCGGCTTAATAAAATTTCAGAATATTTCCCTAAACTTTTGTGATTCCTTTCATATCTCTAAGAATTAGACTTCCTTTTAATGATTCAAACTCTAAGACTTCTGAACCTTTAGAACTTTTGCATTGTGACCTATGGGGTTTCTTCACCTATTACATGTGTTCAAGGTTTTAAATTCTATGTTGTTTTCATTGATGATTTCACCCGGTTCAGCTGGCTTTATCCACTAAAAACTAAGTCTGAATTTTTCTCAGTATTTGTTGATTTTCAAACACAAGTTGAGCTACATTTAAAAAAAAATCAAGTCATTTCAATGTGATGGTGGTGGAGAATTCAATAGTCATCACTTCACAAGACATCTAGCAAAAGGAGGGATTAAACTACGTGTGTCTTGTCCCCATACTCCAACCCAAAATGGGGTATCAGAAAGGAAGCACAGACACCTAGTTGACCTCGGACTATCTATGTTGTTTCAAGGGCAGGTACCCCTCATCTACTGGGTTGAAGCTTTCTTTACATCAAACTATCTCATTAACATTTTACCTTCTAAAAGCCTTAGATACAAAAGTCCCTACCAGCTATTATATCAAAAGGTTCCAGAATATACTGCACTCAGGGTTTTTGGAAGTTCTTGCTATCCATACCTGAGACCTTATTCCAGACACAAGCTGGAACCCCGCTCTCTACATTGCGTTTTCTTGGGTTACAGCAACAGACACAAAGGATATAGATGTTTATATCCCCCCAATGGCCGTGTTTACACAGTAAGACATGTTATATTTAACGAAGATCACTTTCCTTTCTCATCTGTCTACTCTAATTTTAGCTCCAGGTATGACACCCCTCTGCTGCAGGCCTGGCAGCAAGGATGCCAGGTAAGTATTTCTAATCCTACTCAATCTAATGTCTCAAATCCTGTATATCAGACACCAGTTACAGAAATAGATCCAAATCACCACATAAACAATTCAGGTCCAAATAACTTGGACAGATCCTGTGTGACCAGCGGCCATAACTCACCTATGGCTCATCCAAATGATGAGCCACTCCCCAGTGTCTCCCCACCACCCCAACCATCCCACCCTATGACAACTAGAGCCAAGTCTGGAATAATTAAACCAAATCCTAAGTATGCTCTATCTACAACATCCATTGTTCCATTTATCCCAAAAAATGTTACAGTTGTATTAAAACATGCAGGCTGGGCAGCCTCCATGAAAGATGAAATTTCAGCGTTAAACTTACAAAATACATGGGAATTAGTCCCACCTCAGCCTCACATTAACGTTTTAGGCTGCAAATGGGTTTTCAAACAGAAATTACGTCCTGATGGGACCTTAGAAAGACTTAAGTCTAGACTCGTAGCCAAAGGCTATCATCAAGAAGAGGGCATAGACTTCTTAGACACATACAGCCCGGTTGTTAAAACATCAACTATTAGAGTAGTTTTAAGTTTTGCAACCACACAAAAATGGCATATCAAACAATTAGATGTCAGTAATGCCTTCCTACATGGTGAACTTCAAGAATCTGTTTTCATGAAACAACCACCAGGTTTTGTGAATAAAATGTTCCCCAATCATGTCTGCAAATTGAAAAAGGCCCTTTACGGCTTAAAACAAGCTCCTAAGGCGTGGTTTAATAAATTTAGCTCCTACCTTCTTGAATTTAGGTTCGTCTGCAGTTCTACAGACCCTTCCCTTTTTATCTACAAACATCAAAATGTTACTCTTCTCCTACTGTTATATGTTGATAACATGCTTCTCACAGGGAATTCTGAATCTTTAATAAATTCTCTCATACAACAACTTAGTTCCAAATTCTCAATGAAAGACTTAGGACATCTCCATTATTTTTTAGGAATCCAAGTCCAGTACCATGACAGTGGTCTGTTCCTCCACCAGAGTCAATACACTGTAGACATTCTACACAAAACCGACATGTTATCAGCCAAACCACTTCCTACTCCAATGCCTTTGAAACACTCGTTTTCAGAACATATAGCCTATCCAAACCCCACAGAATTTCGTAGTGTTCTTGGTGCACTTCAGTATCTAACACTCACCAGACCAGACATTTCCTTTACTGTAAATTCACTATGTCAAAAAATGCACAATCCTTCACTTGGTGACTTTAAATTATTAAAACATTTACTACGATACTTAAAAGGTTCCATACATCAAGGACTTTACATTCATTCTCAAAGTTCACTAATCATGCATGCTTTCAGTGATAGTGACTGGGCAGGATGTCAGACAACCCGAAGATCCACCACTGGTTTTTGTGTATTCTTGGGGAGTAACCTCATATCTTGGTCCGCCAAACGTCAGCCAACCGTCTCCCGGACCTCCACCGAAGCTGAATATCGTGCCATGGCCACCTTAGCTGCAGAACTTACATGGCTATCCTTTCTTCTCCAGAACATTGGCATACCTCAACTTCAGCCTACCGTTCTTCACTGCGACAATCTCTCAGCTGTCTACCTGTCCACCAATCCTGGCTTCCACAAGCGCTCGAAACATATTGAGCTTGAATACCATTTTATTCGTAAAAAAGTTTCCCTTGGTTCCATCATAACTAGACATATTTCTTCTGCCTTTCAGGTCGCTGATATTTTCACAAAGACATTGCCCCGTAGACACTTCCATGATTTAAGACACAAACTTGGCCTTGGAGAACCTCCCAGCACAAGTTTGAGGAGGGATGTAAGCTCAGGCCGTCAAGAGAACCCCTTGAGTCACCACAGCCGCGAGACGAAGAATTCCCGCGTCCCGGATCGCCTCAACAACGAGACGCCAGGTCTTCGCGTCCCGGGACGACTTAACTCCTAGACGCAAAGTCACAACGCCTCGGGTCGCCTGAACTGCGAGATGGTTAAACCACACGACCCGGGTCGCCTAAGTTGCGGTACACCAAGATACATTGCCTCGGGTCGCCTGAATGATGAGATATCGAGATCACTCGACCCAGGCCCTCCAAGCTGTGAGACGCCAGGTCTCCGCGTCTCGAGTCGCTTCCATAACAAGACTTCGAGACACCACAACCCGAGACGTCCCAACTACGAGACACCAAATATTAACGTCTCGGGTCATCCCAATACCAAGACGCCAAGACACCACGACCCAAGAAGCCTCAGCCACGAGATGCCAAGCCCACATGTCACGGGTCACCTCGACAGCGGGACATCAAATCTTCACGTCTCGGGCCGCTTCAACAGGGATACACCAGGATCTCACGTCTCGGGACGCCACAGCTTCAGGACGCCAGATCACGGACCACCAAGGACACCTGCACCAGAACCGCTCCAACAGAATCTGACATTTTCACTAGAAAAGGACAAACTAACCGCCTGACATTTGTACCAGCCGTGATGTCAGATGTCAAGGAATATCCTAGAGAAAAGTAGCCGTTAGATTTGTCTTCTAATCAAGCCAAAGTTTTTATAAAAGGACGCAGATGTATTAACAGCAAAATAACGAGAAAATCATTTCAGAAACAATGTCTCTGCATTCTCTCTAATTTCTCTTTAAGTTTTTAGATGTATCTCACGACGCAGAAACCGTGGGAACCAAACCATGGAAAAACACAGACTCGGAATCAAACTGGAGAAACCGGAGAAACGGAATCAGAATCGGAACTGCAAGGAAGAAAATCACCCGGGGAGGAAAAGCCGACTCCGAGATGTAGCTCACGACGAAGAAGTTGCCTTAGGTCGCCGGAAAGTAAATAAGATCGAGGATGGCGTTCGATGAGGAAACAATTCGCTTTCGATGAGATCTGCGGAGCACCAGGAGCTCTCGCCGTCGTTGAGTCAGGTCGCCGAGAATATGTCTGCAAGTAGGGCGAGTCGTCAATGAAAAAAATCAGTCTTCGGCGATCTCAATGTTGTTGGTATCTTCGGTATGGCCCTTGATAACACGCAATCCGTAGTAGTTTTTATGTCATTCTTAGGTCTAGTTTTAGGTAGATTTATTAGATTTCATTCATTTATCGAGACTATTCGAGGATTTTATCTACATTTCGTGTTTGGTGTAGGAAACGAAGACATTACGAGAAACACGAGAGAAATCGGCAATTAACCCCAAAATGACAAGATTCAGCTTATACAAGACCGTGGATTGAAGTGAGCGCGCAAACACCGAGCGAAAGGAGCGAAAACGCCATTTTAGGACATGCCCGCTCGGGTAATGAAAGATGCCCGCTCGGGTAATTTGTGCCTTGACAACCCCGTAGCCTTACACGACTCGGGTGCCAAAGGGACATGATCGGGTATGTGTGCCCGATCGGGTGGAAATATTGTGCCCGCTCGGGTTGATGGTCATCAAAACATGCCGTAACTTTGCACGACTCGGGCTGAAGAAGAACACGATCGGGCAAAGGTGCCCGCTCGGGCGAATATGGATGCACACGGTCGGGTAAATAGCTTGCACGATCGGGTACAAGATGTGCCCGATCGGGTCCCTAGATCTCAACAACTTTCCTAAGTTTTGGTTCGGCCAAATCAAGGGAAATCAGATCTATTTAAAGGGGAATCGAGCAGAATTGAAAAGGGGGGACTCAAGGACGATTCAGTGCCATAGAAGACACACTTTGAAGGGTCGAGAAGGACGGATCTACGGATCCGAGGCATGGAGGATCTAATGAAGACATAGGGAGTCATCTCTTTCTCTATCTATGTTGAATTTAGATTTCTTTTGTGTTTCGTTTCCTTAGTTCATGTTCGAGTAGATCTATTGCCATAGGTTAGAGAGTATTGCCAATATGTAGAGAAGTCTTGTGCTTAACGAATGGTGGATCTTAATGCTTTCATTACCTGTACGCCACTTGAATGAATGAAATCGGTATTTATCATGTTTTCAGATCTCATGGTTGTACTTAATGCTTTCTCTACCTGTACGCCACTTGATTGAATGATCTTAGAAATCTAATAAACCAACGCCAGGGCATTAGACTTCGGAACTTAGCCATGATTTAGGGTTTAGCCGGTTTAGAATCTACGCCAGGTCAAACGGTTAAATCTAGGGATTAGGATAGCAGACGTAATGCGTCTATGCATGTAAGATGCACAATGGATACATTGGTATATGCATGCTAGATAGCGGACAAGTCTACGCCAGTCATGGTTGTTCTTAAAACTTTTCCCGAACTCCCTATAGGAGAGCTTGAATTCCCTGAACTCATGATAGTACCTTAGACCAATTATCTTGTTAGAACTTCGATACATTGTTGTGCAACTCTTGATACCTATGGTGATTTGTCGCTGAGTTATTCCCATCTTTAGGTTTAGTTTGCATTTAGATTAGTTTGCATTCCCCTACGATTTGATTCATCACGTCTTATTCAATTGGTCTAATAGCTTTAGAATTGCATCAATTCCTTGTGTTCGACCCTAGTTGCTACACGATCCGTATCCTTGCGGAAGCGTTAGTCTAGGTAATTTATTACTTGATTAAACGCACATCAAGTTTTTGGCGCCGTTGCCGGGGAGTTGATTACGATTTTAGGGTTATTACTACTTTTGATTAAGACATAGTCCTTTCCGGAGTCTTCATTTATTTTTCGTTTTGTTTTGTTTAGAGTCATAAAAAAAAAATAAAAAAAAAGAGAATTATTACCTCTCAAAGCTTAATTGAATTTTATTCTTTATTTTGCGAGGTAATATGAACAACAACAACTTTTGGAGTGCCGATATAGTTCTTTGCTGAATCCGGAGACCGAGAGAAGACATTCATGGAGTTCCGCCTGCTGGGGCAGAACTATAGGATCACCGCACGGCAATTCGCAGACATTCTTGACGTTCCGCATAGCGTTTATGCGAAGCTTCCAGAGATCAACCGGAACCGTCAAGCCGAGTTTTGGTCGCAGATTGCCTTTGGCGAGTTCTCGACGAGAGCGAAAGCGAGTCACATACGCCACCCCGCCCTCAGGTATTTTCACTACTTCCTAGTCTCTTCGATACTAGGGAAGGGAGCACAAGGCGGTGTTAACCACACCGAACTAGGCATCCTGAGGCGGGTTGTGCAGACGAACATTCCTGATGATGAGTGGGACGTCGACTTAGCATCGTTGATCATCGGACACTTCCTAGACATTTCCACCTCGAGGCAGCGCAGCCGACGTGCGACTCACTCACACGCGCGTCCGGAGTACCCCCATAGCCGCTCTGATTTTCCATCGATGGATGGAGTCTCCGACACCCTCAGGTATGTAGCAGAGGAGACTAGGTATCAGTCCTTTCTAGCAGAGCAGCGGTACGACTTAGAGGCTGCGAGGGATGCGGGGCAGCAGCAGTTCCAGGAGCAATCTATTCAGCATACCTACTACCTCACCGAGTCCGTCCGACGGTTCCAGCAGCTGAGCATGACACATTACCAGGAGCCGTATATCCCGATCCCGCAGGACTACCATTCCGGAGCTATACCCTACCGTCCTCATATCCCATACGAGCTGGAGGCGTTCTATTTCCCACCTGGGGAAGGAGCATCAGCGGATCCAGCGGACATGCCGACTACCCGCGATGGAGCGGATGAGGATTAGACGATCTCTTTCCTTTGTCCTATTTCTTTTCTTTTCTTTTTATTTTATTTTCATGGACTATTTTTATCGTTTTCTTGTTTTTAGATAGATATCTTGTACGCTCTTCAGACTTATTTAGTGCTCTTTGTTCTACTCTCTTGCATTGTATGGTCTTGTCACAGGTATTTCACATTAGCATATGCATTAGAGCGCAGGAGTCACTACATCCAGACATATCATCGAGAAAGTCACACGCATGTCACACGCACACATCAGGTGTATTCGCATCTTTTTCATGCTTTCTCGCATTTTTATGTTTTGGAGGTCCCTTATAGGTTTAGAACACAGGGACTGTGTTTCATTTAAGTCTGGGGGAGGGTACTCGTTGAGTATTTTTTGTTTTTGTTTTAGATTAGATGTAGATTTTTGTTTTTAGGAATAAACGGATGGGTATCTAGCATGAATTTTCAAGTTTTAGTCATTATTGTGTGACTTTGTCGAATCGTGAATAAAAGTGTAGGTGTGTTTAGAAGTCTTCTTGATTTCCGATTAGTTGAAGTAATTGTGCTTGAAACCATGACTTATAGTTACATTCACCTCCTAGGTTTCAGTACCAAGTATTATATCTCCGTGTATACCGATTAATCGATGCTTGTTTGATAGATTTTTTAGCGTTCATTAAACTCTACACGCTTATACTCCGCTGTCAATTTTTTCGCCTTGGATAAGTCTTGACTATTTTAGGTTTTCATTGACATGAGTACATCGAGATCGATGGTTCGGGTCTAAGTGGTGGGTTGAGGCGCTATTCTACGTCCTAAGGGTTAGAGTTATGCGTATTCTTCATAAAAAATAAAAAATCAGAAAATAAGTTTCAATGACGCATCTCTTCACTCCTCTAAGGCCGTGCGACCTTATGAGTGTGCCATAGGCAGCCTGGGTCTAAGTAGAAAGCCACCCTCTTCGACTTCGACGTCCTAGGAACAAAGCGTGGATCTATAAAAAAGAATAAAGAAAGAAATAAAAAAAAAAGAAGAATAAGAACGAGAATTTGAGCTTAATGATATCTCAAGCTTAGAAGAGTTTGGTATGGAGATCGCTTGGACGTTGTTAGGAGTACGGATTAGACTTAGGTCATTGGTAGGATTGCATGGTTCGAGACTTTTCGGATTGATAGAAGTCTGAACTTGGTACGCTTAGGCTTGCGTTCATGTGACGCGTTGTTTTGCATGATGGCTATTCCTTTGATGTATTTGTGCTAGTATCCGATGTTGTTTAGCTTTTCTAGTACTCGACTCTAGGTTTGCTCGAGGACGAGCAAAAGGTTAAGTCTGGGGGAGTTTGATAACACGCAATCCGTAGTAGTTTTTATGTCATTCTTAGGTCTAGTTTTAGGTAGATTTATTAGATTTCATTCATTTATCGAGACTATTCGAGGATTTTATCTACATTTCGTGTTTGGTGTAGGAAACGAAGACATTACGAGAAACACGAGAGAAATCGGCAATTAACCCCAAAATGACAAGATTCAGCTTATACAAGACCGTGGATTGAAGTGAGCGTGCAAACACCGAGCGAAAGGAGCGAAAACGCCATTTTAGGACATGCCCGCTCGGGTAATGGAAGATGCCCGCTCGGGTAATTTGTGCCTTGACAACCCCGTAGCCTTACACGACTCGGGTGCCAAAGGGACATGATCGGGTATGAGTGCCCGATCGGGTGGAAATATTGCGCCCGCTCGGGTTGATGGTCATCAAAACATGCCGTAACTTTGCACGACTCGGGCTGAAGAAGAACACGATCGGGCAAAGGTGCCCGCTCGGGCGAATATGGATGCACACGGTCGGGTAAATGGCCTGCACGATCGGGTACACTATGTGCCCGATCGGGTCCCTAGATCTCAACAACTTTCCTAAGTTTTGGTTCGGCCAAATCAAGGGAAATCAGATCTATTTAAAGGGGAATCGAGCAGAATTGAAAGGGGGGGGACTCAAGGACGATTCAGTGCCATAGAAGACACACTTTGAAGGGTCGAGAAGGACGGATCTACGGATCCGAGGCATGGAGGATCTAATGAAGACATAGGGAGTCATCTCTTTCTCTATCTATGTTGAATTTAGATTTCTTTTGTGTTTCGTTTCCTTAGTTCATGTTCGAGTAGATCTATTGCCATAGGTTAGAGAGTATTGCCAATATGTAGAGAAGTCTTGTGCTTAACGAATGGTGGATCTTAATGCTTTCATTACCTGTACGCCACTTGAATGAATGAATTTGGTATTTATCATGTTTTCAGATCTCATGGTTGTTCTTAATGCTTTCTCTACCTGTACGCCACTTGATTGAATGATCTTAGAAATCTAATAAACCAACGCCAGGGCATTAGACTTCGGAACTTAGCCATGATTTAGGGTTTAGCCGGTTTAGAATCTACGCCAGGTCAATCGGTTAAATCTAGGGATTAGGATAGCGGTCGTAATGCGTCTATGCATGTAAGATGCGCAATGGATACATTGGCATATGCATGCTAGATAGTGGACAAGTCTACGCCAGTCATGGTTGTTCTTAAAACTTTTTCCCTGAACTCCCTATAGGAGAGCTTGAATTCCCTGAACTCATGATAGTACTTTAGACCAATTATCTTGTTAGAACTTCGATACATTGTTGTGCAACTCTTGATACCTATGGTGATTTGTCGCTGAGTTATTCCCATCTTTAGGTTTAGTTTGCATTTAGATTAGTTTGCATTCCCCTACGATTTGATTCATCACGTCTTATTCATTGGTCTAATAGCTTTAGAATCGCATCAATTCCTTGTGTTCGACCCTAGTTGCTACACGATCCGTATCCTTGCGGAAGCGTTAGTCTAGGTAATTTATTACTTGATTAAACGCACATCAGCCCTAAACCAAACTATCGGCCGGCAGTATCGAACAGTCTCCGGAGAGAACCATAGAGAAACAAATCGGAAAATATGGCAATCGCAGTTCTTGGTCTTGGCCGCTCTCTTCCGTTTTCCATTTTTTTTAATGTTTTTATATGGCAAAATTAATGTGAAATTTCACTTAAATTATATATATATATATATAATTGGTAATTCGCGCACATCTCGGATTGAAAAATAAACAAAGAATACTTGTAACGTATAAATTGTTATATATTTTATGTAGTAATCGGCATCAAAATATAAATAATATACATTTTATATTATTATAAATCTTTCAAAATATAACATTTGCAGTTTTGTTACAAAGATTTTATTCATAAAGTCGAGAAAATTAATATTTAAATATCAGATTTATTTGTAACTCTAAAAACCACAACATATAAATAACTCTTCAAAACCTAAATGGCACGAAAAAATAGTATATAGGAAGAACTCTCTTTAAAATCCAGACGTTAAAAAAATAATTGATAAAAAGAACCAATAAAAATTTTCTAATATCTAAATACGTTTTATTAATTTTTCTTCGTTTATATAAAAAATATTCATAAATGAATAATAATAGATACCGTCGTGAACCATTGGATATAAATTAAATCCACGTGATATATTTTCAAACATTAAATTATTTGAATTTTTTTTAGCCAGTTATGAATTATTTGGACCATGATTCTTTTGGTTGTTTTTTCTTCAACACTTGGATCAATTTTAGTTACTAAGTTGAATATTATAAAATCTACATTAAAAATCTTGTTATTTTATTTGTTTTTATAACTATTGTTGTTATGATTAATTATTATGAAAACATTGTCAATGGAAAAAATTAAAAATAAAATTATGTAGGAGTGAGCCCACACTACAAAATAGCCAATAAATAAAACAGTGCTAAAAGAAGGGGCGGAATATCAGAAATACCTTCACAGGGCTAAATCACTTCAAAAATAATCTTCCCCAAAATAATTATTAAATGGAACGTGGAAAAATGGAAGTTCGGCAGTTTTTCGACGTGAAAAACTGCCGAAAACGAGAAAGCCGAACAGTTTTTCGCCGTGAAACCTGTTTAAAAGTTGATAGCAAGAAAGAAATAAGTGATTTCGAACTTGAGAGGGAACGATTTGAAGTTGGCGAGAAGGAAAATGGCTAGAATCAGCAGCATCACTGGCGAAGAGAGCACGAGTCAATCTTCAATGGCGTCAATAAGTGTAAGTAGTTCGATTTCTAGGGTTTTGCAAGCTTTCGAGTCACAAAATGGTTTATTGATTTGAAATGGTGAGTTTCAATGTCACTGAGTCGGTTAGGTCGCAAGGGTCGTAGGAGTTGCATGAACATCTTCGACTCCGTGAGTCGGTNTGGCATCAATTTTCCCGAGCGGGCACTCCAATTCCACCCGAGCGGGCACTCCATCTTGGTCGTTTTCATTCCAATGCCCGAGCGGGCATGTCTTGAAATGTTGTTTCCGCTCCTTTCGCTCGGTGTTTGAGTGTTCACTTTCAGTCCATGGCCTTGCACAAGTCGAACCTTGTCACTCAACTACGTTTTCGGGGTTAGATTGCCATAATCTCTCGTGTTTCTCCTCATGTCTTCGTTTCCTATGCAAAACACGAAATGAAGATAAAGTCTTTGAATAAACTAGATAAATGAATGAAATCTAAGTAATCTACTCAAAACTAGACCTAAGAATGATATAAAAACTACAACGGATTACATGTTATCAAAGATTATTAGAACCTGTTTTATTTAAGTGATTAAGATCGATGATAATCGAAGGATTTGCAATTTATTTATAGATTGTGATAGCAAAAGGAAGGTATTTCGGATTCAATTTGCTGGATGGGGATTACAAAGTAGATCATCTAAGTGGTCGAAATGGATTTAAAGAAGAGCTTGGCGTAATCCTAGATAAAAACTCTTTATTCGGTTGTGAAAATCTTTTCGCCCAAAATAAAATAAAATGCAAGAAAGATCAGAGGATGTCAAAAAGAATTCTTTAATAGATAGTTGGCTCGAATCAACGCCAAAACTGCTTGGTCGAACCACAGTCTATAATGATTCAAAGAACGATGACTTATAATAAACAATGCATTTTTTTCATGGAAAATCTCGAAATCACATTGGATTCTACATAATATTATCTAGAACTATATGATCGTGTCTTATCATATTATTTTCCGTACAACATTTATGTAAGTTATGCTATAGTAGCTTATAAATAGGCAAACCTATTTGATAAAAAATAATAGAGTTTAACCTATAGTGTTTCGTGAACATCTATCTCATTGTTCTTTTTGGAACAAACTAACTTATCTGAAGTAATTTTGTTCGTAACGTTCGTTATGACTTATCAAGCATTAGCCCATACACATTTGTAACATCTTTTCGCGAATCAAGGTTGTTAATCCGAGTTATTTGATCGTCTAGGACAGGTCATCTTCACTATTGATTGTGTGAGTCTAGTTTATCGGTTTTGGTTAATTAGGGATCTTGGTTTATTTCCATCACCTACTAACGGTTTTATGTTCCGGATCATATCAATTTATGTTAATCAAAACTTTTGTAGCCTATAAATAGACAATACTATTTGATTACTACTATTTGATTACAAATATAGAATTTTGTGAGTTTGAGTTTCAACTATAGTGATTCGTGTGCTTTAAGCTTCTCATTCTTTATGGGAACAACGAACATATCAGATGGAATGATTGTGTTTCTGCCATTCGTTTTAATTTATCAAATGTTAGTCCATAAAAATTTGTGGCCTCATTCTAGAATAAAGTTTGTTAATCTAAGTCATTTAAGAGGCTACGACTACTGATCTTTATAGTGGATTGTGTTGGCCTATTTGATCACCTATTTTCTGTTTTAATGTCCGAGGTCTTATCTGAACTCCATGAATCCTCTTGGTTTTAATATAATGAAATAAAAACTGATTAACATCAAATGAAACAATGCTCTTTAAGTAATTTGCTAATTTATGAATCGAAAATATATTACAATAGCAAAATGTCCATAGGTTAGTTTAACACTTTTTAGAAGTTCCTTATCTCGGAAAAAATTATTTGTAGCACTTGAATAAATAATTAAATGGTGTTTATTAACAACAATGTTTCTAGATTCCTTGGATCATCATTTGCCATATCAGGTGCCATAACATTATTCAAAATATTGGTGAGAATCACAATTTCAAAAATTTGGATTCAGAAATATGATGAATGACATTTTTGTTGTTTCTTCCCTTGATTTTGAGATAGGGATAAAGGATCATCCAATTTTCTTTGATGTGGCCATACTTCATGCAATTCTAGAAAAAATAAGTGAGTTTTTTTATAGGAATATCCAATACTTAACCTGCTGAAATCACTACAAAAAAAGTCATTTCCAATTTCCAAATCCGTTGGACATCACTATTTATTTTGTTGGAAATGACCTTTTTTTAGCAGATTTCGATGGACTTTTTTTACAATTGGAAATCAAACTTTTGAAAACCCAATCTGTTGTGATTACCAATGGAATTTCAATGAAAACTATCCATTGCAGATGTAGCAATGAATTATATCGATTAAATCCATTGAAACGTTTAGCTGATACCCATTGAAAAGTGTAATGGATACTCATTACAAATTGTAATAAAGTCCCATTGCACATTCCTACTGGTATCCATTGGATCATCTGGCAGAAATGAATCAGCATCCATTTGAAATTTTCGTGAGGGTTTACCAATGGATGCTCGTTGGTGTTTGGTAGGAAATTTTAGATGTTATCAACGAATGCCCATTGATATTGTTCTTCTACAATAAATGGGTATTGATAACACGTAGAATGTATCACTTTTAGGCTAGATATTCACATCGTTTTCGCACAGATTTCATACCACGAGTTATAATTCCGATACGATTGTTCTTTATATACGCCTTTTTTTATTGGTTTTCAGGTTTTAAGGCGACAAGGCCTAAACAAGCATAAAAAGGCAAAAGCTACAGGGATAATTACAACACTTTACACGATCCGGGCACGAAGAGTACATGATCGGGTGACCATGTCTGCTCGGGCTGCAACAAGGTACCCGCTCGGGCTGCAATTAGACATGAAAATCCCCGAGAGTTTACACGACTCGGGCTAGTAGACCACACGGTTGGGTATTGGTGCCCGATCGGGCTGGACGATGTACACGATCGGGCTGCCTTCTAAACGACCGGGTGAAACGTGTACCCGAGCGGGCCGCCTTTCTCGCAACAACCTGTTTTTAGAGTTTGAATGAGAAAAATAGAGCGGGAGATTAGTTCCAGAGACGAGGGTGCGATGGCTAGGGCAAGAAAAGGCTTGGAAATCATCAGGAAAGGCTTGGGAGATGCTGAAGAAGGAGAGAAGCATCAATCCAGACATCGGTAACACAATAGGGAAGATCGAGGCATCGTATTTCCTAGGTTTTATCATATTTAGGGTTGTGTTATCTCCATTGACAGTAAGATCCATGAGTGAGTAGATTCCAACCTATGGGTTAGGGATATTGGATTTGTAATGGACGTACAATTTATGCGTTAATGCTTAGATCTATCGTATTTTTCTTGATATTCGGTTCTATAATCATATCGTAAACGCTCATACTAGTGCTGTCCGCTCGTAATTTACGAATTCGTATTTTTCTGGAAGGTTAAAATATGAATCCAGAACTGTTGATTGTAGGTTAAGTTTGATTAATGAGAATTTGATCGGTCGTTTAATCGGCTTAGGAATTAGGATTGCGAGCTTAACGCTGATGCAGTCACGAGTTAATCGCTGCTGGAAGGTAGGATTGCATGTAATTATGGTTAGAAGGTTTAGGCTTGGCAGAATCACTCCTCATCTTAGAGCATGAATTTCCCGTTATCAAGATAATTCGATAGGTTTATGATCCTTCGTTGTTACATCCTTGCGATTCCTGGTATCCTGAAACCCGTAGTGTTCTTAATTGTCAAGTCTTCCATATCCTTCCATCGTTGTCACCATTTAGTTTAGTGTTTTAGAGTTTTACATCACGTCACCATCTATTTCACACTGTCTTAGTTTAGTTATATTCTTAGAACAGGGTGCATTAGTCCCTAGAGTTCGACCCTGGTACTACACGAACCGTATACTTGCGGTACAGTGGTCTAGGAAATATTATTGCTTGAATTTTTGCACATCAAGTTTTTGGCGCCGTTGCTGGGGACTAGTTACGGCATATACTAGTAATTAGCTAGATTAAGATCTAGTCCTCTCCGGAGACTTAGTCATTTTTTCTCATTTTCTTTTCTTTTTCTTTTATCGAGTCTATTCTATCTACCGCTGATCTGCACTTTGGTATTTCGTCTCTTGTTGTGCAGGAAGCCTTGTATGAGAAGCTCCACACAAAAGCTCCTCATATACGATCCCGAGGTCGAGCGAACATTACGAAGCCTGCGTAAAAAGAGGAGGATTGGACTAGCGGATTCTGAGTCCGAAGTAGATAGAGAGCGCAATCAAGAGGCATACGCCTCCGAAGAGGAAGAAACCGACAGTGCAAGCAACGGGGAAGATCACACAAATAACCCCGACATGGCTGCTGCCGGTGAAACTTACGAAGCCTACACCACTCCAAAGCACACTCAATTGCTTTTGTGCATGGCCCACACTATCGATAATCAGGTTGAGCTACAACCCGCCTTCATCCAAATGCTCAACATGGAGAATGAAGATCCGAACTCCCATCTCATGGACTTCAAGATGCTCTGCAGCACCACCAAAGTTGGCACGGGAGTTACGCAGGAGGATCTATACTTGATGGCATTCCCTTTCTCGCTTAAGGATGCAGCGCAACGTTGGTTGTTCAACTTGCCTGCTGCGTCAATTACCTCGTGGGATAATCTGGAGCAGCGTTTCATGCAACAATTCTTTCCGGATCATAGGACGCTTCTCGCCAAGACTCGCATAAATTCTTTCCTACAAGAAAGAGGCGAGACACTACACGATGCATGGGAGCGCTTTAAGAACTATCAGCGGATATGCCCACATCATGGAATGGATAAGAAGTATCTTATCACGAGCTTTATCCAAGGTCTCCAAGAAACTACCCGGTTCATGATCGTGGCAGCGGGTGGTGGTTCCCTCAGCAACCTCATTTTCAATCAACTCGAGAACTTAATCGAGATCATGGCGAGGGAAGGAGGCAAGAAGGTCGGGGACTACAACCGTGATTACCCATCTAAAGCAGTAGTAAATGAGTAAGGCGTAGCTAACCCGGAATTAACGGATTTGAAGAAGCAAGTTGGCGAAATATATTGGATGATAGCTAGCCTTCATGTGGACCGACAAGATGTATACGTAGGCCAAGGGATCGAGGAAGTGAACTACGTCAACAATCGGGCCTACCAGCAAAATTACATAAAGAGCCATCCCAACCTCTCGTATGGTAACACGAGCAATGTAGCAAACCCGCTGGATTTCCAACCGCGGATGATGTCAAGAAACCAAAACAAAGGTTTCCAGCCGAAAAGGGAGTGGCCAAGACTACAGATATCAGACTCGCGCACAATCTTCAGGTGACTCTGAAATCCTTTCTATGCTTCAATTGATGTATCAAGAACAGAATATTGCGCTTGGAGGGATTAGGGTTGAGCAAGAGGACATGAGGAAGAGAATGGACGGGTTCCAGACACACTTGAGGCTCCTGGAAATGCAAGTGGCACAGCTAGCCCGAGGGCCTAGCCGACAGCCCGGACAGCTCCCCGGGAAACCCGAGGCGAACCCCCGCGAGCAAGTAAATGCCATTTCCATAAGGAGCGGGAACACGGTAGAGCAACCCATGCCTTCCACGGCTGCAAGAGGAGAGCCTTTGAGTGATAAGATCGAACAACCCATGACTCAAAGTGTGGAAGAGAAGAAGACCGAGGAAGAAGAGAGGGAGTTGCCCTACGTAGCACCTCCCCCGAGGGTACCACCCTTACCCTTTCCGCAGTGCCAAAGGAAGCAGAGCGACGATGCTCAATTTGCCAAATTCGTGGAACTCCTGAGGAAGCTGCAAGTCACCATCCCGTTCTACGACGCGATCATGAAAATCCCATCCTATGGAAAATTCCTCAAAGACATCATAATGAGGAAGAGGACCGTAGACAATGAGATGGTGATGGTCACGAATTTACTCATACAGCCCCCTACCATGGCCGAGAAGATGCCCGATCCAGGTAACTTTGTCATTCCCTGTAAGATATATGATTATGAGATTGAGCATGCACTAATTGATATCGGAGCGAGTGTAAGCTTGCTACCACTATCTCTCGTTGAAAAGCTTAATCCAATAGAAGATCTTCAGCCCACGCGCATGCAAATCACTTTAGCTTATCAATCCGTACGAGTCCCGTGGGTATATTGACGAATGTAGCAGTACAAGTGGGAGAACTTTGGTTCCACGCGGATTTTGTTGTTGTTGACATGGAGATCAATCCGAAGATCCCCGTCATTTTGGGAAGACCATTCCTCAACACGGTAAAAATGGTCATCTATTGCGCTTAAGGCAGGCTGGTAATGAAATTTGGAGACGAGTCTATCGAGTTCAAGCTCGACGATGCACTCAATAAGCTATATATGACTGAACCCATAATGCACGTTACCGCGATGGATACACCAACGGAGAAAATTCAACGTGAGCATCACGACGTCCATCTCGTGGAGATACCATTGTCCGAGTGTACCGGGAGCCAACTTCAGTCACCCCACGATGTCGACGCATTCATACAACATAGGGAGGACCTACATATCCCTCAGATGAGACTCCACCCGCGGGTGCACTCACCCCTACCCGTGCGGGCAGCACCAGATTTTGGAGACCCGGTTGGGCGGTCAGATCGCCTGACTCGGGTAGCACTCACGGGGTTAAGTGGTGAAATTACCCACCCGAGCGGGTGGGTATACGAGCCCGATCGGGCAGAGCAACTGGATAAAAACCCGCCCGGGAGACCTCACAGCCCGACTCGGGTAGGACCTACGGGGGTAAGTGACACTTTAGACTACCCGAGCGGGGGCAAAGAAAGAGACCGATCGGGCACTTGATTTGAACAAAAATCCGCACGGTTTAACCGAGACTTCAACGCGGGCGGCGATTCTACGGCCACATACATCATCTTCCACACCCTCGATGACCCGCATACACACTTATCCCACCTGGAATACTGAGGAGACGCTCAAGCAAAATCGAGTCCGACGGAGATACCATGGAGTCGTGGGACTGGACGAGAAGAACCGAGAATCGCAAGGGAAAAACGCTTCAGGGTTCAAGTCACATTATGCTGATAGAGTAGAAGACGGAAGAGGCATACCTCCTGTTTCCGACGTCACGCGCGTATGAAGACGTTAGGGTCGAGCTATAGACTGTAAACAAGCGCTTCTCGGGAGGCAACCCGAGCCCCGTATCCTTTTTCGTCATTTTCATTTTATTTCTATTTTTGAACTCTTTTTAAGGCGTGGATAATTTTTCTTAGGATTTAGGAATTTTAGTGGTCTTATTGATTTTTTGCTGCATGGTTTTCCTCATATTTTTTTCAATTTTCAGTAATGCCCGGTCGGGCAGACGTCCTCCACCCGAGCGGGCTAGGTCAAATTCAAAGGAGCCCGATCGGGCGACTTCAAAGAACCCGCACGGGCACCGTATATCATCTGTCGAGGTAATGTTTTATTTCGAGTAACCCGAGCAGCCATTCATACAACCAAAACTCGACCCGACCGTGCTCCCCCATTTGCAAACCCTTCACACCGCATAATCTGCCGGAGCTTGTTCACTTCGCCGCTGCCATTCATCATCGTCGTCGGTCGACCACCCGCGGTTACTCGAAATAAATCCTCTCCCCCTCCTTTCTCTTGAAAAACCCTGAAACCTATTAAATTTCTCTCGAATTCCAGGTATATTCATGAAATATTTTGTGTTTTGGAATGCTTTGGACGAGAATTAGGCCTGGTTAGAAAAGATTTAGGGTGACATTGCGGATTGATTGTCGAAAACGAACTGCAGGTCGCGATTTTGTGACTCAGCCCGATCGGGTTAGGGTTTGCACCCGATCGGGCATCTTGATTTTGAGCCTGATCGGGCAATGGAAAAACCCGAGTCGGGCGATACCTACGGGGTATTTCTACTGAATTTAAGCCCGAGCGGGCTACACCTCTACCTGCGCGAGCACGTTGCAAACGGTGAGTAACACTCATTTTTCTTCCTCCATTGTTTTGTAGATGGCTCCAAAGCTCTTCCAAAGCTCGAAGAAACGCCGATCTGATCCTTACGATCCGGAACACGGATGGTCAGCAAAGTCGGATGCCATCACGGAATTAACACCGTACATGCCAAACACGACATCTCATCAGCAATACAACTACCGGGCAACAACCTTTTTGTCTGGTCAGAAGTCGAGGTTTACTGAGCTACAGCCGCGCATATTCCCATCCCGCTTCCTATCCTCGGAAGCCATGAGTGCCCTCCACATCGAGGAGCACATCGACGCCATCTTCAATAAGTTGGGATGGACGGGATTGCGGGACACACATGAGTACATGTACCGCAACCTTACAGCAGAATACTTTGCGTCGTACACGGCATTCTTCCCCGAGTCAGGAGATCGGGAGAGAGCATTTATGGAGTTCCGCCTGCTGGGACAGAACTACCGGCTTAGCATGCGACAGTTCGTGATCGTGCTTGATTCCCCGCACCGCACCTTCATGAAAATGCCCGAGCACAACAGGAGTCGTCAAGCGCAATTCTTGGCCCAGATAGCGTTTGGTGATTATTCGACGAGGTCCAAAGCCAGCCACATACGCCGCCCCGACCTAAGGTATTTTCACTATTTCCTAGTCTCCTCCATCCTAGGCGTGCCTTAGGCGTGCGGTACACACAAACCTCGATGAGGACGAGTGGGACATATTCGATGTCGACTTGGCATCGCTGGTTATGCGACAATTCCACGACATTGCCATCGAGAAATGCAGCATAGACATGTGGATTATGTGTGGTAGGATTATCACGATGATAGCACGTAGAGTCGGGATCAACCTTGGAATCCTGACAGAGGATAAGATTGATGAGGAGCCCGAGCTGAACCTTCAGAACTTGCGCAACCGAAGGGCAATATCGATCGACCGGTACAGAGTCATATGGAGCTACAAGGACGAACACGGTCGAAATTTGGAAGTCGACCTACATGAGATTCAGATGTCGGGATTAGATGCCGGCCATCGGACACATTGGCCGGAAAATAGGTGAGGTAGATCCAGCTCCAGCCGCTGCACCAGGACCATCGATATCTAGATAGCACAGCTGACGCACCACTCATTCTCCTAGCTGCCCAGACTACCGTCATCACTGCTCTAACTTCCCTTCTATGGAAGGTATCTCCGACGTTCTCAGGTATGTTGTAGAGGAGAGCAGATATCAGTGTTTTTTGGCATAGCAGAGGTAGGACCTCGAGACGTCGAGGCACGACACCGAGGCTGCGAGATATGCGGAGCAACAACATTTCCAGGAGTAGTCCATTCAGCACACATACTATCTCACGGAGTCCGTTCGCAGATTCTAGTAGCTTAGCATGCAGCACTATCAGGAGCCGTACGTGCCGATCCCACAGGACTACCACACTAGCGCTATTCCATACCGCCCACACATCCCATATGAGCTGCAGTCATTTTACTTCCCACCTGGGGAAGGGGCACCCGTGGAGCCAGCAGACCCTCCGGCCACCCACGGTGGAGAGGAAGAGGATTAGGCCACCACTTCCCTTTTTCCTTTTCCTTTTCTTTTTTCTATTTCTTGCTTTATAGACCTATTTTCTTATTTTATTTCTTTTTCGTTTTCGCGCTTATGTACGCTCTTAATGTTGCAGTACTTTCTTCTCTATCTTTTGCGTTGCATGATTCTTATCACAGGTTCCTCACGATAACACCTGCAATAGAGCCAAAGAGTATAACATTCGGATGTATCACAATTTCGAGAAAGCTAAACAGACCAGATGTATTCGTTCTTATTTCTTATATTTTCTCGAATTTTTGGGCATGCAGGTATCCCTCATAGATCTCGAACACTGGGATTGTGTTCCGTTCAGGTCTGAGCGGGTACTCTTTCTTTTGAGTGATACGATATTTTTTATGAGTGACATATTTGCGATTAGGGTTAGGATTAGAAATAAATAGATGGATACCTAGTACAAATTTTCGAGTTTAGTCATTATTTTGCAACCTTGTCGAATCGTTAACAATAGTCTAGGTTTGCTTAGAAGTCTTTTGGATACCGATTAGTCGAGTAGTTATGCTTGAAACCATAATCCATAGTTGCATTCACCCCTAGGTTTCAATACCAAGTATTCATATCTCCGTGTATACAATTTATCCCTGGCTTGTTTGATATATCTCTACCGTTCATGAGTCATTAGATGCCACACACTTATACTCCACTGTCATCTTGAAAAAGTTTTTGTACTATTTCAGATTTATATTGACATGAGTACATCGAGATCGATGGTTTGGGTCTAAGTGGTGGGTTGAGGCGCTATTCTACGTCCTAAGGGTTAGAGAGATGTGTAACTTTTCTTAAAAAAATAAAAATAAAAAATATTTCTTCAATAACGCACCTCTTCACTCCGCTAAGGTCACACGACCTTATGAGTGTGCCATAGGCAGCCTGGGTCTAAGTAGAAAGCCATCCCGCTTCGACTTCGACGTCCTAGGAACCAAGTGTGGATCTAAGTCTCGAAAAAAAAGAAAGAAAAAATAATAAGAACGAGAAAACGAGCTTAATGATATCTTAAGCTTATGGGAATTGGTATGGAGATCGCTTGGACGTTATCTAGGGTTGTGAAATAGACTTAGATTATTGGTAGGATTGCATGGCTCGGAACTTTCGGTTGATATAAGTCTAAACTCGGTACGCTTAGGCTTTCATTCATGTGACGCATTGTCTTGCAGAATGACTAACCCTTCGAATATTTTTGGTGCTAGTATCCATCGTTGTTAGGTTCTTCTTATACTTGGCTTTAGTTTTGTTTGAGGACAAACAAAGGTTCAGGTCTGGGGGAGTTTGATAACATGTAGAGTGTATCACTTTTAGGCTAGATATTCACATCGTTTTCGCATAGATTTCATAGCACGAGTTACAATTCCGATAGGATTGTTCTTTATATATGCCCTTTTTATTTGTTTTCAGGTTTTAAGGCGACAAGGCCTAAACGAGCGTAAAAAGGCAAATTCCTGAATCAAACCACACATATTGAAGATACAAATCACTCGGAGCCAACTTCAAGGCACGGAAAGTAACGGAACACCCGAGCATCGAGCGGAAGAAGTAAAAGCATGGAATGAAGAGTGCCCGCTCGGTCACTGAGGCTATCCTCTCAGGCAAAAGTTACGGGGATAATTACAACACTTCACACGACCCGGGAACAAAGACTACATGATCGGGTGACCATGCCCGCTCGGGCTGCAACAAGGTACCCGCTCGGGCTGCGATTAGACATGAAAATCCCCGAAAGTTTACACTACTCGGGCTAGTAGACCACGCGGTCGGGTATTGGTGCCCGATCGGGCTGGATGATGTACACGATTGGGCTGCCTTCTGCACGACCGGGTGAAACGTGTACCCGAGCGGGCCGCCTTTCTCGCCACAACCTTTTTTAGAGTCTGAATGAGCAAAATAGAGAGGGAGATTAGTTCCAGAGACAAGGGGGCGATGGCTAGGGCAAGAAAAGGCTTGGAAATCATCAGGAAAGGCTCGGGAGACGCTGGAGAAGGAGAGAAGCATCAATCCGGACATCGGTAACAGAATATGGAAGATCGAGGCATCGTATTTCCTAGGTTTTATCATGTTTAGGGTTTTGTTATCTCCATTGACAGTAAGATCCATGAGTGGGTAGATTCCCAACTATGGGTTAGGGATATTGGATTTGTAACGGATGTACAAGTTATGCGTTAATGCTTGATCTATCGTATTTTTCTTTATATTCGGTTCTATAATCAACATTGTAAACGCTCATACTAGTGCTGCCCGCTCATTAATTTAGGAATTCGTATTTTGCCGGAAGCTTAAAATATGAATCCAGAACTGTTGATTGTAGGTTATGTTTGATTAATGAGAATCTGACCGGTCGGTTAATCAGCTAAGGAATTAGGATTACGCGCTTAACGCTGCTGTAGTCACGAGTTAATCGCTGCTGGAAGGTAGGATTGCACGTAATTATGGTTAGGTGGTTTAGGCTCGGCAGAATCACTCCTCATCTTAGAGCATGAATGTCTCGTTATAAAGATAATTCGATACGTTTATGATACTTCGTTGTTACATCCTTGCGATTTCCGGTATCTCGAAACCCGTAGTGTTCTTAATTGTCAAGTCTTCCATATCCTTCCATCGTTGTTACCATTTAGTTTAGTGTTTTAGAGTTTTACATCACGTCACCATTTATTTCACACTGTCTTAGTTTAGTTATATTCTTAGAACATGCTGCATTAGTCCCTATAGTTCGACCCTGGTACTACACGAACCATATACTTGCGGTAGAGTGGTCTAGGAAATATTATTTCTTGAATTTCCGCGCATTAGGTATACATTGTTAATAAACCAAATTTGTAAAAAAAAAAGATAATGTTATTATGAAAATGTTTATATTGAATTTAAAAATAACGAAAAAATCAAAATAAACTACCCTACATGTAATCTAACTGAGATATTTATTTCCAGCTTCTTCGGTACCTTGAGAAAGGGTCGTATCAGAATTGATGATTAGTTTATGTCTTGACGGTGATTTCTCTATAGGTTCAAGAGTCTGATAAGGTTGATCGGTCATCATTTCTATGATGTTTTCTATATGACGCATCTTCGTCACCTTTTTTTGAAGTGTACTTAGAGTTACTTTGTTCGTTCAAGTACGTCTCTTGGAGTGTGGAGGTATCATCGTTGGATCCTCTTAAATTCGTTTTTTTAGTAAAATCAAACCATTTGGACGCCCCTTAAAAGTTAGTTCTCGATATATATATATATACAAAGTGAATATCATTATAAAATGATAAATGTCAATTACCTATAAATATATTTTGTCTTTTTTAAAAGACCAAGTTCATTTAAAGAGGAACCGACGGCTTGCGACTGTTATGTGATCTTATTTTTCATAGCTTTGACAATTCGCTATGTTTGACGGTTGACCAACAGGGTTCCTCGAATTTTTCCTCGGCGATGGAATTATATTGGCAAGTGTCTCGATGACTAGCTCAAGAAGCATCAGCTATCTTCTAATTCTTTGCATCTGCAATATGAAAGTAAATTTAATTAGATCAAATATTAAAATATAAGGAAATATAAATTAAACTTTAAATCTTTAGTGATTCTTTTTACATTTTGGGAATGAGTTAAATGAAAAGGTTGTTTGTAGCCCATGTCTGTGTGGCATTCTTGTTTTAGTAGTTTCTTTTGGCATTGTTCATCATCAGATACAACTGTGATTCTATATCACACATCTACATGGTAAAGCTTGGTACAAAATTAAATTTAAATAAAATTAATATATTACATAAATATAAAAAATAATGAATTATAATTATATGTAGTAATACTTATAATAAAAGTACACCACCATGGCTGGTGTATCACCTTTAGCATTACTTCTCAGAAATAGTAGAGCCAATCCTACATGGAATCCTTGGAAGATATTATTGTTCATGTGTTAAAGAACATCATCCACGCCAAATGTACACGTATAAATGAAAATATTCTATAATATCAAAAACTAATACAATAAAATCAATATATATATGTCCAAAAGAATATTATACCATAGTGTCCCGTGAAGATGTTTGGGATCGATGATGGGAACATTTCGACGATTGTCGAACGTATCGATCAAAGCATCAATATCCACCGTATCGTCCTTGTCATCAAATATCAGTGGCACCAATATAGGTGACGGAGGATTGTATAGTGTCGTTGTAGGTGGTGGTAGGGCTCCAGTGGAACCAGTCAAGAGCGACTTATATACCCAAATTTCCAACTGTATCAGTTGGAATTTCCAACGGATTCCCGTTGGAAAAGACGTCCAATCAATGAATGTCATTAATTGACCTGAAATTTGTGTTTCCAATGTTCATCTAATTGAAATTGGGGAAATTCTTAAAATTATCTATGTCCTGAATAGAATTCCTAAGAATAAACGGACATCCGTTACAATTATCAACACATTTTTGTTAAGAATGGAATAAAAAGTTAAAAAATTTGGTATTACAAAACTTGATATTATAATTACGTAATTCAGTACTCCTTTTCCTTTAATTATTCAATATGCGAGTCTTCCTTCGGTGGTGCCTTGGGTTCGTCGCCATGTCCATATTTTTCATCTTTCTGTTCAACGTCTTCATAATCGGTGGTGTATTCACCATCTATGTCGATACGTGCAAGAATCTCTTCACGATTTTTGCATATATATATACATAAATATATGTGTGTGTGTGAATGCATGTAATAAATTTAAAGATTATCATCATTTTGTACCGTTCGAAAGGTAATAGCTCTAGACAACATAATAATATATATGTGTGTGGACGTGATTTCACCCTTACAATGATAGCGAATATTCTTCAAATTTCCCTCGCAAGCCCAAACAATCTAAATATTTGGATACGTGCCTTTCCATTGCGTAACTACAATGCAGGTTACCGATATATTGTGTTCAAATCTTTCCTTGATTGTATGTTATCCTTCGTTTTCCCATCATGTTCAGGACAATGTTAATGATGTTATAAAAAACGTTTTCTCAATATGCTTAACATCCAAATTTTGACGCAATATGAGTTATTCTCAACATGGTAATTCCAAAAATGATGTTATTGTACAAGTTATGCCATTGACTTTGGCCTTGCGGTTTTCGATGCCCACAATCTCCTCCACACTCCATTGACTCTTGAAAATCTCTCATCATGTTCAGAAGTTCATTTAGTATTTGTGTATCTGTTTGCATGCATGGTGCCTTTTCTTTCTATACCACGTTCTTTTGAAAATGGTTCTTATCTTTTCTAAATGTATGATCACGAGGGAGAAATCTTCTATGAAAATCACACCAACATTGTTCTTCTCGTGTACTAGAAAAAAATAATCTATACATTCCTGATGCGTGTCAAGTTAAACAAGTTAACCTAAACTACCCGCAAGTGCACGAAACGTGTGTAGTATTTTAGGTGTCGATCCCACAGGGACTACGCAACACAGACTAAGATGAAACTAGAATCAATGCTTGGTACGATGGAATAATGGTTGTGAGATGAAAATAATGAAAATGCAGTAGACCTAGGAATTCTTGACAAATAAGACAAACGTTCTAGGATACGGCTTCACCGCATAGCTTAACCGACTATCGATCTATCTAATCATGCGTTCTCTATCAAGATATCTAATGCGAACGATCCTAGTTTAACTCCTACCCACTCTCAAGGCATAGTAACGTGATTTGAAAGAATTATCCCCTACTTTCATGAATGATAACCCAAACTAAACCCATAGATTTTATGATTCATCCGGTTAACCCTCAACCGGTACTACCCTACTTTCATGACATAATCTTGGTTGTTCTAAGCCTTATCTTCTAGGACTAGAATTCTCCTTTCTTTCCTTCTTCTAATTCCTAACACATTCATCTACGTGGCCTCCGTAAATACAAGACATTCAACGCTCAAACAAAGAATAGATTAGCAAAACGGGAAATGCATTCCAAAATAAATCAAAGTGGATTAAGGATAGCCATGGGCTTATCCCTTCTCCTAGAATAAGACAACTACTGAGTAATGAGTTCAAAATAATACAACAGAAATGAAATAGAATGTCTAAGGAGCATAGAAATCAAACGAGGCATTGTCCCGATTGGATCTTCCATCTTTTTGCGTGTCTCCCGTCAAGAGGACTCTCTCTAATGTTGGATAGGCTCCTATTTACCCTCCTAGGGTTCCCCTCTATGTTTTCATCCCTCTAAACTCAATTGGGGGTCTCTTTTAAAGAATTTATCCATTGGAGAACTTCAAGGGAGGTTGTTGCGGATATGACCCGCGCAGGCTTGGTAGCCAATATGCGTAGGCTCCCCAAATCCTCCATGACCCACACATGCTAAGGATGAGCACGAGTAGGACATAATTTGCAGGACCATCACCCCATGTGGGATAAGGAAACAACCCCGTGTGGGCTCCTCACGAGGTCTTTATCCATGCATTCTGAAGGTGAGTCCGAGGCAAGCAACATTTGTTGGATGTTCAGCTCGAGGGGGCTAAGGAAATCAGCCCGCTGGGGTCCCTTGTCTCCTATTGTCGTATCGCATTCCTTGCTTTTTTCTCGTCATGTTTGCTTCGTTGTGATCTTCGATGGTCGTATTTTGTCCCGTGTATGCTCCTTAAGAACATGAAAACCTATAAATTCATGTAAACATCGCAACTATCATCATAAACATCTCTAAATTCATGCAAGAATCGTGTACAAAAACGAAATGATCAAAATCCCCTCGACTTGAATGTTTGCTTGTCCCTAACAAAACGTAAACGTGAAACACGTGGGAGATAGAAAAATCGAGGATTATCCTTTCTTCTAGAAATACCGATAAAACAAACCTTATCGATCAACAAGCAAGTTAAAAGCAAAGTTGGCTAATAACTTTCAGGATTCATACTAGGTTCACCATGGCTAACTATAAGAAAGCAAATCAAAGACGAGCTAAGCAAGAAACCGCAACTCTCTCCCCCAAATGAGACTTCAAACAAATGCTTAATGTTGAATTAAAAAGGATACTTGTTTTATTTATGAGCTTCTTGATCGTTTCATTTTCATACTTTTTTCTTGCATGATTTTAGAGATATTTACGATATAGATGTGATGTTTACATATGATTTTGTATCTGTTTTACTCATTTTCGTGTTCTTACAGGTTTTAATGCGTATTTGGTTCATTTTGGAGTTAAAGGACGTATACGGGACAAAGTACTAACATCGAGGATCATAACGGAGCAAACGGGACGAGGATCGGCAAGGACTAACAAAGCCAACGTGGGGCATTCACCTAGCCCGCACGTGCTACAACCTCCAACAAAGTAAGCATGGGTCGAGGCATTCCTCAGCCCACGCGGGGCATACCTCAGCCCATGGTGGGAACACCTCATCCCGCACGGGGCCTAGTTCCAGTGAACATAGCACACCTCGGGATGTGCATCAGCCCGAGCAGATCCAGCAACAGCAAGGGAGCCCGCGTGGGGCAAACTCTCCAGCCCGTGTGAATCACGTCTGCTTCTACAGAAACAAGAAAAGGAAACTTGCGGGGAAGAGGAAAAGAAAGTGGTTAGTTGCCTACACAAAAAGCAAACATTGTTAGAGAAGAGGAATGAGAGTTATATGGCCAGAAAATAGAATGGAAGCGTGCCCACTTACTCAAGAATAGAAATCAATGCAAAGACGAATGGAAAACTCAGAAAAACAGCAAGCTGCAACAAAGAGGAAAGAAGAGGAAAGGAAGTGAACGACCAAAGAGGAAAAAGAGGAGAACATGATAGAAAGAAAAGAGGAAAGACAAGGAGGAGAGCTAGGGTTCGTTCACATAAGTTTGGGGAGGAAAAACAGAGCCGTTAGAGAAAGAGAGAGAGATGCAGAAAGAGAGTTGTAGAAAGAGAGTAGAGAGGAGAGTTGTTCGTTAGTTCTTGCAGAGGAGACATTCAAAGGGCATTGGAGATCAATTTAGGACTTCGGTTTCGTTTGGTTTTTATGTTCTTTAGCCTTTCTACTTCGATTATGTTGTTTGCTTTTGAACGCATGAGAGAGTAGTAGTTTTGTTCTAGGAGAAGGGATTAGCCCTTGGCTATCCCGGAACCACTTTCATTTATCTTTGAATGAAATTTCCCGTTTTCATTTATCTATTCTTTATCTGAGTGCTTCATTAACTTCTGTTTGCGATGGCCACATAGATGCATGTTTTAGGAACTTAGGAGAAGAACCGAAAGGAGAATCCTAATTCTGGATTACCAGGTTTAGAACAACCGAGGTTAGGCCACGAAAGTAGGGTAGCAGCGGTTCACGGTAAAATGGATGAATCACATATCTTATGGGTTTAGCTTTAGGTGTCAACCACGAAAGTAGAAATTAACTTGACTAGATCACGTGTCTATGCCTTGACAGAGGGTAGATATCAATTCAGGATCGTCTGCCTTAGATAACTGGATCGAGATTCTATGATTAGATAGGTTGATTGTTGGTTTCGGTATTCTTGTGGTGAAACCGGATTCCTAGAATGTTTGTCTCACTGTTAAGAACTCGTTCATTTATTTGTTTTTAGTATATCATTCTCAAAACCTCATATTTCATTCGTTACCAAGTTTGATTCGTAGTTTGAGATTAGGTTGTGTTGCGTAATCCCTGTGGGATCGACACGTAGAGTACTACACACGTGTCGTGCACTTGCAAGTATTTTAGGTTAGTATTTGATTAACTTTGAATACACATCAAGTTTTTGGCGCCGTTGCCGTGGACTATTGTCAACACGTCTTAGATTCGAGCCTAGAGTCATACTTGTTTTGTTTTTCTTTTTGTTTTCTTTTCTTTCTTTATTTCTACCTAAATCCTTTTTATTTTTCCTTCGTAGAGCCGTTAGATCAACGAGAGATGGATACTCAAAACGGCCATGGACATATGCAGCAACAACAACTCACACCTCAGTCGCGAGAAGCACAGCCTCCTCCACCACGTCGCCTCAGAGAATATGTTGTGCCGGATATGAACAACATGCATACAGCCATACAAATGCCTGTTGTTGCTAGAGAACAGTTCGAAATTAAGCCAAAGATGATCAACATGCTTTATCAGAAGTAGTTCATGGGTGGAAAATCACGAGGATCCCCATCAGCACCTCCGAGACTTCCTAGAGCTTTCTGGTATGTTCAAAATACACAGAGTCTTGGAGGACGCGATTCTATTATGTCTCTTCCCCTTCTCAATTAGAGAGATGAAAAGATTTAAGGATCTTTTACAGAGATTTAAGGATCTTCTCGGAGGACACGATTCTATTACGTCTATTACGTTTAGATGCAGAGATGGAGAAACGTTGGTTGAAGGGTGGGGCAGATTTAAGGATCTTCTACAGATGTGTCCACACCATGGTCTCGAGCAGTGGTATGTCATCCAAACTTTTTACAATGGAATTTCAGACGAACATGGAACTACACTGGATAACGCTGCTAGATGATAGTTTATGGATCTGAGTGTGGAGGAGGAATATGAGCTGATCGATAACCTCGCCATGAACCATACTATGTGGTCAACAGAGAGGTATGCCTAATAGATCCCAATGTTTATATGAGCTGAACCAGGGCAGAGCAACGGGCAATACAGCGAACGCCATGTGTTGCGTGATTTGTGGAGATACATAACACATGGCTTATCAATGCACGCTGCAAGAAAATGTGGAATAAATGAATTATGCCAAGCAGCAAGGAAGCAAGCGATTCGGGAATACCTACAACCCGAATTACAGGAACCACCTGAATCTTTCATACCGAACGACTCAACCGATAATGTATTTGGGATTTCAGCAAAGACAATAAACACACCAGCAAGATAACCAACAATTTCAGCATGCTCAGCAAGCTCCGCAAGCTCCTCAACCTCCTCAAGACCCTTCGTCAACTTAAGCCAAATTCAATGCGGATGTGCGGACAGCGATCAACAAGCTCAAAACTCAGATGGAATCCTTGAGCAACCATGTGAAGAGCTTAGAGAATCCCGGACAGCTTCCCGGAAAAGCTGAATTAAACCTGAGAGAGTACGTGAACGCTATCATCGTGTGCAACACTGATATGTTCGAGCATTTGCCTTCCAAAGAGCAAAACCAAGTTTCTGGAACGTCTATGAAAAAAGGCAAAGGTATCGTCGCGATTATGGAAGGAGTTGAACAAGATTTGGTTAAACCATATATTGCTTTACCGGTGTACCAAACCTCAAACACTGTTTCCTCAACGGTTGGTAAGCAGCAAGAATGAAAGAACAAGTTGGCAGATTTATAGAGGGCCTCAAGAAGCTTGAGATCAACATCCCATTCTTGGAAGCCCTCCAAAAAATGCCTAATCACGCCAAACTTATCAAAGAGGTTCTTTCCAAAGAGAGGCATATCAACGAGAACGAGACGGTGGCACTCACCGAGGAATGCATCGCTATCCTTCAAAACAAGCTGCCACCAAAGTTGAAGGACCCCAGAAGCTTCTCCATTCCATGCACAATATGTAATATTGATATTGATAATGCTTTGTATGATTTAGGGGCAAGCGTGAGCATCATGCCACACTCGGTTTTCAAGCGGATGAACTTCGGAGATCTCAAACCTACAAAAATGTGTCTACGCCTCACGGATCGCTCGGTAAGATATTCGATGGGAATTGTTTGAAAACGTTCCCACCAAGGTAGGTAATATTTTCATTCCCGCTGATTTCGTTGTTCTTGATATTGAAGAGGATGCTAGGATACCTATTATTCTTGGTAGACCGTTCTGAACTACTGCAGGTGCGATGATAGACGTACAACAAGGAAAGCTTTCCTTACGTGTCGGAGATAAGACGATAGAGTTCAACTTGTCCAGCTCCATGAACGGACCCTTATTCAAGGAGTCTTGCTTTAGAATCTATTCGTTGGTAAATGATAACACGTAATCCGTTGTAGTTTTTATATCATTCTTAGGTCTAGTTTTGAGTAGATTACGTAGATTTCATACATTTATCGAGTTTATTCGAGGACTTCATCTACATTTCGTGTTTTGCATAGGAAACGAAGACATGAGGAGAAACACGAGAGATTATGGCAATTTAACCCCGAAAACGTAGTTGAATGACAAGGTTCAACTTGTGCAAGGTCATGGATTCAAGTGAACATTCAAACACCGAGCGAAAGGAGCGGAAACAACATCTTAGGATATGCACGCTCGGGCGGGAGCGGAAACAACATCTCAAGACATGCACGCTCGGGCATTGGAGGTGTGCCCGCTCGGGTAATTGTTGCCAAGACACCCCCGTAGCTTTGCACGACTCGGGCACTCAAGGAACACGACCAAGAAGGTGTGCCCGCTCGGGTGGATTTGGAGTGCCCGCTCTGGCTAATTACCATCCAAAAATAGCCGTAGGTTTGCACGACTCGGGCTAGATGAGCCACACGCTTGGGCATGGGTGCCCGCTCGGGCTAAATGAAGGCAAATGGTCGGGCACAAGGCCTGCACGAGCGGGTAGAAGCTGTGCCCGCTCGGGCCCTTGTTTTTCTCAACTAATCCCTAAGTTTTAGAACGGCCAAAGAAGGAGAAATCAGATCTAAATAAAGGGGATTCGAACCAGATTGAAAGGGGGGACGACCCGGGAGACGATTCAGAGACATTGGAGACACACTTGGAGAGATCGAGAAGGACGGAACGAGGGATCCGAAGCATGGAGGATCTATTGAAGACATCGGTTGATGAATAGAGAGCATTCTTATTCTCTGTAAAGGGGATTCAAACCAGATTGAAGGGGGGACGATTCAGAGACATTGGAGACACACTTGGAGAGATCGAGAAGGACGGAAAGATGCGCAATAGATATATTGGTATATGCATGCTAGATAGTGGACAAGTCTACGCCAGTCAGTTCCTATAGGAGAGCTTGAATTCCCTGAACTCGTGATAGTATCTAAGACCAATTATCTCGTTAGAACTTCATTACATCGTTGTGCAACTCTCGATACATATGGTGGTTAGTCTTTGAGTCATTCCTATCATTAGTTTAGTTTAGTTTGTATTTGCATTCCATCCACCATTGATTTCACACGTCTTATTCACTAGTCTAATAGCTTCAGAGTTGCATCAATTCCTTGTGTTCGACCCTTGTTGCTACACGATCCGTATCCTTGCGGAAGCATTAGTCTAGGTAATTTATTACTTGAGTCTACGCACATCAGAAGACATCTCAAGAAGCATAGACACGTTGAAATTTTGGATGATAGCACTTATACCCTTTTGTCTAGCAGAGAATCCAATTAGGCGACCACATTATTGGGATCTAGCTTTGTATATTGATCTCCTAGAAGAAGTACATAATAAATACAACCGAATGTACTTAAGTAGGAAATCTCAGGTTTCAAATTATTGAGAACTTTGTAAGGAGAGAGATCACCAAGGCACATGATTGGAAGACATTTGATTATATGGCATATCGTGATTACAATATCTCCCCAATATATATCTTAGGAACTTTTTTTATATTAGCAATGTTTTTGTCACTTCTATACGGTGTCAGTTCTTTCATTCAGCAACGCTGTTTTTTTAGACGTGTAGGTGCATGAAGTTTTGTTAGTGATGGAGTTTCTATTAAGGAGCTCTCGAAACTTGTGGCTCATTTGTTCTCATCATTATCCATTCTCACACATTTAAATTTTGCATCAAACTATTTTATTAGATGTCTGGAAAATCAAAAAGTACATCAAACAATTCAGGTTTTAGAAGGTAGTCAGTAAAGCCAAGTATACTCAGGTTTTAGAAGGTAGATTATTTGATGAGGGAAAAATAATCTACATTGCTTTCCCAGAGATACATGCTTCATATTTGGCATTATCAAAATGCATACTTGCAATATATTGAGAGTTTTTAAGTGAGCACGTCGTAGGCTGGCATGCCAAATTGAAATAGAAACATAATGAAAAATGGGGACGAAAAAGCTGAATCATAACATGATGATTATGGTGAAAAAAAAAGACTTCAGAGAGCAAAGAAGTTCTTCTGAAACATAAAGACCGTCTTTTTATCTTACCATCTCCAAGAATCCTCTTGATTTTAATTATATTGCAACCAAAACTGATTAGCACTGAAATAAAATCTACAATTTAACTTTTTGGTTAATTTTTTAGATTAAATCAGATTGGGTTAGGATTGAGCAACATAGAGTGTTGTTGATTTCATACAAAAAGTGTCACATTTCCCATTTCCACACTAGGGAAACTGTTACCATTTTTATAGTAATTTGTCAAAAGGTTTGTTTAACATTGTTTAGAATTTTTTAATCTCAAATCTTATGATTCGTACCACCCTAATCAAGAATTTAATGATGTTCAAGGAAAGAAATGTTGCGAGATCCATTTGGATCAAAATTTAGCATAAGCCCATAACCTGATTCACAATCTTGGTGAGAATGAAAGATAGAAGGTTCAACTATATGATGAGCGACTTCTTTGTTATTTCCTCCCTTGATTTAGAGGTGGGAATGGAGGATCCAACATCTTTCTTTTATGTGTCTTTTCTTGTTGCAATGCCCACAAAAATAACTAGGTTTTTAAGATGAAGATCATGCACTCAACTTGTTGAAATTAGTAACATATGTCGTTCCTCCAAATAAGCGATTTGAGCCTTCTTCCTTTTGAATCATTGAGAATACTTCGTCGAGTGGAGGAAGGCTATCCATTCGAAGAAGTGATAAGTATGTGAAAATATGATATTTCTTATGTGAAAATATGATCTTTCTAACTTCTTCTCTTGTTATCCTTCTATATCTGTTATAGGAGGATGAATCTCATCAAGCTCGATCCACAAAGCCTTGAAGCCAAATGATGATGAGAATTTGCATTATCGTGCTGAATCTGAGGAACTTGATTTTGAAGTTGAAAAACTCGACTCAAGTTGAAACGATCGCCATATACACATTGAAAAGGTTTTTCATATCTCATTGGTGGAATAGATTGTATGATACAATCAAAGAGTATTGTGTTCCAGCAAGCATTGGATGATTGATAGTACCATCTTGTTTTTTAGCCCATGTTTTGAGAAAATTCTTTGTTCTTCAAGAGAATCAGCTCTCACGTCCTCCGTGGCAGCCTTGATGGGGTCATCAATGACATTATGCCACAACCCCGACAACTAATTGGAATTTTTGCAAAACTTAACTAGTTGGAATAGTTTCACCGATAATAGTATTCAGAATAATATTATGGAAAGAACCTACCATAATGAATTCCAAAAAAGATAGAATAAAAAGAATGAGATTAAATTCAGATCAATTCAGAGAAGAATAATCATAATTGAGAGAAATGAACCAAACCAAAGAATAATGGCTCAATTCACATCTGATACCATGTAGTTTTTGTGATAAAAATGTGACATGATAGGAAATAATAGATGAAGACAATAAGAATCTATATGTTATTTATTGATTTTCACATATTTATACTAAAAAACTAGTTGTTACAAGTTTATGCATGAGGAACAAGCATTAAATTAAGTTATTAGGTGAATCAGTAGTACGTGGTGCATTCAAATAAAGCTGTCGAAGGTTAAAACAATATTAAATTCGTCCTTGAATTTTATTGGCTGATGTAGAGACATTGGATCATTCTTTAGAATTATTGGATGACAGGAGAATACCTTCCATAGAATGAGCATAATATTAACTCTATAATTCTAATACAAGGAAAAATGCCCGGAGCCCACAAGAACATTGTCGCAATTCTTTAGGCCTTAATTTGAATCAATTTCAGCTTGTTTTTGGCCTTTAAAAATATAATTAAGCTTTAATATAGAAGTTAGGTTTTTCCTTACGATTCAATTTCACTCTATACTTGTATAGGACTAAGGGATGCTAGTATTATCTTCCGTTCAATTTCACCTAATATAGAAGTTAGGTTTTTGCAAGTATGCATTTTATTATGGATAAATAAAAAGTTTTTCGTTCTATCATCATGCATTATCTTGGGATTGAATTGCCAGGCCCACCGTAGTAGTATGTGTCCTACTTGTATTAGCACGATGTGGCAAAGTACTTGATCGTTGTACGTGATTTTGTTAAAGGGTGTGGTTATTTGCTCGGTGACCTTGAGCTTCACTTGATTGTTCAGCCATTGTATTTTGTATGGATTGGGATGCTTCTTTTTTTCACTACCTAGTTTTTGCACCATATACGCACTTGAAACGTTAGTACAAAAATCATTACTTATGATGATTAAACATATCTTATTCTTAAGCAGACATTTAGTGTGGAAATTTATTTTGTATTGAGTTGTCACTTGAGAGAGTTTAAGGTATTTAAATCTCGTCACTCTCATTTTGATCTGATCCTCCTAATTTAAAGACTCGTATCCACACTTGATGAGGATCATGACCAATGGTTAGGTAACTCTCGTGCCACATGTTCTACTCCCTTACAATATGAATAGAATTAAAAGGCATCAATTTGTTAACTTCGCCTTTAACATCCTTTGTTGTCTCAATAACTTTACCTTTGGAATGGTCATTTGTTCTTGATTTCTATTTGTGTTGTTCCCTTTCTTAATTTCTTGACTGTTTTCCTTAGTTTTAGCTTAGCTTGGATTATAAAATCCGAAATATCAAGTAAATAATGGTAGTTTTATCTTTTTACCTTTCTACCAATATTTCTATTTAAACCATATAGAAATTGAGATGTTACAATTTTCTCATGTTCATCAATTTTTATCCTATTACGAAGATGCTCGAATTCTTTGAAACATTCTTCCACAATTTGATTTAAAAGGTTTAATTTTGTAGTTTTTTATAGAATCATTAAAATATAGAAAATAATAGATGAGAAGAATAACTATCTCTAAACTATTGACCTTTATATATTTACACATATTTGTACTATGAGTACTCGTTGTTACAAGTTTATGTATAAAGAAACTGATTCATTCCAAGTTAAACAATATTAACTTAAACTACCCGCAAGTGCACGACACATGTGTAGTAATCTAGGTGTCGATCCCACCGGGACAATGCAGCACAAACTAAATTCAAAATAAGATTAAAACTTCCTAACAACAAATAAGGATTAAAGATGAAATTACTAAAAGCAAATAAACTAACGATTTCTTAAGAAGGAGACAAACGTTCTAGGATACGGTTTCACCACAAGACTTCTGAAACCAACAATCAACCTATCTAATCATGCATTCCCAATCAAGTCATCTAAGATGGACGATCCTAATGTATTTTCTACCCTCTCTCAAGGCATAAATACGTGATCTAAGTTATTCCCTAATTTCGTGGCTGACATCTTAAACTAAATCCATAAGTTCTATGATTCATCTGATTAACCCCTACTACTCTACTTTTGTGACCTAGTCTCGGTTGTTCTAAGCCTGATCATCTGGGATTAGAATTCTCCTTTCGGTCCTTTTCCTATGTCCCTAAAACAGCACACTTACCCCCGTAGGTGTTGCACAACTCGGGCGCTTGGGTTGCGCGATCGGGTCGCCAAAATGTCTGTCTGCCCGATCGGGTGAAGTGTGCTGCCCGATCGGGTGGGTCCCCTGCCGAATGATATTTGGCTTCTCCTCTACCTGCGTGAAAACATCCGATCTTACCTGTGGATTATACTTTACCGCTGTGCACTGGGACAACAGTGTGTCCTTCGGTTGAGTATCCTCATACGCTTGTCTAGGCTCCTCCATCGATGCACTTGTCGCGTTGACGTTCATTGCGGGTTCGGTCATGAAGAGCTTGTTCAACGCCTCGTCGAGTTTGACCTCGATGGTCTCGTCCCCGAACTTCATTACCAATCTTCCTTCAGCACAGTAGATGACCATTTTTGTTGTGTTGAGGAATGGTCGTCCCAATATGACGGGGATCTTTGGATTGATGTCCATGTCAACAACAACAAAGTCCGTGGGGAACCAAAATTCCCCCACTTGGACCGCAACATTCATCAAGACACCCACGGGAGTACGGACGGATTGATCAGCTAATGTGATTTGCATCCTCGTGGGTTGAAGATCTGCTACCCTATTGAGCTTTTTAACAAGAGATAATGGTAACAAGAGATAATTCACTTCTTCTATCCCCTGGCCGACGGATGAATAATGTCTATCCACATGTAGTCCAGCAATCATTCGGTGAATCTCGCCAACTTGTTGTTTTAAGTCCGTTAATTCCGGGTTGGCGGTACCAAGCTCATTCACTGCAGCCTTCGATGGGTAGTTGCGATTGTTCTCCCCATTTTCTTGCCTCCTTCCCTAGCCATGCTCTCGATTAAGTTCTCGAGCTGATCGAACGTTAGATTTCTTAGGGAACCACCACCCGCTGCCACGATCATGAATCGGGTGGTCTCTTGGAGTCCTTGGATGAAGTTTGTGATAAGATATTTCTTATCCATCCCGTGGTGAGGGCATATACGCTGGTAATCTTTGAATCGCTCCCATGCGTCATGTAGCGTCTCGCCTCTTTCTTGAAGGAAAGAATTTAT
>CM071864.1:15476241-15500666 GCA_036759665.1 Gynandropsis gynandra
ACGTCAGGGCATTAGACTTTGGAACTTAGCCATGATTTAGGGTTTCATCGGTTTAGAATCTACGCCAGGTCAATCGGTTGAATCTAGGGATTAGGATAGCGGTCGTAATGCGTCTATCCATGTAAGATGCGCAATGGATACATTGGTATATGCATGCTAGATAGTGGACAAGTCTACGCCAGTCAGTTCCTATAGGAGAGCTTGAATTCCCTGAACTCATGATAGTATCTAAGACCAATTATCTCGTTAGAACTTCGTTACATCGTTGTGCAACTCTTGATACCTATGGTGATTTGTCGCTGAGTCATCCCTATCTTTAGTTTAGTTAGATTGCATTTGCATTTGCATTCCATCACTATTGATTTTACACGTCTTATTCATTAGTCCAGTAGCTTTAGAGTTGCATCAATTCCTTGTGTTCGACCCTAGTTGCTACACGATCCGTATGCTTGCGAAAGCGTTAGTCTAGGTAATTTATTACTTGAGTCTACGCACATCACGGTGCTTCCTCTTGTGCCATCTCTTCTTCACTAGACAAATCTGTTCCTTGTTCACTTGTCGTTTCCTGTATATTCTCGGAACTACTACGCCTCGCTTTTTGCTGTTTCTTTAAGGCTCGCTTAGTCTTATCAATATCAGGGTCGAAGAGGATTTCTTTGCCTCTTCGTTATCTTGCTGGTTCTCGTGCACAAGGTATCTTTCTTGCATCTCAAAACGCTTTGTCTCTTCATGCTTTTAGCGATGCGGATTGGGCTGGTGACTCCTCTGACTTCAAATCCACGGGGGCATCCATTGTGTATCTTGGCAAACATCCGATATCGTGGTCCTCCAAGAAATAAAATGGCCACTCACGATCATCCACCGAGGCGGAATATCGGTCTGTAGCCAACACCTCGGCCGAAATTTGCTGGCTGGGTAATCTTCTCATGGAACTTGGTGTCACCCTCTCATCCGCTCCAACCATTTATTGTGATAATATCGGAGCTACTTATCTCAGCGCCAACCCGGTTTTCCACTCCCGTATGAAGCACCTTGCACTTGATTACTTCTTTGTCCGTGGTCAAATTGAAGCTGGTACCCTTCGCATTTCTCATGTGCACTCCAAGGACCAACTCGCCGACCTCCTCACCAAACCTCTTCCGCGGTCACAATTTCACGAGTTGTGTTCCAAGATTGGAATCACCTCGGGTGATTCATCTTGTGGGGGCGTATGAAGGATATTAGGATATTATTGTATTAAGGGTATTATTGTAATTTACTATTCCGTAATTAGGTCAAATCATTAACCTCTTGTACATATAGTCGTTTATGGCTTTTCCGTAATCAATAATTCAGATTACCATTCACAATTAGTCCCCGGCAACGGCGCCAAAAAACTTGATGCGTGTCAAGTTAATAAGTTAACCTAAGACTACCCACAAGTGCACGACACGTGTGTAGTAGTTAAGCTGTCGATCCCACGAGGACTAATGTAACACGATCTAAGAATCAAAAGCAGAACAAAAGCTTGATGTGAAAGAATAAGGATATGAAATGCAAATGTGACGATGATGCAATGGATAAGTGAGTTATAAACAAAGAGATAAACACCCTAGGAAATCGATTTCACCGCATAGCTTCCGAAACATATCTCTGATCTATTTAATTGTGCATTCCCTATCAAGACATCTAAGGATGACGATCCCTAATGTAGAACCTACCCTCTCTCAAAGCATAGGAATGTGGCTATTTTGAGTCATCCCCTACTTTCGTGGCAGACACCCTAACTAAACCCCATTACGATTCATGATTCGCCCGATACAACCCTCAATCGTTACTATCCTACATTCATGACCTAGTTTCGGTTGTTCTAAGCTTGATTTTCTAGGATTAGAATTCACCTTTCTGTCATTTTCCTAATCCCTAACACATGCATATACGTGCCCATTTGTAAACACAAGACAATAAGTTCTCAGACAAAGAAGAGATAATACGAAATGGGGAAATGCATTCATAAACGAATCAAAGATGGTTCGAGGATAGCCATGGGCTAATCCCTTCCCCTAGAACAAATCTACTACTCGCTCATGAGTCTAAACATGACAAACAAAACAGTAGAGTAAAGAGCATAGAGATATCAAACGAGCAACGATCCCGAATCAATCTCCAACTCCTTGTGTGCCTCGGGTCAAAGGGACTCTATGGATGGATGATGGTTGTGAATTGTGTGATCGATGGTGAATGTATTCACTTTTCAATATGTTTTTTCTGTCCTTTGGGCATTGTAATTTGAATTGCAAACTCTTGGCCGACTGATTTCCACCCATTTCGTCTGTTGGTTGTTTTACATAGTCATGCCCGACCGTGCTTCATGTCATGCCCGGTCGGGCATGCTTCTTCTGTAGTTATACACAAGTTGTTTTGCATGAAGCCCAACCGTGCTACCCTTGATGCCCGACCGTGCTGCCTTCATGGGTAGGATGCCCGACATTGTTGCCTTCATTGGTAGGATGTCCGACCGTGCTCTTAGAACGCCCGACCTGTGCACAAGCTACGGGGATGAATTTGTATGAGTTGCCCGACCGTGCACCATAAGACGCCCGACCGTGCTCCCTAACCAAGAGAGTGCCCGACCGTGCATGATGTGTGCTCGGGTTGTGCACATCTCCAGGGGATGAATTGCCACAAATATTCCCGACCGTGATCCTCACTTAGCCCGACTGTGCTACTCCAAGGGGAAGGATTCTCGACCGTGCTGGATTGGATGCCTGGCCCTGCTGCTTCACCCAAGGGAGCCCGACCGTGTTGCAATGATAGCTCAACCCTGCACAAGGTGAAAGTGGCTGTTCGGTCGTGCACTTTATATTCTTGGCCATGACTTGTTCACTTCTCTTTCTGTTTGATCCGTTGTGACCTTAATTTTCCAATGATGTTCCGTGTACACTTCTTAACTCCGAAATGAATCGAATAACGCATTAAAACCTATAAGAACACGAAAACACGGAAACAAGTAAAACATATACAAAATCACACGTAAATCTCACAACTGTGCTCATAAAAATCTCTAAAATGATGCAAAAATCGTGTACGAAAACGAGATGATCAACCAACCGTTAAGGAAACAGTGTAGGAGGTTTGTACGCCGGTGGAGCAACATATAGTTTTTCCAAATATAGTTCAACTCCTTCCATAATCGGGATGGTGCTTCTGCCTTTTTCCATAGACGTTCCAACAACTTTATCTTGCTCTTTGGAGGGCGGGTTCTCAATCACATCACCGCTGCATAAGGTAATAGCGTTCACGTACTTTCTTAGATTTAGATCGAGTTTCCGAGGGAGTTCTCTGGGATTACGAGAGGATTATGTATCTTGTTGTGCAACGGAGTTCTGTAGGATCTTCACATGCTTCCTCAAGAATTTCATCTGAGTTTTGAGCTCATTAACCGTTGTCTCCATGTCGGCATTGAATTTGATTTGAAGTGATTGTTGCTGCCTTTGCTCCTTGATGAATTTGAGCATCACCGCCTCAAGCCATGATGAAGGAGGTTGAGGAGGTTGAGGAGCTTATTGAGTTGGCTGGAATTGCTGTGGTTGCTGGTACGACTGCTGCTTTTGTTGAAATCCCGAATATTTCACCGGTTGATAAAGGGAAGAGACGCAACAAAATTGCTTCCTTTAAGACCATGTGTATCTTGAACGCACGGGATAGCTCTAGAAAGTCTCTTAGGTGTTGATGGGGATCATAGTGAGACATGTTGGAGTATGCTCTACAGACCAATCATTTGGATGATGCTTATTTGAATATTTCTGATGTATCATGACATTTTCTATAAAATGACATTTGATTATTTCATTTGATTGAATGTATGTGTATATAAATAGATTAAAATAATATCCTTAAAAATATAATTTAAGATACTCTTAAAATATCCCTATCCGAGCACCATTAACAATAAGGAAATGAATGTCGCATTAAGACTAGTATGTGCAAATTGATATGAGATATCAATTTAACACATCGGTACATCTTAGGGAACAATGTACTGGATTGATCTGCCATGAGATTGCTACATGAATTGTTATATAAGTATCATAGCAATTCTCATAGTGATTATGGTATTTGTAATCCTATGACTAGAGATTGCTAGAGATCTGAACATAAGCAATTGCATGTTGTGACACTATCAAACGTCACTCGTAAAATGGTGGACAAACAAGATACTGATTGGGTATGCAATTTGCTTATGTAGTAAGATGTTGGTTGATCAAGATAATGATTTGTCCCTCCTATATAGCAAGAGTGATTACACGAGCTCATAGATTGAACTAGATGAGTATGATATGTTCCAAGACTCATGTTCATACTAGACATCAAGGAAAAAAGGACTAATATACATAAATCACGAGATTGGTAATGTCAAGTCACATACATTCCCATTGCTTAGGAAATAATGATTTGTTGCTAGACAACGCTCATTATTTATGATATGCGCAATGAGAACCTATAGAGTCGCACACAAACACAAATAGAGTTGGACATGTACATGGGCCAATCCTATTATGAATAGGATTGAGATAATTCGAATTTTTAGGGCCAATTCTAATTGAATTGTGAATTCAATTTAATTCGGCCAATTTGGATTAATTGGGTGAAACCCTAATTAGGGTTTTAAATTAGGGTTAACTCGTTTTCCCTATAAATATAGTGCTTAAGCTATGTTCCCATACACACAAAAAAGGCACTTCGCCCAAAGTTACCTAGAGGTCGAAACCCTATTCTAGCAACTAAGGCTTTTCACCTTCTCCTGATCTCCACCGTTCGTGTCAATACCGACATAGGAAGGGGCGATTCACTCTTGATCGTGACTCATAGATCCGAGCTTTATGTTATACCAAGGTATGTCCTAAGAACCCCTAATCAGATCTATCTTCGAATCAAATCTCACTAAGGGAAAACCGAGAAAACTATGTGTTTCCGCTACGTGTTCTTTCCTATCGGTTTCCATACAGTGGTATCAGAGCATTGTTTGGGAGACCCTTATTGTCTTTCCTGTGATATGCATGTATGATTTTCATTCTAGATCTATGACTTGTCATACAAGATCCGTGATATTCATGTGTACTTCGTGTAAATCTGACTTATGCATGACTAGATCTGTGATATGCATGTTGATTTACTAGATCTATAATATGCATGATAGATTCGTATACATCTGTGATATGCATGTAAGTTGTTTCGTGCTAGATCTTTCATATGCATGTTGATTTGCTAGATCTATGATATGCATGATTGATTCATATCGATCTATGATATGCATGTTGATTTGTATAGATCTGTGATGCATGAATATTAATTCCGATAGATTCTGTGATATGCATGATTTGTGAATATGTGATATGCCTTATTTGTTAAAGTGTTATCTATGATATGAATGATTTGTGAATATGTAATATGCATGATCTATGAATCTATGATATGCATGATTTGTGAATCTGTGATATGCATGATTTGTGAATCTATGATATGCATGAAGAATCGGTAAAGTAAGAAACGTGGAAAATCACATAAAATCGATATGTGATCCGTAATTTGGAGAAGAAAACCCTAAAAGGGGCAACCTCTCCTTGACGTGCGCCCCCTAACCGGCTAGCGGGACTTCCGTAGGCTAGCGGCTGTTAATTCCTTAAGGCAGTATCTATCGATTCTCGGTGAATAGGAATACAATGCAATATCTATCGATTCTCGATGAATAGGGATATGTGAATGCTCGTGATCGAATAAATGTTGCCTAAGTCAGTTGTTATTAAGGACAAGAGGTTATATAATTATGCGCTCTTATGAGTTGGCTCTCTTACCTGGGAACTAATTAGCTAACACTTAAGGTTATCACTTGTATCATAAATAATGGGATCTAATAGCATTTTGTCTCCGGATGTTAGTTCTTTTCCCGATTATGTTTATGTTTTATGAAATATGTTTGATTGCGGTGAAAGTCCCTCGTGTGATTAAGTCAAATTAAATGCCTACCAATGAATAAGCACTCGTCAAAACTTAGATCAATGTGTGTAGATTTGCCAAAGTGAATTGCCACCTCAATCCTAGTAAGATGTTATCAGATAATTGTGACATCCAATTGCTTATTGATTGGGTCGACTTAACTAAGATCTTGATGAGATAAGGACTTAGAGGCATAAAGTTGGGTGTCTACATATGAGTTGAATTGGAGCAAGGGTTGTTCACCTAACTATCCAAGAATTGCATGAGAGGAAATTGACAAAGAGTTGTCTACCTTAATAACCATGTCTAGGGTGATTTACCATACTAAACTCTAGACAAAGCGAAATATGGATCTTGGCCCACTAAGAAAGTTATGAATATCACTGATCGTTTCATTTTCATACATATTTCTGGCACGATTTTACTCTTATTTGTGTTTTCATGTTCTTACAGGTTATAATGCATATTTGGTACGTTTTGGAGCTAAATAACGTTCACAGGACAAATATTAGACTCGAGGATCATAAAGGAACAAACAAGATGAGAAACAACATGGGTCGGGGAGGACTTCAGCCCACACGGACCTTGAAGCACCACCACAGCCCACGCGAGGCACTCAACTTAGCCTGCGCCAGGCCATTGGTCCAACACGTCCAGTAGCTTCAGCACGGGTAGGGCAAGCCTCCAGCATGCGCGGGTGCAGTTTCAGAAAGGGAGCCCGCACGGGGCACACACTCCAGCCCGCGCGGGTCGCGTCCATCACCTGCAGAAACAATAAAATGAAACTTGCGAGAAAGAGGAAAACAAAGTGGTTAGTTGCCTACACAAAAAGGAAACATTGTTAGAGAAAAGGTATATGAGTTATATGGCTGGAAAATAGATTGCAAACGTGCCCTTACTCAAGAATAGAAATCAATGCAAAGAAGAATGGAAAACTCACAAAAAATAGCAAGCTGCAACAAATAGGAAAGAAGAGGAACGGAAGTGAATGGCCAAAGAGGAAAAAGAGGAGAAAAGGAAAGAAAGAACAGAGGAAAGACGAGGAGTAGAGCTAGGGTTCGTTCACTTAAGTTAGGAGAGGAAAAACACAGCCGTTAGAGAGAGAGAGTTGCAGAAAAAAGAGTTGCAGCAAGAGAGTAGCGGAGAGAGAGTAGAGAGAGGAGTTGTTCGTGAGTTCTTGCAGAGGAGACCTTCAAGGGGCATTGGAGATCAATTCAAGACTTCGGTTTTGTTTGGTTTTTTATGTTATTTAGACTTTCTACTTCGTTTATGTTTTCTTCCGAACGCATGAGCGAGTAGTCGGTTTGTTCTAGGAGAAGGGATTAGCCCTTGGCTATCCCGAAACCACTTTGATTTATATTTGAATGCAATTTTCCATTTTGGTTTATCTATTCTTTATCTGAATGTTTCATTGACTTGTGTTTGCGATGACCACGTAGATGCATGTTTTAGGAACTTAGGAGAAGGACCGAAAGGAGAATTCTAATTCTGGATAATCAGGTTTAGAACAACCAAGGTTAGGCTATGAAAGTAGGGTAGCAGCGGTTGAGGGTAAAACGGATGAATCACAAATCTTATGGTTTAGCTTAAGGTGTCAGCCATGAATGTAGGGGATAAGTTGACTAGATCACTTGTCTATGCCTTGAGAGAGGGTAGATATCATATTAGGATCGTCTTCCTTATATAACTTGATCGGGATTGTATAATTAGATAGGTTGATTGTTGCTTTCGATAGTCTTGTGGTAAACCCGGATTCCTATAACGTTCGTCTCACTGTTAAGAACTCGTAGTTTATTTGTTTTTAGTATTTCAATCTTAAAACCAATATTCGTTCGTTTGCAAGTTTGATTCATAATTTGAGTTTAGGTTGTGTTGTGTAGTCCCTATGGTACATTCATGACACACGGAGTCTCGGAGGACGCAATCTTGCTGCGTCTCTTCCCCTTCTCAATTGGGGGACGAGCGAAAACATGGTTGCAATCGCTCTCCGCTTGTTCAATCACGACTTGGGACCAGCTCTTCACATTGTTGCTCTCACGATTCTTTCCTCCTAGCAAGAAAATTTAGATGAGGGGAGAAATCACAACATTTAGATGCAGAGATGGAGAAAAGTTGTTCGAAGCGTGGGGCAGATTTAAGAATCTTCTACAGATGTGTCCACACCATGGTCTCGAGCAATGGTATGTTATCCAAACTTTCTATAATGGATTTTCAGACGAACACCGAACGACATTGGATAACGCTGCTAGAGGATCGTTCATTGATCTGAGCGTCGAGGAGGCATACGAGCTGATCGATAACCTCGCCATGAACCACACCATGTGGTCAACACCGAGAGGTATGCCTAAAAGAACTCGAGATTTGTATGAGCTGAATCAGGGCAGAGCAACGGGTAATGCAACAAACGCTTTGTACTGCATGAATTGCGCAGATACAGACCACGTGGCTTGTCAATGCAGGTTACATGAAGACTTCGAACAGATGAACTATTCCCAGCAGCAAGGAAACACACAATTCGAGAATGCCTACAACCCGAATTGGAGGAACCACCCAAATCTCTCATACCGAACGACTCAACCGATGAAGTGTTCGGGATTTCAGCAACCACAACACCCGTACCAGCAAAATAATCTGCAATTTCAGAATGCTGAACAAGTTCCGCAAGCTCCTCAACCTCCTCAAGCCCCTTCGTCGAACCTTGAGGCGGTAATGCTCGAATTTACCAAGGAGCAAAGGCATCAACATTCAACTCAAGCCAAGTTCAACGCGGATGTGGGGACAACAATCAACGAGCTCAAAACTAAGATGGAATCCTTGAGCAACCATGGGAAGAGTTTAGAGAACTCCATAGCATATCAAGCTGCCTCATCCTCTAGGAATCCCAGACAGCTTCCCGGTAAACCCGAATTAAACCTGACAGAATATGTTAACGCTATTTCTGTGTGCAGCACTGATATGATCGAGCATTCACCCTCGAAAGAGCGAGATCAAGCTGCTGGTACGTCCATGAGAAAAGGAAAAGGTACCATCACAATTATGGAATGAGTCGAACCTAATTTGGATAAACCATACGTTGCTCCACCAGTCTACCAACCTCCAGTACCGTTTCCTCAACGGTTGGTGAGCAGTAAGAATGAGGAACGAGTGAGCATATTTTTAGAGGATCTCAAGAAGCTTGACATCAATATCTCGTTCGTGGAAGCCCTCCAAAATATGCCTAATCACGCCAAACTCATCAAATAGTTTCTTTCCAAAGAGAGGCATATCGAAGAGACCGAGACGGTAGCACTCAACGAGAAATGCAGTGCAATTCTTCAAAACACGCTGCCCCGAAGTTGAAGGACCCCGGAAGCTTCTCCATTCCATGCACAATAGGTAATCTTGAAATTGATAATGCTTAGTGTGATTTAGGAGCAAGCGTGAGCATCATGCCACAGTCGGTTTTCAAGCGGATGGCCTTCGGGAATCTCAAACCTACAAAGATGTGTCTACGCCTCGCGGATCATTCGGTAAGATATCCGGTGGGAATTGTTGAAAACGTTCCCACCGAGGTAGGTAATCTTTTCATTCACACTGATGTTATTGTACTTGAAATAAAGGAAAATTCTGGGATACCTATTATTCTTGGTAGACCGTTCTTAGCTACTGCAGGTGTCATGATAGACGTACAACAAGGAAAGCTTTCCTTACGTGTTAGAGATGGGACAATAGAGTTCAACTTGTCCAGCCCCATGAATGGACCCTCATTCATGGAGTCTTGTTTTACAGTCGATTTGCTGAACAAGTTAGCAAAAGACACACATGATCATGTAAGTGTTTCTCATCCTCTTGTATGATATTTAATACGAGTTTGCAAAGATGCAGGATTTACGGACGAAGGAGCTAAGATGTACAAGAAATTTATGAGTGCTATTGAAGCACTAGGAGACGCCTCATGTGATGAAATACCACACAAAATGCACGCTGGTTTTGCAGTGGAGAAGACGCCCGAACTTGAGCCTGAACCTCCTCCGTCTTCTTTTCAGTATGAGTACATTGAATGCGATAAAACTTATCCTGCTGTTATGAATGCTAAATTGAGTGCAGATGAGAAAACGACCCACTCGCGTAAAGAAGCGTAGGAGAATCAGCTCTTCAATATGTACGCACGGAACTTATACGGAAGGCAGCCACAAACTTTTAACCGAAACTCAAAGGAGGCTGCACCAGCACTTCAAAGAGGTAATGGAAAAAGACATCATAAAACTTTTTGATGCAGATACCTTTTATTCAACATTAGGCAGCAAACGAGTGACCCCCGTGCATGACGTGCCAAAGAAAGAAGCACTGACTAAGGGATGGCACGACAAAAAGTTCCTACCTCATGACTTCCAACTAGGTGATTTAGTTCTACTTTCAATTCTCGTCCTAAGCTTTTCTCGGGCAACCTACAGTCTCGTTGGTCTGGTCCTTTTCAGGTACGAGGAGTCTTCACACATGGAGAAGTGGAACTATGGAGCTATTCGAGTGGAACATTCAAAGCTAATGGACAGCGACTAAAGCTCTACCAAGCCACTCAACCGATCAAAATTGGAAACTCATTTTCCCTTTCCGATCTATCCGTCGCGCACACATGAGAAATGGAGACGTCAAAGCTTAAAGACGTTAAATAAGCGCTCTCTGGGAGGCAACCTAGCTGTTTTTTGTTTCTATTTTTCTTGGTTGTTTTGTTTGAGACTCGTTTAATTAAACAAACAAACCAAAAACAAAAAAATTCAAAAAAATACCACCGCAAACGTGACTTCACTACTTTTACCCTCCATCGGAACTTCACGTTGAGGACGCCGTTCAATTCAAGTCTCGGGGAGCAGCTCACGTTTGTCAGGTGACTTCGCTTCATTTTCTTTTGTTTTCTCTTTGATTTCTTAGCTTTTAGTTTGTTTTGCTTTCGTGAGTCAGATTCGTCTTAGGTACTTGTCCGATGTCACATTTTGAGATGAACCCTAAACCTAGGAAACTTAACAAGTTGGCCTTTTCCGTGAGATTTTGCATGTTTGAGTTAGGTTTTCCCTAAGCATTAGAGCTTATTAGTCGGCTGAAAAACAATAGGTTGTAATTCTTTGGGAATCCTAGTGTTGCTTGTGGGAGGTTTAGACGAGGTTGCTAGGCTAGTTTATCGTTTATTCTCTTTACCCTGATTGTCATACTTCGTATAGACGATGCTTTACTTCTTTTATGAAATCGAGCTTATTTTGCAGATTAAGACCGCACACTAACACTCCAATGTCGATAGAAATAATGCCTAAAAGCATGATCTAAAATCAATATGAGTGCATCGACCTTGATACTCTTTCGATGGTTCGACTATAAGTGGTGGGCTGGAGATCATCTTTCTACGTCCTAAGGGCATGGAACAATAAAAATGCCGCCTACTCCGCTGCACTCTTCAACGTGATGCATTAGTATACCATCATCGGTAGTCTGGGTCTAAGTAGAGGCTGGATTCCTTCAATTCCGATGTCCTAGAAGCCTAGTGTGTATGCATAACATAAAAAAGAAAATAAAAAGAAGACATAAAAAGAAAAAAAGAGGAAAAAGAAAAAAAAAGAATAAAGAAAGAAAGAAGCTCGGAAAAGAAACAAATATCCTCAATTGTTCTACGTTTAGCATTTGTCTGAAGTCTCGTTTGGTAGAGAGGGTTACGGTGGCTTGTTTAGTTTGCCTTCCATTTACTTTCTCGTAGGTAGCCTTGTTAGGATGAAGACTGAAAATTTAATTAGGGATTTTGATCGTTTAATTTTTATACGTATTTCTTGCACGATTTTAGAGATGTTTACGATTTAGATGCGATGTTTACGTGTGATTTTGTATCCATTTTATTCATTTTTGTGTTTTCATGTTCTTACAGGTTATAATGAATATTTGGTTCCTTTTGGAGCTAAAGAACTTACACGGGACAAAGTATTAGACTCGAGGATCATAAACAAACAAACAGTACGAGAAATAGCACAGGTCGAGGAGGACTTCAGCCCGCACGGAACTTGAAGCAACATCACAGCCCACGCGAGGCACTCAACTTATCCCGCGCGGGGCACATTACTTAGCCCGCGTGGGGCCATTGGTCCAACACGTCCAGCAGCTTCAGCAGGGGTTGGGCAAGCCTCCAGCACGCGCAGGTCCAATTTCAACAAGGGAGCCTGCGCGGGGCACACACTCCAGCCTGCGCGGGTCGCATCCGTCACCTGCAGAAACAGGAAAAGGAAACGTGCGGGATAGAGGAAAACAAAGTCGTTAGTTGCTGATGTGGTTAATCTCAAGTAATAATTTACCTAGACTAATGCTTCCGCAAGAATACGGATCGTATAGTACCAGGGTCGAACAGAAGGAATTGATGCAACTCTAAAGCTAGTAAACTAATGAATAACACGTGTGAAATCAATGAATGATGGAAATGCAAATGAAACTCAACTAAACTAATTAATGGGATAAACTCAATGACTAAATACAACAAGTGTCGAGAGATGCACGATGATGCACCGAAGTTCTAACAAGATCATGGTCTCAGATATTATCACGAGTTTAGGGAATTCAAGCTCTAATATAGGAACTGACTGGCGTAGACTTGTCCACTATCTAGCATGCATATACCAATCTCCCAATTGTGTATCTCACCTACTAGACGCATTAAGACCGCTATCTTAATCCCTAGATTCAATCGATTGACCTGGCGTAAATTCTAAGAAAATTAAATCCTAAATCATGGCTAAGTTCCAAAGTCTAATCCCTTTGCGTAGATTCATTAAACTTCTATGATCATTCATTCCAGTGGCGTACAAGAATGAAAGCATTAAAAACAACCAATCAATCTGCAAATGATCAAATAGTAAAATCATTCATTCAAGTGGCGTTCAAGAACAAAAGCACTAAGAATCACCAAGCATTAAGAACAAGACTTCGTTACATATCGGCCAAGCTCTCTAACCTATGGCTATGGACCTACTCGGACATGAACTTAGAAAAACTTTCTCTAGCAAAATATGACTTATTCCTCTTCTCTAAAGGCGTTTTCCTTATTGTATAAGTCCCCCACAAACTCCCAATTGTTTTAAGTCAAATTAACTTATTTGGAGTTGCAGGTGACGGACGCGACCTGAGCGGGCAGGGTAAGTGACCCGCTCGGGTACGGTGCAGACGATCGCGCAAGAACGCGATGAAAAAGGGCAGCCCGCTCGGGCTGAGGTGCTGCCCGCTCGGGCTGGCTTGCTGCCTTCTCGGGCTGTGGCCCCGCGTGTGGTTTCTCTTGCCCGACTCGTGCACAATTGGCTTGACAAAATTGCCGTAAGAAATGCCCGCTCGGGCTAGGGAAATACCCGCACGGGTAACGGCTATTCCTTGCCGATTCTCGTCCCGTTTGTCCCGTGATGATCCTCAATGTTTGTACTTTGTCTCGTGCACGTCTTTTAGCTCCAAAATGACTGAAAAAAGGATGATCATGATGCTTAATTCTTGGTAAAATCCAATGAATGATGAAACTAACTATGAAAATAGATGAAAATACTAGAACAAAATAAACGTTATCAAACTCCCCCAGACTTGAACCTTTGCTCGTCGTCGAGCAAGACTAGAAAGAAGCAGGAGAGGAGTTAGACAACAACCGGAAACTAGCACAATCAACTCGAAAAGTCAGCCACCCTACACAACAACGCGTCATTCGAACATAGATCTAAGCGCACTGAATTTAAACCCCTATCTACCGAAAGCCACTAACCGTGCAATCCTACACATGTCCTGACTTCATTTCACTAACCCCTAGACAACATCCAAGCAATCTCCATACCTATTCTAATGCGCAAACAGTTCGATACCATTCTTAAGATAACTATTTTTCTTCTTTTTCGGTTCTCTTTTTCTTCTTCTCTTTCCTTTTTTCGGTTTCCACACATTTTTTTTTTTGAAAATCGCACTCGGTTTCTAAGACGTCGGAGTTGAAGAGGACAACCTTCTACTTAGACCCAGGTTGCCAATTGGCACACGCATAAGGTCTCGTAACCTTAGCGGAGTGACGAGGTTGCGTTTTTGCTGATTTTTTTCTTTTTTTTTCTTTTTGATTAACTAGTGTGAATACACATCGACTCTAACCCGTAGGACGTAGAAAAACTGCCTCGACCCACCACTTAGACCCGAACCATCAATATTGATGCACTCATGTCAATGTAAGGCTGAAAAAGTTAAACAACTTAGTCTATTGACAGCGGAGTGTAAGTGCGTGGAAATACAATGATCGAAAAAAAGGAAATGAAAGGTACGCTCGGATATATAAGTGCTTGGAATTGAAGCCTAAGGAAAGGAATACAACTATAGGCTATGGATTCATGCACGACCACTAACTAATCGATATCTAAAGGAATGTTTCAGCAAACCTAGACTTTTGTTCCCGATTCGACAAAGTTGAACAAGGTGACTAAAGTTCAAAATTTTTTCGAACTAGATATCCGTCCGTCTAATCCTAAAAAAACAAAATGAAGAACTCAACATCTAAATCCTAATCACAATCATGACATTCAAAGAATACCCCCCAGACTTGAACGGAACACAGTCCCGGTGTTCAATACCTAAGAGAAGGACTAACACGCAAAAACTCGGGGAAAAATACTATAAATAGGAACGTGTGCACCTGATGCGTGCTTGCTGTCCCGAGTTGATGCAGCTGGGCGTACGCGTCTTTCCTTATGCTGTGGATGATTTCGAATTGGAAAACCTGTAACAAAAGTCACACAATCCAAAGGAGACAGTACGATACATCGGGGTTGTTGGTAAGGAGCATGCTTGTGAAAAGAATAAGAGTCGAATTCTAAAAAACAGTAAAACGAAATAACTAAAGGATATGGGGCTCGGGTTGCCTCCCGAGAAGCGCTTGTTTAAGGTCACGAGCCTGACCAAAACGTTCTACCCATTAGGTGGACATCCTCGACGTCGTCGTGTGCATAGCATCTCGCGTGCATAGTGTGCTCGAGTGGGTATAGCACGCAGATAAGTTGGATTCCTTGCACGATCAGTCATATCCTCCCTAAGCTTAGCCGTGTTGTTACCTATGTTTGTGGCTAGATCGTGCTGTCCAAAGAATTTATTTGAGCTATCCACAAGTCCGGTTATGAACTCCAGGAAACCGGTTAGGCGTTCGTCTTTTGTTCCCTTCAATGTTTCCAGAATTTGTTGGTGCGTGAGCCCTTGCGGTGAAGGCTTCATCTTAACCTTGGGTGCCTTATCAATGTCCCAATTAGGTGCTGGATGTTTGGCGTGGCTGTTAGCGTCTCAAGAGTGGTTGAACTCGCGCTACCTGCTGTTTGATGCGCGCTGGAATCTGCCTTGGATGCGCGGGGATTTGCGCACTGATTTAGGATGTTTTCATGATTCAAATTGATGTCCAATCGAGCTGTACTTATGTGTTTGTGGGTTGAGCACTCCTCTTGATAAGGATTGTCCGAAATTTCACCTTTTGCTTTGCTTACGAACTGCTGTTCTCGGATCGCACAGAAATCTGCTCGGAGTGCGTCTAGCTCGGTGTTTGGAATCTCCTTTGTCTTTTCTTCGTGCATCAGCTTAGTACAGTATGTTGCATCGTTCGGGTTATTATACACTTCTTTTCCAGCTGCTAAAAGAGCTAACTCAACAGAATCCATATTCCCGAACTCGTCAAAGACTTCTTCGGCTAGTCTCTCTAGGACGTCGATGTGGAATACCGAATCCACCATACAAGGTTGCTTGAGCATGTCATTCAGATTGAATTCCACTTCTTCATCCCTGAATTTAAGTGTGAGTCTACCTTTAGCATAATGTATGATCGTCTTTTCCGTATTAAGAAACGGCCTACCGAGAATAATTGGGATTTTTTTGTCCTCCCCATATCCAAGAAGACGAAATCGACCGGGACGAAGAACTTCCCAACTTGTAAAGGCACGTCATCCAGCATCCCCTCGGGTATCCTAAGACTTCGATCAGCCATGGTGAGCGCCATTCGTGTAGGTTTAAGATCCAACCTGTCCCTAAGATCCAGTTTTTTCGTATAATGGCAACAGTAGCACACTTACGCTTGCTCCGACATCAATTAGTTTATTGCTAATTTCATAAACACCTATTTTACAAGGGATGACGAATATACCTGGATCGGGCATCTCCTTGGGTAGGTTTGGCTGCAGCATCGAGTTAGTCACCATGACGGTTTCCATCTCTACGTCTCGTTTGTTCGCAAGCACCTCCTTCAAGAACTTAGTGTATGAAAGCATCTTCTTCAAAGCCTCGTGGAATGGAATGGTAATTTGCATCTTCTTTAACATCTCAGCAAACTTAGCAAATTGAGCATCCTCGTTCTTTTTGCTTTGACGTTGGGGAAACGGCAAAGGAGGCGGTCGTGGATCGGGTTTTACATATTTCGGCTCTTCCTCCTCCTCGAGTTTCTTTTTGTGCTCTTCGACGCTACTGCCCTTTCCCATTACTGTACCGGACGGTTCAACTATGTCAAATGTCGAGGGAATGGCCTGATCCATCAATCTCGTACATTGAAGTTGTGAGAATGGCAAAGGAGGCGGTCTTGGTTCGGGTTTCACATATTTTGGCTCTTCTTTCTCCTCGGCTTTCTTCTTATGATTTTCATCGTTTCTGCCCTTCTCCACTGTTGTATGAGGTGCTTCATCCCTTTCAAACATCAAAGGAACGGGCCGATCTACCGTCTTACCACTCCGTAGATATATGGCATTTCCGTGCCCACGGGGATTTCCTTGCGGCCTCCCCGGTAGAACTCCTTGCGGTTGAGAGGAGTTCGCAGCGAGTTGTGCAACTTGAGTATCCAAGATCTTTAGGTGCGTCTTCATCTCCAAAAATTGTTTCTTTACCTCTTCATGTCCCTGTAAGAGTTGAGCTAGCATAGACGTAATATCGGTATTAGCTTCTTGTTGTGGAGGAGGAGGCGCACGTGGCTGGTCATTCTTGGTTTGGGGCTCCGTCCTTGGCTGGAAATTCTGATTCCTTTGCATCACTCGTGGCTGAAAGTTTCCCGATAGTTGTTGCATGTTGGATGCACCGTCAGAATTCTTGTAGGAGAAGTTTGGGTGATTTCACCATCCGGGATTGTACGTGTTTCCCAAAGGCTGTTTGTTGCTCACGTAGTTCACTTCCTCGTACCCTTGGACTTCATGATCCTCTAATTGCTATGAATATTGTGGAAGATGTGATTCGGATAGAAAATTGTAAATTCCAGCGACTTGATCCTTCATCTCAGCTAAACTGGCATATAGAGCGTGTGTGTCGTTCACATGAGCTACCCTTGCTGGAGCGTTGCGATTATACTCTCCAGCGGCGTTGCTGCCCTCATCAGCCATACGATCAATCAAGTTTTCGATTTGTGGAAAAGTGAGGTTGCTCAAAGAAACTCCAGCGGCGGCTATGATCAGAATCCTCGTGTTTACCATGAGTCCTTACAGAAAGTTGTGTTTGAGATAGCTCTGATCCATGCCATGGTGTGGGCAAAGGCTTTGATAGCCTTTGAAACTTTCCAATGCTTCGTATAGACTCTCAGCTGCCCCTTGAACGAACGTGTTGATTTGATTCTTAGCAAGCTGAGCTTTACTCTGAGGGAAGAATCGCATCATGAACTTTTCCTCTAGCTGCCCCCATGATCCTATAGAGTTTTCCGGTTGGGAGTACAACCAGTCTTGTGCTTTATCCTTCACTGAGAATGGGAAGGCAGCGAGCATGACGTCCTCATCCGAGATTCCTTCTCCATTTCAGATGGTTTTGCAAAGCATCTTATAAACAGTAAGATGCTGATTTTGATCCTCGGTGGGTCTCCCTCTGAATGCTGCGTTACCGAGCATCTGAATGAATGCTGGTTGTAACTCGACGTGGGCATCCCTTCTTACGATGCAAGACAAGAGTTGTGTATGCCTAGAAGCCATGTATGTTCCATAGGTTAATGCTGCTGGAATTCGTGGCGCGTTTAGAATGCGGTGTTTTGCCATTTGTTCTTCTTCGGTCTCGCATGATAATGTACCTCAAAAAATAGAAACACAAGAATCGGTTAGGCTCTGAGAGGTACAAAGATTTGACTCAAGAAAAGAGAAAAAAATTAAAGCCAAAACACGAAAAAACATATAAGACTCCGGAAAGGACTGTGTCCTAATCTAATAGTATCCTAACTCTAAAGCCGAAATCAAGTTCCCAACAACGGCGCCAAAAACTTGATGTGAATAATCTCAAGTAATAATTTACCTAGACTAACGCTTCCGCAAGAATACGGATCATATAGTACCCGGGTCGAACACAAGGAATTGATGCAACTCTAAAGCTAGTAAACTAATGAATAAGACGTGTGAAATCAATGAATGATGGGAATGCGAACGAAACTAAACTAAACTAATTAACGAGATAAACTCAGTAACTAAATACCACAGGTGACGAGAGATGCACGATGATGCAACGAAGTTCTAACAAGATCATGGTCTCAGATATTATCACGAGTTTAGGGAATTCAAGCTCTAATATAGGAACTGACTGGCGTAGACTTGTCCACTATCTAGCATGTGTATACCAATCTCCCAATTGTGTATCTCACCTACTAGACGCATTAAGACTGCTATCCTAATCCCTAGATTCAATCGATCGACCTGGCGTAGATCTAAACCGATTAAATATTAAATCATGGCTAAGTTCCAAAGTCTAATCCCCTGGCATAGATTCATTAAACTTCTATGATCATTCATTCGAGTGGCATACAAGAACGAAAGCATTAAAAACAACCAATCAATCTGAGAACGATCAAATATCAAAAATCATTCATTCAAGTGGCGTTCAATAACAAAAGCATTAAGAATCACCAAGCATTAAGAACAAGACTTCGTTACATATCGACCAAGCTCTCTAACCTATGGCTATGGACCTACTCGGACATGAACTCAGCAAATGAAACACAAAAGATAACTATATTAGACATGGATAAAGAATGAGATCCCTCCCTATTCTATTACCGATGTCTTCAATAGCTCTTTCACGCTCCGGCTTCCTCGCTTCGTCCTTCACCCTTGTGTGTGAGTGCTGCCCTCCTTCTCCTTCTCTCCGTGTGCTCTCTTTTCTCTCTTACTTTCTGTCTCCATCCGCCCCTCCAGCTCTGCCCTCGTTCGTTACAGCAGCCACCTCCCTTTGTTGCCATTTCTTGAGTTTTCCAAATCTTGATTAACTTGGCCACGTTTCCATTACTTTCTCTAGCGAAATATGACTTATTCCTCTTCTCTAAAGGTGTTTCCTTATTGTATAAGTCCCCCACGAACTCCCACTAGTATTAAGTCAAATTAACTTATTTGGAGTTGCAAATGATGGACGCGACCTGAGCGGGCATGGTAAGTGACCTGCTCGGGCTGAGGTGTTGCTGCCTCGGGCTGGCGTGCTGCCTGCTCGGGCTGTGGCCCCGAGTGTGGTTTTTCTTGCCCGACTCGTGCACAATTTGCTGGACAAAATTTCCGTAAGAAATGCCCGCTCGGGCTAGGGAAATACCCACGCGGGTAATGGCTATTCCTTGTCGATTCTCGTCCCGTTTGTCCCGTGATGATCCTCGATGTTTGTACTTTGTCTCGTACACGTCCTTTAGCTCCAAAATGACTGAAAACGGGATGATCATGATGCTTAATGCTTGGTAAAATCAAATGAATGATGAAACTAACTACGAAAATAGATGAAAATACTAGAACAAAATAGACGTTATCAGTTGCCTACACAAAAAGGAAACATTGTTAGAGAAGAGAAATATGAGTTATATAGCTTAAAAATAGAATGGAAACGTGCCCTAACTCAAGAATAGAAATCAATGCAAAGAAGAATGGAAAACTCATAAAAAACAGCAAACTGAAGCAAAGAGGAAAGAAGAGGAAAGGAAGTGAACGGCCAAAGAGGAAAAAGAGGAGAAAAGGAAAGAAAGAAAAGAGGAAAGACAAGGATGAGAGCTAGGCTTCGTTCAATTAAGTTAGGAGAGGAAAAAACAGTCGTTACAGAGAGATAGTTGAAGTAGGAGAGTTGCGGAGACAGAGTACAGAGAGGGGTTGTTCGTGAGTTCTTATAGAGGAGACCTTCAAGGGGCATTGCAGATCAATTCAAGACTTCGGTTTCGTTTGGTTTTTATGTTCTTTAGAATTTCTACTTAGTTTATGTTTTCTTTCGAACACATGAGCGAGTAGTCATTTTGTTCTAGGAGAAGGGATTAGCCCTTGGCTATCCCAGAACCACTTTGATATATCTTTGAATGCAATTTCCTGTTTTCGTTTATCTATTCTTTATTAGAGTGCTTCATTGACTTGTATTTATGATGACCACGTAGATGCATGTTTTAGGAACTTAGGAGAAGGACCGAAAGGAGAATTCTTATTTCGGGTAATCAGGTTTAGAACAACCGAGATTAGGCCACGAAAGTAGGGTGGCATCAGTTGAGGGTAAAATGGATGAATCACATATCTTATTGGTTTAGCTTAAGGTGTCAGCCATGAAAGTAGGGGATAACTTGACTAGATCACGTGTCTATGAAATGAGAGAGGGTAGATATCATATTAGGATTGTCTACCTTAGATAACTTGATTTAGATTGCATGATTAGATAGGTTGATTGTTGGTTTCGGTAGCCTTGTGGTGAAACCGGATTCCTAGAATGTTTGTCTCACTGTTAAAAACTCGTAGTTTATTTGTTTTTAGTATTTCATTATTAATATTCGTTCGTTAGCAAGTTTGATTCATAGTTTGAGTTTAGGTTATGTTACATAGTCCCTGTGGGATCGACACCTAGGGTACCACACACGTGCCGTGCACTTGCGGGTAGTTTGGGTTAATTAATGTTTAACTTTGAATCGCATCAATTACTATCCAAATTGATAATGAGGGCTATTTATTCGCAAAATTTAGTGGGATAATCATTTTAATAAAGTCCATGTTTAAATGATTCTTTTCATGATACTAATATTTTGTGTATCTCTGTTTTAGGTGGCCATGGCGTCAATCACACTCGTGTTGTCTTTGCAATCAATCCTTGAGAAGGATAAGCTGAATTGGACAAATGTTCCGAATTGGTACAGGAACTTGAGGTTTGTCCTCAAACAAGAAAGAAAATGTATGTCCCTGAAGGCCCCTTACCTGAAGTGCCTCCAGCAAATTCTCCAAGAGTGGATAAGGATGCTTATAAGAAGCCCCTTGATAATTTCCTTGAGGCCAGTTGCCTTATGTAGTCATTCATGAATTCTGAGCTTCGGAAGCAACATGAGGAGATGGCAGCTTCCGATATGATCGAACATCTTAAGGAGTTGTATCAAGAGCAGGCTAGGTAAGAGATGTTTGAAACCTTTGAGGCTTTATTTAGATATGTTATGGTAGAGGGAACTTCTGTAAGTCTTCATGTACTCAAATGATTGGGTATATTGAGAGCCTTGAGATGATGGGTTTCCCAATGAGCCTACAGTTGGCCATAGACTTGATTGTACACTTGTGGCCAGAATCTTATGCTCAATTCGTCATGAACTAAAACATGAATGATTTTGATAAGTCTCTAACACAATTACTAAACATGTTAAGAACTGTTGAAGTAAACATCAAGAAGGCCAAGACCAAAGTCTTCTGATGGTTCAGAATCACAAAGGCAAGGCCAAAGGCAAGAACAAAAGGGGGTCAAAAGCCCAAGTTCAAGTCTGGCACAAACTTAAAGCCTAAATGTGGGGTGGCTAAGGAAAGTGGTTGCTTTCACTTTGGTAAGACTGGGCATTGGAAGAGGAAATGCTTAATGTATTTAGAAGAACTAAAACCTACAAAGGGAAGTGAGACTTCTACTTCAGGTATTTCTGTTATTCAAGTCAACTTATCTACTTCTACTTCATGGGTATTAGATATTGGTTGTGGTCTCACATTTTTAATAATGTGCAGGATCTGAGAAGAATTAGATCGTTGAAGAAAGGCGAAGTCAAACTACGAGTTGGAAATGGAGCAAAAGTTGTTGTGTCAGTTGTAGGGACTTATGTATTAACTTTTCCTACTATGCTTGTTTTAGAACTTTAGAGTTGCTATTAAGTTCTTACCATTACTAAAAATATTATTTCTATTTCTTGTGTGGACAAGAAGGGTTTTTCATTTATAATAAAAGACATTTGTTGCTCTATTTATTTGAATGATATGTGATGTGCGTTTTCTCAAGTAATAAATTACCTAGACTAACGATTCCGCAAGAATACGGATCGTGTAGCAACTAGGGTCGAACACAAGGAATTGATGCAACTCTAAAGCTATTAGACTAATGTATAAGACGTGTAAAATCAACAGTTGATGGAATGCAAATGCAAACTAACTAAACTAATGATAGGAATGACTCAAAGACTATAAGTGAAAGGCACATAAATGTAATTTTGTGTTATTAGGGTTTCCGTTAGGGTTTCATATCTCTTGTATATTAATATATATATCTGATGTAACTCATATTCGAATCAATACACAAAAACCTTTCCACATGGTATCAGAGCATTAGATCCATAACCCTAATCACCGCCGGCCATCTTCTCCCTCTTTTCTCCTCATCGCCGGCCTCCAAACCCTACCCTCCTCTCACCGTCGGCCAAGCTACTTCATCACTGTCGGTCTTTTCAATTCAAAACCCCCTCACCGTCGGCCAAATTCTCTCAAAACCCTAACCCTAATTCTCGTTCAGCCATTGCCGTTCACACACAATCATGGCTAACTCCTCAGCTGCTGATGTAACTCCGGCTTTCAACGTCCATGAGCCCCACGGCACTCTTCTCACGGTTAACATGACAAACGTGACCAAGCGTACCTCCTCCAACTATCTGATCTGGAGTATTCAGATCTGTGCACTCCTTGAAGGCCATCGGTTGGAATGCTTCCTCCAAACTGATTCACTTGTTCCTAATGCCACTCTCATTGTTAATGGCATCACAACCCCGAATCCAAATTTTGCGCCCTTCAAACAGCAAGATCGTCTCCTATTCTCGGCCATTCTAGGAGCAATTTCGCCCCCTACAACCGATGATTGCTAGGGTTTCATCCGTGCGAGAGGCGTGGCTTCTCCTTGCTCGCACATATGGTAAGGCATCGAGGGGGCACATTCTTCAATTGAAGGAACAACTAAAACGAAGCTCCAAAGGATCTCAACCCATAGATGATTATATGCGCACCATCATCAACAAGGATGATGAATTAGCGCTCCTCGGAAAACCCCTTGATACGGAAGACTTGCTGCAATACATCCTCGATGGATTGCCGGAGGACTACAAACCGATTGTCGATGCTGTGAATGCTCAAGACAGCATCATTCCGATTGAGGAACTTCATGAGAAACTCCTCAATCACGAAGCAAAACTGCTTCAAGCCGCACCATTGCTGTTCACGCCGCCCGTCAATGCTCTCGCTGCCAACACTCGTCCGAATCAAAACAATCGCAACCGACAGAATGGTCCACCGTGCGAGCATAGCTTCTACCCGCTCGTGCAGGCCTTGTGCTCGACCGTGTACATCCATTTTAGCCCGAGCGGGCACCTATGCCCGAGCATGCTCCTTTTCAGCCTGAGTCGTGTAAACCTACGGGGGTGTTTGGTGACAATTAACCCGAGTGGGCACTCCAATTCCACCCGAGCGGGCACACATGCCCGAACATGTTCCTTGAGCACCCGAGTCGTGCAAAGCTACGGGGTTTTCTTGGCATCAATTACCCGAGCGGGCACACTTCCAATGCCCGAGCGTGCATGTCCTAAGATGTTGTTTCCGCTCCTTTCGCTCGGTGTTTGAATGTTCACTTCAATCTATGGCCTTGCACAAGTTGAACCTTGTCACTCAACTATGTTTTCGGGGTTAAATTGCCATCATCTCTCGTGTTTCTCCTCATGTCTTCGTTTCCTACACAAAACACTGAATGTGAATGAAATAATCTACTCAAAACTAGACCTAAGAATTATATAAAAACTACAACGGATTACGTGTTATCAAACTCCCCCAGACTTAACCTTAACCTTGTCCTCGAGCAAACTGATAACACTGAAAGTGTATAATTATTAGGATAGGTTTTTAGATCATTTTCGCATATTTCTTACATCGAATCTTACTATTCCGATACGGTTTCGAGTTTTACAACCCCGTTTTCTCGGTTTTCAGGTTTTTAGGCGACAAGGCCTAAATGAGCTCAATATGAAGGATTCCTTGCAAAAACCACATGATTTGAGGACACATCTACTCAGAGCTCCAGAACCCAAAGGAACGCCCGAGCAACGAGCGGAAAAGAGAGATTTCAAGGATACAAGGGTGCCCGATCGGGCACTATTCCTTCACCCGCTCGGGTAGAACCTACGGGGTTTATCCATGCATTTGAAACGACCTGGGCATATGAGCAAAGAGGATCGGGTGATCACCACCCGATCGGGCGAAATCTGAATACCCGCTCGGGCAGTTAAT
>CM071864.1:15503952-15519385 GCA_036759665.1 Gynandropsis gynandra
AGTCGGGTTGCCTCCCGATAAGCGCTTGTTTAAGGTCTCGAGCTTGACCGAATGCTAGTCATTAGGTGGACATCGTCGCGTGAGTAGCGTCTCGCGTGCATAGTGTGTTCGATAGGGCGTGGCACTCGGATTAGTGGAGTTCATTACACGATCAATCATGTCTTCCCTAAGTTTGATCATGATGTTCTCTAAGTTGGGGGCTAGATCGTGCTGTCCAAAAATTCTGGTCGGGCTGTCCATAAGTCCGGTTGCGTACTCCATGAAACCGGTGAGGCATTCATCGCTTGTTTCCTCCAGCGTCTCCATAAATTTTTGGTGTGTATGCCTTTGTGGTGAAGGCTTCATCTTCACCTTTGGCATCTTGTCAACGTTCCAATTGTGTGCTGGACGTTGGGTGTAGCTTCGCGGCATTTTGGGATCGTTCATGTACTGATTTGAACCGCGTTTAGCTTGTGTTTCGTGGAAGTCTCGGTCGGTGGATTCCTCTTTCTTTTCATTATCAAGTAGCTCGTTTGGTACCTTGTATGAATCTTCTCCAGCTGCTAAGAGATTCATATCTAGGGAATCCGTATTCTAAAATTCGTCACAAACTTCCTCGGCTAAACTCTCAAAGATGCCTTCGGGGAACACAAAATCGATGACACATGGTTGCTAAAGTGTATCGACCAAGCTGAACTCTTCTTCCATCTCAGGTTTCGTCATATGCTTATCAATGTCCATAGCCTTATCCGCTCCCATGTTAGATTTATCTTCTTTTTCACTTATTGAGGGATTTGGCTGATCTACTTTCTTTGTGCGTTGACGCTGCGGGAATGGCAAAGGAGGTGGTCTCGGTTCCGGTTTTACATACTTTGGCTCCTCTTCCTCCTCAAGCTTCTCCTTAAGCTCATCGACATCCAATTCCGCTACTGTGATAGTTGCTTCACCCCTTTCAAATATTGCAGTAGGCTGATCCACCATCTTACAATCCCCTGGGCAAATTTCGTTGACATGCCCACGAAGATCCGTTTCTAACCTTCCCGTTAGACCCTCTTGTGGTTCAGAGGAACTTGCAGCGAGTTGTGCAGCTTGATTGTCCAAGATCTCTAGGTGCAATTTTGCCAAGAAATCGCCGTAGGTTTGCATTGTCGCCTCTTGTTGTGGAAGGGGATGCTCACATGGCTGGTAATTCTGGGTTTGGGGTTCCGTCCATTGCTGAAAGTTCCCCAATTGATGTTGTGCATTGAGCATACTATCGGTGTTCCTATACGGGAAATTCGTGCGATTGCTCCATCCATGATTGTATGTATTCCCGAAAGGCTGATTGTAACTCTCGTAGATCTCTTCTTCATACCCCCATACTTCTTGTTCCCATGATTACTCCGAGTAATGTGGACGGTATGAGTTAGACAGCATATGATAAAGTTCGTCAATCCGATTTTTTACTCTAGCTATTTTGGCATATATAGAGTTCACGTTATACATGTTACCTCGCAAAATAAACAACACAAAATTCGATTAAGCTCCGAGAGGTAAAGTTTTTTTTATTTTATTTTTTTGACTCAATAAGAAATAAAGAAAAAAAACAAAAAACAAATGAAGACTCCGGAAAGGACTATGTATTAATTCAAAAGTATCCTAACTCTAAAGTCGTAATCAACTCCCCGGCAACGGCGCCAAAAACTTGATGTGCGTTTTCTCAAGTAATAAATTACCTAGACTAACGCTTCCGCAAGAATACGGATCGTGTAGCAACTAGGGTCGAACACAAGGAATTGATGCAACTCTAAAGCTATTAACTAATGAATAAGACGTGTGAAATCAATAGTGGAATGGAATGCAAATGCAAACTAAACTAAACTAATGATAGGAATGACTCAACTAACATCATCAATCAAGTGGTGTACAAGTATTGAAGCATTAAGATGAACCATGAAATCTGAAAACATGATAAAATACCGAATTCATTCATATCGAGTGGCGTACAGGTATGAAAGCATTAAGATCCACCATTCATTAAGCATAAGACTTCATTACATGTTGGCAATACTCTCTAACCTATGGCAATAGATCTACTTGGACATGAACTCAGGAAACGAAACACAAAAGAAATCTAAATTCAACATAGAAAGAGAATAAGAATGCTCCCTATTCATCATTCGATGTCTTCAATACATCCTCCATGCTTCGGATCCCTCGTTCTGTCCTTCTCAATCCTTCCAAATGTGTCTTCTATGTCTCTGAATCGTCCCCCCTCTTTTCTGGTTTGAAAACTCCTTTTTCTAGATCAGATCTCTCTTAGTTTGGCCGTTCTAAATCTTAGGAGTTAGTTGAGATAAACAAGGGCCCGAGCGAGCACAACTTCTACGTGCTCGTGCAGGCCTTGTGCCCGACCGTGTACATCCATTTTATCCCGAGCGGGAAACTATGCCCGAGCATGCTCCTTTTCAGCCCGATTCGTGTAAATCTATGGGGGTGTTTGGTGACAATTAACCCGAGCGGGCACTCCAATTCAACCCGAGCGGGCACACATGCCCGAACATGTTCCTTGAGCACCCGAGTCGTGCAAAGCTACGGGGTTGTCATGGCATCAATTACCCAAGCGGGCACACTTCCAATGCCCGAGCGTGCATGTCCTACGATGTTGTTTCCGCTCCTTTTGCTCGGTGTTTGAATGTTCACTTCAATCTATGGCCTTGCACAAGTTGAACCTTGTCACTCAACTACGATTTCGGGGTTAAATTGCCATAATCTCTCGTGTTTCTCCTCATGTCTTCGTTTCCTACACAAAACACGAAATGTAGATGAAATCCTCGAATAAACTCGATAAATGAATGAAATCTAAGTAATCTACTCAAAACTAGACCTAAGAATGATATAAAAACTACAATGGATTACGTGTTATCAATATGGTATATGATGTTGCACATTTTATGAATGGAGTTTATGCTCTGAACTTTGATATGTCTATCTATAACGTGAATACTAAAAGGAAACTAATGATTCTTATCCAACATATCTCTAGCACTAACGCTTTGGCCATATAAACGAGAACCACATCTCTAAACTCCATTAAGATGGAATATTGGATTCATTTGATTTTGAATCATTTGAAACATGTAAATCTTATTTAATAGGCAAGATGACGAAAGCCCCTTTTAAGGGACCAAATGAAAAGGCAAGTGTTGTATTAGATCTCATACATACAAATGTATGTGGAGTTTTAAACACACAAGCTAGAGGTGGTTTCTTGTACTTTATGACCATAACTATTGATTCAATAGATATGGATATGTGTATCGGATGAAACACAAATCTCAATCTTTTAAAAGTTCAAAGAATTCAAAAACAAAGTACGAAACGAACTTGGCAAGAATATCAAGAAACTTTGATTAGATCGAGGAGGTGAATATTTAAGCCAAGAATTTCTTGACTATCTTAAAGAGTGTGGGATTGTCTCACAACTCACTCCACCAGCTACACCACAATGAAATGATGTTTCTGAAAGGAGAAATCAAACTCTGTTAGATATGGTTCGGTTGATGATGAGTCAAGCAGTTCTTTCCACATTCGTTTTCGGGACATGCAGTGGAAACGACTGCTTTTATATTAAATTGTATTCCATATAAGTCATTTCAAAAGACGCCTTATGAGATATGGACTGGGAAACGTCCTAGTATTTCTTTTGTAAAGATTTAGGGATGTGAGGTTTATGTTAAACGTCAGACGTCTAACAAATTCGACCATAAATCAGATAAGTGTATTTTTGTGGGTATCCTAAAAGAACTAAAGGATACTATTTCTGAAAACCTTCAGAGCACAAAGTGTTTATTGCCCGCATAAGTGTTTTTCTGGAAAGAGAGTTTGTTTCTAGAAGAACTAGTGGGTTGACTGTAGAACTTAAAGAAATTCAAGAACCATAAGAAAATACTGTTGACACTGAGATGGAAATTGAGCAGACACCACTAGAAGTTCTGGAAGCGGAACTACAATTAATTGAGGAACCGGACCCACAAACTGATATGGAACCTGCTTATGAGACACGTATTGTGCGTAGATCTATAAGATCACATCGTGGGCCACAAAGATATGGAGTTCTGGTGACTCAAGATGGTGATGTAATGCTCATGGAAGATGATGAGCTTTTGACCTACAAAGGGGCCATAACAAGCCAGATTCTGAGAAATGACTTGAGGCTATGAAATCCGAATGGATTCCATGTATACAAACCAAATATGGACTTTGGTTGATCTACCTCAAGCGGTGAGACCCATAGGTTGTAAATGGATTTTCAAGAAGAAAACCGACATGGATGGTAATGTTCATACCTATAAAGGGTGTTTGGTAGCAAAAGGATTTAAACAAGTTCATGGTATAGACTATAACAACTTTTTCACCAGTTGCGATGATCAAATCGATAAGGATTTTGCTTGCGATAGCTGCATACCATGATTATGAAATCTTGCAAATTGATGTCAAAACACCTTTCTTTAATTGAATGCTTCTTGAGGATGTGTACCTGACACAACCTGAAGGTTTTGTCGATCCAACAAATACTGAAAAGGTCTGCAAGCGACAGCGATCCATTTATGGATTAAAGCAAGCTTCTCGGAGTTGGAATTTTCCTTTTCATGAAGCAATCAAAGGGTTTGGTTTCATCAAAAACGAAGATGAACCTTGTGTCTAAAAGAAGGTTAGTGGGAGCACCATAGGTTAGTGGGACATATTACTCATAGGAAGCGCTATCCCTACCATGCAATATGTAAAGACTTAGTTAGGAAATTGTTTTTCTATGATGGAAATAGGTGAAGCTACCTATATATTGGGTATAAAGATCTATAAAGATAGAACGATGAAGCTGATTGGCCTTAGTAAAAGTACATGCATAGACAAAGTGCTAAAAAGTTTTAGCATGCAAGATTCTGAGAAAACAACTTAGCCTATGGTAAGTGCCAAGTTTCTCTCTAAACAAAAATGTCTTACGACAAAATAAGAGAGAGAACACATGAGTAAGATTCCATACGTATCTGCTATTGGATCTATCATGTACGCCATGATATGTACACATCCCGATATATCATATGCCTTAAGTATGACTAGTAGGCATCAAATTCATCCTGGTGAAAGTCATTAGATAACTATATAAAATATTCTTAAGTACTTGAGAAGTACTAAGAATGCATTCTTGGTATTTGGAGGTGAAGAATAGCTCATTGTAATGGGTTACACTTATGCTAGCTTTGAAACCAACAAAGATGATTACTGATCGCAATATGGTTTTGTGTTTTGCCTTAATGGTGGTGTTGTGAGCAGGAAAAGTTCTAAACAAACTACACTTACTGATTCTACAATAGAGGCTGAGTACATAGTTGCATCTGAAGCAGCTACAGAGGCGGTTTGGATCAAGAAGTTAATATTTGAACTTGGGGTGGTTCATAGCATAGAAGATCCTGTTAAGATCTATTTTGACAAAAATGGTTCTATAGCACAGTCTAAGGAACCTAGATCGCATCAAAGATTCAAATATATACTCAGACGCTTCCATCTCATTCAAGAAATCGTGCTGAAAGGAGACATTAAGATATGCAGAGTACTGACAGATGACAATGTTGTGGACCCTTTGATGAAGCCTCTAACACAACATAGGCATGATCATCATACTAGAGCATTAGGTATTATAGATGTACATCATTGGTCTGATTGGTGTTAGCGCAAGTGAGAGATTGTTGGTTTTAGAGACCAATCATTTGAATGATGCCTATTTGAGTATTTCTAATATATCATGACATTTTCTATAAAATGACATTCTATTATTTCATTTGACTTACTATCTGCATATATTAATAGATGAAATAACATCAGTAAAAATATAATTTAAGATAGTCTTAAAACATCCCTACTCGAGCATCATTGAGAATAAGGATATCAATGTTGCATTGCATTAAGACTAGTATGTGTAAATTGATATGAGATTTCAATTTAACACATAGGTACATATTAGAGAACAATGTACTGGATCGATCCGCCATGAGATTCCTACATGGATTCCTATATGAGTATCATAAGAATTCCAATAGTGATTATGATATATGTAATCCTACGACTTGAGATCGCCAGAGATATTAACATAAGAAATTGCATGATTTGACACTATCAAATGTCACTAGTAAATGGGTTGACAAACAAGATACTGACTAGGTATGCAATTCACTTATGTAGTAAGATGTTGGTTGATCGATATAAGGATTTATCCCTCAGATATAAGAGAAGTGAGGTCAAGAGCTCACAGATTGAACTAGATGAGTATGATGCGTTCCATGACTCATTTTCAATCTAGACATCAAGGACAAAATGAAGAGGATATCACAAAGAAAGCAAGCCTCGAATGGAAGGACGGAACGGATGGGTCGAACGGGCAAGACAATCATGCGGACCCACGGGACGCTTATGACGACATGTGGGATGCTGTCGAGGTTGTGCGGGATGCTGACGAGGACACGGATACGCGGACCGTTGACGTGACTCGTGGACTAACGGTCGCGTCCGATATTCACGAGCTGCCTAACTCAGAAATGGTACTTTTTACGAAAACGCCTAAATGAAAGCTTTCCCGAAGTCCAAATTCGATGAAACCAAAAGCATTGGAACAAGCACTCAAAGATCTTACAAATGAGTGCCAGATTGCTGCCGGAACATCACTTTTCCGGCGACAATATGGCGAATTTTCCGACGAGAGCTCTAGTGCACACTTAGAGCCAAATTCCGAGGTTTCGAGCATATTGAAGGGGCCTTGGACTAGATCTAAGTCAACGAGGTTACAGGAGAAGATTAAATACATTTTAGAAACCCAAAAGATTGAACAACAAGATCATTTGAACGGTGTAGAGCCTCACATGCCCATGGACCACACAAACACCCATCAAGAGGAAGTGTCTTGGATTTGTGTCATTCAAATTCAAATTTGAATTCAAATTGTGTCAAGATAACCTATAATTTAGGACTTACTCATTGTCTGTAGGAATATGATCTAGGAAGATTAATGGTCAATAAGAATCTTAGACTTTTGAATAGGAGTGTAATGTGGAAAGTTTGTTTTGGCCTTCTTCCTTTTTATGGAGGCACGCATGAATAATAAAAAAAAAGTCATTTTCGAACCAATTATAGACCAAAGGAGCTTAGCTCATTGTTCTTGAGATTGAGAGATTCATCTCACACAAATCGTTCAAGTCCAGAACTTGCTCGATTCGACTTATCAAGTAACGAACCACAATTGCTTGTGGCGTCTTCTAAAGTCCTAAGAGTTCTATAGGTGCATATGCTCAATGGTTTTGGACGGTCTCACTGAGATTTTGGCCAACGTTCTTCAGCACGTATCCATCTACGGGTTCAAAGGCATCCATCCGCACAACAGAGTAAAACGCACGATCCAGTCGCGCATCAGTTGGTATCAGAGCCACGTTCTCACGGTTGTATCTATCCAATTCTTATTCATTTTATTCCAGGAGGATTTGGTTGTTCTCTCTCTTGTACGTTCAGCCAAGGAGTCATTTAGGGTTTAGAGTTAAAAAAAAAGAAACGGCTAAAGAGCCTAAGAAAAATAAAGAAATGATCAAAGTGTCTAAGAAAAACAAAGAAAACGGCCAAACAGCCTAAGAAAAGAAAAAAGAAAGAAAACTAAAAGTAGAAGCAAAGAGCCCAAATGGACACTCCTTAGAGGCTGAACCAAGGAAACACCATCATAAGTTCATCATCAAAGAGCGACTCAACACACGAGAAACACACCACTCGCGGCAAAGCACTTGGACCCGGACGACAAACACGTTTTGAAAATGTGAACTCAAAGATAGGGAGTCTTAAGGAACCTGAGATCAGTCCAACGGATCCCAAAGGAACCTAGTAGACCTCACAATCATCGGGGACTAAGTTTGATAAGAAGGTTGAGTGATTATCTTAGCTTGAATTCGTTTGTGCGTAGGTTAGTTCTCGATTTCTTTTGCGTGAGTACTAACTTATTTAAGTCACATTTTCTTTGATTCATCATGTCCAACGAGAGTGAAGGATCAGTGAATAGAGCACCGGAGCCTCAAGTGACACGAGAGGAATTTCAAGCTCTCCAAGAGCAAATCGCGAACCTCACGCGTCTCCTCACGGTGCAACAACAACCACCGCGGCTCGAAAGGGGAGAACCGGATCATCTGAGGCCTAATGATAATCAAGCTAGGCCTGGAATACTACCTAGGAAGGCCAAGAACCACATCCTAGAGTTGACCTAGGAGAGGACGAAGATCACAAGGCAAACTTGCATTTTGGCCGATACGGTGGGGGAGGTGCAAACGGACCCTCCGATGACGAAGATGACCTACCCTTCATGGCAAGATGAAGGCAAGGGGGAAGAGAACCACATAGAGACTTTCATGACCATGACAACGGTGGTGTGAGAGTGGACATTCCCATGTGAACCGGGGGTAGCGATCCGGAGGCATAATTGGAGTGGGAAAGACGCACGGAGATGGTATTTGATCTCCACGAGTACACCGAGCAACGAAAGATCAAACTAGACTGCTAACTTCATCGACTACGCTTTGATTTGGTGGGATAAAATCATCTATTTCAGAAGAATGAAAGGTGACCAACCGGTCAACTCATGGCGGCAACTCAAAGAAATTATGAGAAGGCGATACACACCTTCATATTATTATGAAGAAGTGCATAACAATCTGAATTTTCTTGTGCAGGGATCCTTATCTGTGGAGGATTATTACAAGGAGATGCAAAAGTTGATTGTGAGGATGCAAACTCAAGAGGATGAGCGGACCACCATGGACCGCTTCAAACGAGGCCTCAACATCAATATTTTGGAGGAATTGGAGCCACATTGGTGCCAAACACTCAATGAGGTACTGGATCTCGCCATATTATATGAGAGACGACCACTAAAGAGGTCGAGGCACCAAGGGTATGGAGGAAGCAGCTCCAACACGCGGGAAAGTTTTCGCAAAACAGCCGCCGGACCGAACCGAGCAGATCTGGCACCACCCAGCACGGACCGGCACATCAATCAGAACCACGACTTGGGCAGAATCTGAGAACAGTCTAGGAGACCAAGCACCAAACCGCAGACACATCGAACCCGAGACATCACTTATTTTTGGTGTTCCGGACGAGAGCATTACACGGGGGATTGCCCAAACCGACGCTCCATGATCATTCTCGAAAACGGCGATATCGAGTCTGATCATTCATCCAATCAAGAGCAACAAGCAGAGGAGATAAACTCCGAGGAGGAGGTAGATGATTATCCACTGCTTGGAAGACTCTTAGTGACACGACGGGTCCTTAGCACACAACCTAAGGACGATGCGGCCGAACAGGGGGAGCACATCTTCCACACTCGAGGTCACATCCACGAAAAGATATGCAACATCATCATCGACAGTGGGAGCTGTACCAGCGTCACGAACACCATTCTTGTGGAGAAGCTTGGACTCACCACTCTCAAGTATCCAAAGCCATACAAGCTCCAATGGCCCTATGATAGCGGAGAGATGAAGGTCACCAAGCAAGTTCGGGTACCATTTCGGATTGGAAAACACGAGGATGAGATCCTATGTAATGTGGTAGCCATGGAATCAAGTCACCTCTTGCTTGGCCGTCCTTGGAAATACGATGCAAACGTGCAACACGACGGCTACACCAACCGATATTCCATCCGACACAAGGGCAAGAAGATCAACCTACTGCCCTTGTCACCAAAACAAGCCTACGAAGATTACCTTCACATCGTGCAGCAAGCTAGGAAGGTTGAGGAATTCAACAAGTCGCTCATCCTCACCAAGGGTTCCAAGAAGGCATTGCTTGCAAACCGGCCGATGGTTCTCGTACGTTATAAGGAGGCATTATTGAATGAAGAGGCTCCTAACGTTTTACCACAGCCTTTTGGTTTAACTAATGCACCTAGTACATTCATGAGGTAGGTTAATCATGTTCTTAGGGCTTTCATTGGTAAATTTGTGGTAGTATACTTTGATGACATTTTAGTATACTCTAAGAACATTAGGGAGTATGTAGAGCACCTTAGAGCGGTTTAGGTGTTCTTAGAGCGGAAAAGTTTTATGCTAACATGAAGAAGTGCACCTTTTCTACTAACAAGTTGGTTTTTCTAAGCTTTGTTGTTAGTGAGCACGGTATCCTTCTGGATCAAGAGAAGGTCAAAGTTATCAAGGATTGGCCGGCACCGAGCACGGTTGGAGAGGTCCGAAGCTTCCTAGGCCTCGCGGGATTTTATCGACCATTCGTCCGCAATTTCAGCACCATTGCGGCACCTATGACCGAGCTCGTGATGAAAGACCGAGCCTTTGTGTGGGGAGACACACAAGAGAGAGCGTTCCAAATGCTCAAGGAGAAGCTGATCCACCCACCTCTCCTATCTCTCCCCGACTTTACCAAGACATTCAAAGTTTTGATGAGGATCAACGACAACACCTATCAACTTGATCTTCGAGGTAAGTACAACATTAGCTCATCATTCAATATCACTAATCTTAGCTCTTGTGTTGCAGATAAGCAGATTTGAGGGGAAATCCTTTTCGAGGGGGAGGGAATGATGATGATATCACAAAGAAAGCAAGCCTCAAACGGAAGGACGGAACGGATGGGTTGAACGAGCAAGACAATCATGCAGACGCACGAGACGCTTATGAGGACGTGTGGGATGTTGTCGAGGACGCGCTGGATGCTGGCGAGGATGCGGATACGCGGATCATTGATGAGACTCGCGGACAAACGGTCGCGTCCGATATTCACGGCCCGCCTAACTCGGAGATGATACGTTTTACGAAAAACTAAATGGAGGCCTTCCCGATGTCCAAATTTGATGAAACCAAAAGCATTGGAACCAGCGCCCAAAGGTCTTTGAGATGAGCACCAGATCACTGCCAGAACGTCACTTTTCCGACGAGACCTCTAGTTCACACTTAGAGCCAAATTCCGAGGTTTCGAGAATGTTGAAGGGGCCTTGGACAAGATCTAAGTCAAGGAGGGTACAGGAGAAAATTCTAGAAATTTTAAAAGCCCAAGAGATTGAACAACAAGATGATTTGAATGGTTTAGAGCCTCACAAGCACATGGAGCACACAAAGACCCATCAAGAGGAAGTGTCTTGGATTTATGTCATTCAAATTCAAATTTGAATTCAAATTGTACAAAGAACACCTATAATTTTATGGCTTACTCCGTGCATTGACAGTAGGAATAAAATCTAGGAATATTAGTGGTCAATAAGAATCTTCGACTTTTGAATAGGAGTGTAATGTGGAAAGTTTGTTTTGGCCTTCTTCCTTTTTAAGGAGACACGCATGAATAATAAAAAAACAAGTCATTTTCGATTATGTTTTCTTTTGGACACATGAGCGAGTAGTTGTTTTGTTCTAGGAGAAGGGATTAGCCCATGGCTATCTCGGAACCACCTTGGTTTATCTTTGAATGCAATTTCCCGTTTTCGTTTATCTATTCTTTGTCTGAGAGCTTGAATGACTTGTATTTACGAAGACCAAGTAGATGCATGTGTTAGGGATTAGAAAAAGGACCGAAAGGAGAATTCCAGTCCTAGAAGATCAGGTTTAGAACAACCGAGGTTAGGCCAAGAAACTAGGGTAGCAACAGTTGAGGGTAAAACGGATGAATCATAAAACTTTTTGGTTTAGCTTAATGTGTCAGCCACGAAAGTAGGGGATAACTTGACTAGATCACGTGTCTATGCCTTGAGAGAGGGTAGATATCATATTAGGATCGTCTGCCTTAGATAACTTGATCGGGATTGCATGATCAGTGATAACATGTTATCCGTCGTAGTATTTACATGTTCCTTAAGTTTAGTTTTGATTAGATTTCATGGACTTTACCGAGTTATTTGAGCATATTCGAGGCTTTTATCTACATTTCGTGTTTTAGTTAGGAAATGAAGAAATGAAGGAAAACACGAATGATTGCGGCAATTCCACTCCGAAAACATGTTTGAATGACAAGATACCTCATGTGCACGGCCATGGAAGCAAACGGAACACTCAAACCTCGAGCGAAAGGAGCGGAAAGAGCAATTGCAAGTGTACCCACTTGGGTTGTGTATGTGTGCCCGATCGGGCTCCAATTTGGACCAGAAACATGCCGAGAATCAGCCCGACTTGGGCTGGGAGTGAACCCGCACGGGCAAGAGAGCCCGACCAGGCTGAAGTTGTGCACGAGCGGGCATGGGTGCTGCCCGAGCGGGTGGAGGTTGTGCCCGAGCGGGTCCACCTTTTTCTCAACAACTTTCCTTGAATTTTGAACGGCCTAAACATAAAAGGAACAGAAGGGGGAAGCATAGATCAGACTGAAAAAAGCAAGAGAACAAGGGGGACGAATAAGGCAAAGGAGAAGAGAGAGAGCACGGCCGAAGAAGGAGACTTCGGGCAACCGAAGGATTCGTCGGAGGTTACGCTCGGGATGATAGGGGAGTCGAACACTTACTTCGTTTTTGTTTGCTTCTCTATGTATTCTGAGTAGTTCTCGTTGCCATGGGTTAGGGATGCCAATGTATTGGATTGTTTAAGTTATTAATGCTTGATTTTGGTATTGTTCAATTGAATGGTTCGATTTGTGCATAATGCCTTCATATGTTGTTGATTTCAAATTAGGATAAGACTAGATCTATTCTACTTTGGTTAAGCATGTTTGAAGGAGATTAGAGATTTGTCTAGGCTTGAGAGAGTCAGATTTGAGTCTCGTGAATAAACTTTCGAGTGAATTAGGTTAACGAGAATTTGGCAAATCGGTTAATCTATTTAGGAACGGTAATAATCGAGGTAGAATTCCCAATGTTCTTAATGCATCTAGAAGTTCCGCGCTACATAGGGATATGAGTGTCGTTGATTTCATAGATAGAGGATTTAGGCTTACGCCAAGTCATTTCCGTTTATAGAGGTCGAGTTCCCATCCGACATTAGAGGTTGAATTCCCCATCGTTCTTCATGCATCTAGAAGTTCCGCACCGCATAGGGATATGGGTGACGTTGATTTCCTAGGTAGGAGATTTAGGCTTACGCCAAGTCATTTCTAGCATTAGGGGTAGAGTTCCCTACTGGTCTTCATGCATCTAGACGTTCCGAGCTACATCGAGAGATGAGTGACGTTGATTTCCTAGGTAGAGGATTAGATATTAGTTCCCCATCGATTGATACAAACAGACTTTATGATCCTTAGAAACATCCATTGCATGTTCCGGTATTCCCTAAGCCCATGGTACTCTATCTTGTTGAGTCTAGCTTTGTCATCCTTTATGATCTTTACTTTCCAGTTTCATAATCTTATATTGATCGATGTTCTTCTCGTGATATCTTAGTTCTAACGTTGCACTCAGTCCCCAGAGTTCGACCTTTGTACTACACGAACCGTATACTTGCGGTAGAGTGGTCTTGGAAATAAATAAAACTCTGATTCCACACATCAAGGACCAATAGAGATAATTTTTTTCGATATCCAGATGGAGTTGAGCTCGGGACGTTAAACAAGCGCTTATCGGGAGGCAACCCGACTTTTGGACTTTCGCACTTTATTTTTCATTTTATTTTTTTTTCAGACTTATTCTTTTTCTTTTCACATTGATGTACTCAGTGGATTTGTATTCCCTCTTTTTGGTTTGTGTGATTCTTTTTTCACAGGTTTTTCGATGACGAATTCATCCTAGAGGAGGAGACGCATACAACATCCAACCGCATCGCCAACTCGGGACAGCAAGATATACAAGGTGAACACGTTCTAACCCATTTTTCCCGTAGTTTGGTATCCAAGATTTTCTTAGGTCTTGAACACCGAGACGGTGTTTCATTCAAGTCTGGGGGAGTACTCGTTGAGTATCATACATGTGATTAGGATTAGATGATTAGGATTAGATGTTGATTTTTTTAGGAATAAGTGGATAGATACCTAGTACGAATTTTCGAGTTTTAGTCATTATTGTACGACTTTGTCGAATCGTGAACAATAGTCTAGGTTGCTTAGAAGTCTTTTAGATACCGATTAGTTGAGCAGTTGTGCTTGAAACCATGATCTATAGTTGCATTCACCTCCTAGGTTTCAGTACCATGTATCCATATCTCCATGTATACTGATTGATCATTGCTTGTTTAATATATTTTATCGTTCATTGTGATTAGATTCCACACGCTTATACTCCGCTGTCAAATTTTTTTCTTCTTGGATAAGTTTCTAACTATTTCGGTTTTCATTGACATGAGTACATCGAGATCGATGGTTCAGGTCTAAGTGGTGGGTTGAGGCGCTATTCTACGTCCTAGGGGTTAGAGTTGATGCGTAATCTTTGGTAAAAGAGGAAAATGTTCTTCAATGACGCACCTCTTCACTCCGCCAAGGTTACAAGACCTTATGAGTGTGCCATAGGCAGCCTGGGTCTAAGTAGAAAGCCATCCCTCTTCGACTTCAACGTCCTAGGAACCAAGCGTGGATCTATAAAAAATGAAAAAAAAAAGAATGTAAAGAGAATAAGAACGAGAATACGAGTTTAATGATATCTCAAGCATAGGGTAATTGGTATGGAGATCGCTTGGACGTTGTCTTGGAGTATGCATTAGACTTAGGTCATTGGTAGGATTGCATGGCTTGTGACTTTCGGTTGATAGAAGTCTGAACTAGGTGCGCTTAGACTTGTGTTCATGTGATGCGTTGTTTTGCATGATGGCTAATTCTTCGAAGTTTTCGTGCTAGTGTCCATTGTTGTTTAGCTCTTCTTGTACTTGACTATAGATTTGCTCGAGGACGAGCAAAGGTTAAGTCTGGGGGAGTTTGATAACATGTTATCTGATGTGCGTTAAGCTCAAGTAATAAAACCTATACTAACGCTTCCGCAAGAATACGGATCGTGTAGTCACTAGGGTCGAACACAAGGAATTGATGCGACTTATAAGCTATTAAACTAATGGAATGGACGTGTAAGGTGACTAAAGATGGAATTGTTAATTAACTAAACTGAACTAAATCGATGAGAATAACTTATAGCTAAGTACCATGGGTATCGAGAGTTTGCATAATGATGTAACGAAGTTCTAAAAGGATAATTGGTCTAAGGTACTATCATGAGTTCAGGGAATTCAAGCTCTCCTATAGGAACTGACTGGCGTAGACTTGTCCACTATCTAGCATGCATATACCAATGTATCCATTGCGCATCTTACATGCATAGACGCATTACGATCGCTATCCTAATCCCTAGATTCAATCGATTGACCTGGCGTAGATTCTAAACCGATTAAACCCTAAATGATGGCTAAGTTCCAAATTCTAATGCCCTGGCGTTGGTTTATTAGACTCCTAACATCATTCATTCAAGTGGCGTACAAGTAATGAAACCATTAAGAACAACCATGAAATCTAAAAACATGATAAAATACCGAATTCATTCATA
>CM071864.1:15530389-15540617 GCA_036759665.1 Gynandropsis gynandra
CACAAGTCAATTAAGCGCTCAAATAGAGAATAGATAAACTAAAACGGGAAGATGCATTCAATGATAAATAGAAAGTGGTTCCGGGATAGCCAAGGGCTAATCCCTTCTCCTAGAACAAACAAACTACTCGCTCATGCGTCTATAAACAGACATAAACGAAATAGAAAGTCTATGGAACATGAAAACCAAGCAAAACCGAAGTGTCGGGTTGATCTCCAATGCTCCTTGCTTGCCTCCTCGGAAGAGGATTTCTTCTAATCACGAACTGAATGAAAGGTCCAATGTAAGCTCCCTCTAATGACGTCTTTTGGCCTCTTTTATGCCTCCTAAGTCGGTCTAAGTGTTGCCTTAATTTCCCCCACGAGTTCCCTTTTGTTTTAAGTTAATTTTACTTAACTTGGCTAATTTCAGTCTTAATCCTAGGTCCACCATGGTTACCCATGAGAAAGTAAATCAAAAGAAACTAGACACGCTACCGTAACTCCCTCCACCAAACAAGACTTCAAACAATGCTAAACCTAGATCAACCGAGGATACTTGTTTCTTTCTTTCTGAGCTTCTTTCTTTCTTTTTTTTTCTTTTCTTTTTATTTTCTTTTTATGACTTCTTTTTTTTCTCTTTTTGTTTCCTTTTTTATTTTTTTCTTTTCTCTCTGTTTTTTTCTTTTTCTTTGCATACACACTAGGCTTCTAGGACGTCGGATTTGAAGGGATCCAGCCTCTACTTAGACCCAGACTACCGATGACGGTATACTCATGCATCTCGTGTGAGAGTGTAGCGGAGTAGGCGGCTTTTTGTGCCATGCCCTTAGGACGTAGAAAGATGATCGCCAACCCACCACTTAGACCCGAGCCACCGAAGGAGTAACAAGGTCGATGCACTCATATCGATTTTAGATCATGCGTTTTAGGCATTATTTCTATCGACAGTGGAGTGTTAGTATGTGCTTTTTAATCTGCAAAATAAGCTCGATTTTATATCATCCAATGATCCTCAATGTAACCAAAGTAAAGTGTCGTCTACACGAAGTATAACCATCTGGGTAGAAAGAATAAACGATAAACTAGCCTAGCAACCTCGGCTAAACATCCCCACAAGTAACTCTAGGATTCCCTAGAACTACGACCTATTGTTTTTCAGCCGACTAATAAGCTCTAACGCATAGGAAAACCGAGCTCAATCATGCAAAATCTCACGGAAAAGGTCAACTTCTTAAGCATCCTAAGCCTAAGTTTTGGTTCGGCCAAATCAAGGGAAATCAGATCTATTTAAAGGGGAATCGAGCAGAATTGAAAGGGGGGGGACTCAAGGACGATTCAGTGCCATAGAAGACACACTTTGAAGGGTCGAGAAGGACGGATCTACGGATCCGAGGCATGGAGGATCTAATGAAGACATAGGGAGTCATCTCTTTCTCTATCTATGTTGAATTTAGATTTCTTTTGTGTTTCGTTTCCTTAGTTCATGTTCGAGTAGATCTATTGCCATAGGTTAGAGAGTATTGCCAATATGTAGAGAAGTCTTGTGCTTAACGAATGGTGGATCTTAATGCTTTCATTACCTGTACGCCACTTGAATGAATGAATTTGGTATTTATCATGTTTTCAGATCTCATGGTTGTACTTAATGCTTTCTCTACCTGTACGCCACTTGATTGAATGATCTTAGAAGCCTAATAAACCAACGCCAGGGCATTAGACTTCGGAACTTAGCCATGATTTAGGGTTTAGCCGGTTTAGAATCTACGCCAGGTCAATCGGTTAAATCTAGGGATTAGGATAGCGGTCGTAATGCGTCTATGCATGTAAGATGCGCAATGGATACATTGGCATATGCATGCTAGATAGTGGACAAGTCTACGCCAGTCATGGTTGTTCTTAAAACTTTTCCCTGAACTCCCTATAGGAGAGCTTGAATTCCCTGAACTCATGATAGTACCTTAGACCAATTATCTTGTTAGAACTTCGATACATTGTTGTGCAACTCTTGATACCTATGGTGATTTGTCGCTGAGTTATTCCCATCTTTAGGTTTAGTTTGCATTTAGATTAGTTTGCATTCCCCTACGATTTGATTCATCACGTCTTATTCATTGGTCTAATAGCTTTAGAATCGCATCAATTCCTTGTGTTCGACCCTAGTTGCTACACGATCCGTATCCTTGCGGAAGCGTTAGTCTAGGTAATTTATTACTTGATTAAACGCACATCAAGTTTTTGGCGCCGTTGCCGGGGAGTTGATTACGATTTTAGGGTTATTATTACTTTTGATTAAGACATAGTCCTTTCCGGAGTCTTCATTTATTTTTCGTTTTGTTTTGTTTAGAGTCATAAAAAAAAATAAAAAAAAGAGAATTATTACCTCTCAAAGCTTAATTGAATTTTATTCTTTATTTTGCGAGGTAATATGAACAACAACAACTTTTGGAGTGCCGATATAGCTGAAACGAACTATCAATTTTCAGAACCTCGTCATATGCCATATAATTCATACCGTCCATCGAAACAATCATGGGAACAAGACGTTTGGGGAAATACCGATGGTGTGCTGAATAGTCAATATGGATTTGGGAATTTTCAGCCATGGATGCAACCCCAAATTCAGAATTATCCATCATATACACCCCCATGTCCGCAACAAGAGGCCAACTCCGATATTATGTCCATGCTTGCCCAAATCTTACAAGTGCAAAAAGATCAATCCAATGAAATTAGAGCGTTGAAAACGCAACAAGAAGAGATGCGAGCAAGTTTGTAGAGACATGAATAATGAGCTTAAGGAGATAATAAGGCACGTAAAGATCTTGGACGATCAAGTTGCACATCTCGCTGCAAGTTCCTTTGAACCACAAGAGGTTCTAACGGAAAATTTAGAAACGGATCTTCATGAGCACGACAATGAAATTTTCCTAAGGGATTATTTGACGATGTATCGACCCATTGCAATATTTGAAAGGAATGATACATCTATCACAGTAGCGGAATTAGATAAGCTTAAGGAGAAGCTTAAGGAAGAGGAGGAACCCAAATATGTAAAACCGGAACCTAGACCACCTCCCTTACCGTTCCCAAAACGTAGACGCACAAAGACGGTAGATAAGCCAAATCCCTCAATGAGTGACAAAGGAGATGAACCTAATATAGGAGTGGATAAGGCTATGGGCATTGATAAGGCTATGACGAAACCCGATATGGAAGAAGAGTTCAGTTTGGAGGACACATTAGAGCAACCATGTGTTATCGATTATGTGTTCCCCGAAGGCATCTTTGAGAGTTTAGCCAAGGAAGTTAGTGACGAAACTCAGAATATGGAATCCCTAGATATGAATCTCTTAACAGCTGGAGAAGATTCATACAGAGTACCAAACGAGCGCCTTGTTAATGAAAAGAAAGAGGAATCCACCGAACGAAACTTCCACATGGTACGAGTTGAATGCGGTAGAAATCAGTACATCAACGATCTCGAAATGCCGCAAAGCTACGCTAAACGTCCAACACACAACTGGGACGTTGATAAAATGCCCAAGGTGAAAATGAAACCTTCACCACAAAGCATTTTTGGACAGCACGATCTAACCCCCATCCTAGAAAACATCAACATGATTGATCGTGCAACGAACTCCATTATTCCGCGTGCCACGCCTTATCGAACATACTATGCACGCGAGACGCTACGAACGCCACGACGTCGAAGACGTCCATCTAATGGGTAGCATTCGGTCAGGCTCGAGACCTTAAACAAGCGCTCCTCGGGAGGCAACCCGAGCATATCCTTTAGTTTTTACTTTTGAATTTTCGGACTATTTTTCGTATTTTTTTTGTTTTAGATGATTTTAGGATTTAAGGACTTAGAGATCTATGATTTTTGCTGCGTATTGTTTTCCGTGTATAATTTTTTTTAGAAAATTGCAGCATTACCCGATCGGGCATGATTTCATTACCCGATCGGGCACGGTTCAGAATTGGAGAATCGGTCGGGCGACCTTGCACCCGACCGGGTAGGTCAACATTGAAGCACCCGATCGGGCGTCTTCAGTGTGCCCGATCGGGCACCGTAAAAATTTTCGAGGTAAGTTAAATTCGAGTAACCCGAGCGGCACACACACTTCACCTTCAAACCCGATCGTGCACTTTCAGAAAGCAATCTCCTTACTACGATCTGGTCGCCGGAATCACCTTGGTGTCACCGCCGTTTCACCACCGCCGGAAGAACCGCTCGGTTGCGGTTGCTCGGAACTCCCTTTCTCCAAAACTCTGAAATTTTCCTCCATTCATTGCATAATCCAGGTAAAATTGTGAAATTTCTTGAGATTAGGATTAGGATGGGTTAGATCTAGGTCTGATTAGGAAGGTCTGAGGTAATTTTGGTCGGATTAGTCGAATTTTGTGGATTTCAGTTCGCAGATTCGTAACCCCACCCGATCGGGTAAGGCTAGCAGCCCGATCGGGCATTCATACATTCACCCGATCGGGCGACGTGTTCGCCCGAGTCGGGCACTTCTACGGGGATTTCGACTTATTTGTTACCCGATCGGGCGGTGTTTAGGACCCGATCGGGCATCGAGCAGACCATGGCCGATACTGATTTTCTATCTTTCGATTGTTTGCAGATGGCCTCCAGAACTTCCCAGAATTTTAAGAAACGCAGATCCGACGCACATGACCCAGAGCACGGATGGCCTGTAAGATCGGATACGATTACGGAGCTGACGCCGTACACGCCAATCACTCCCTCCCATCAGCAATTCAGCTATAAGGCGACGAACTTCTTACCCCGCCACAAGTCAAGGTTCGCAGAACTTCAGTCGCGGATCTTTACGTCCAGATTCCTATCTTCCGAGGCGATGAATGCTCTCGGCATCTTTGAGCACATGAGCACCATTTTTCGCACATTGGGATGGACGGGTTTGTGGAGTGCTAAGGAATACACTTACCGCAAACTCACAGCGGAGTTTTTCGCGTCTTACACTGCTTTCTTTGCTGAATCCGGAGACCGAGAGAAGACATTCATGGAGTTCCGCCTGCTGGGGCAGAACTATAGGATCACCGCACGGCAATTCGCAGACATTCTTGACGTTCCGCATAGCGTTTATGCGAAGCTTCCAGAGATCAACCGGAACCGTCAAGCCGAGTTTTGGTCGCAGATTGCCTTTGGCGAGTTCTCGACGAGAGCGAAAGCGAGTCACATACGCCACCCCGCCCTCAGGTATTTTCACTACTTCCTAGTCTCTTCGATACTAGGGAAGGGAGCACAAGGCGGTGTTAACCACACCGAACTAGGCATCCTGAGGCGGGTTGTGCAGACGAACATTCCTGATGATGAGTGGGACGTCGACTTAGCATCGTTGATCATCGGACACTTCCTAGACATTTCCACCTCGAGGCAGCGCAGCCGACGTGCGACTCACTCACACGCGCGTCCGGAGTACCCCCATAGCCGCTCTGATTTTCCATCGATGGATGGAGTCTCCGACACCCTCAGGTATGTAGCAGAGGAGACTAGGTATCAGTCCTTTCTAGCAGAGCAGCGGTACGACTTAGAGGCTGCGAGGGATGCGGGGCAGCAGCAGTTCCAGGAGCAATCTATTCAGCATACCTACTACCTCACCGAGTCCGTCCGACGGTTCCAGCAGCTGAGCATGACACATTACCAGGAGCCGTATATCCCGATCCCGCAGGACTACCATTCCGGAGCTATACCCTACCGTCCTCATATCCCATACGAGCTGGAGGCGTTCTATTTCCCACCTGGGGAAGGAGCATCAGCGGATCCAGCGGACATGCCGACTACCCGCGATGGAGCGGATGAGGATTAGACGATCTCTTTCCTTTGTCCTATTTCTTTTCTTTTCTTTTTATTTTATTTTCATGGACTATTTTTATCGTTTTCTTGTTTTTAGATAGATATCTTGTACGCTCTTCAGACTTATTTAGTGCTCTTTGTTCTACTCTCTTGCATTGTATGGTCTTGTCACAGGTATTTCACATTAGCATATGCATTAGAGCGCAGGAGTCACTACATCCAGACATATCATCGAGAAAGTCACACGCATGTCACACGCACACATCAGGTGTATTCGCATCTTTTTCATGCTTTCTCGCATTTTTATGTTTTGGAGGTCCCTTATAGGTTTAGAACACAGGGACTGTGTTTCATTTAAGTCTGGGGGAGGGTACTCGTTGAGTATTTTTTGTTTTTGTTTTAGATTAGATGTAGATTTTTGTTTTTAGGAATAAACGGATGGGTATCTAGCATGAATTTTCAAGTTTTAGTCATTATTGTGTGACTTTGTCGAATCGTGAATAAAAGTGTAGGTGTGTTTAGAAGTCTTCTTGATTTCCGATTAGTTGAAGTAATTGTGCTTGAAACCATGACTTATAGTTACATTCACCTCCTAGGTTTCAGTACCAAGTATTATATCTCCGTGTATACCGATTAATCGATGCTTGTTTGATAGATTTTTTAGCGTTCATTAAACTCTACACGCTTATACTCCGCTGTCAATTTTTTCGCCTTGGATAAGTCTTGACTATTTTAGGTTTTCATTGACATGAGTACATCGAGATCGATGGTTCGGGTCTAAGTGGTGGGTTGAGGCGCTATTCTACGTCCTAAGGGTTAGAGTTATGCGTATTCTTCATAAAAAATAAAAAATCAGAAAATAAGTTTCAATGACGCATCTCTTCACTCCTCTAAGGCCGTGCGACCTTATGAGTGTGCCATAGGCAGCCTGGGTCTAAGTAGAAAGCCACCCTCTTCGACTTCGACGTCCTAGGAACAAAGCGTGGATCTATAAAAAAGAATAAAGAAAGAAATAAAAAAAAAAGAAGAATAAGAACGAGAATTTGAGCTTAATGATATCTCAAGCTTAGAAGAGTTTGGTATGGAGATCGCTTGGACGTTGTTAGGAGTACGGATTAGACTTAGGTCATTGGTAGGATTGCATGGTTCGAGACTTTTCGGATTGATAGAAGTCTGAACTTGGTACGCTTAGGCTTGCGTTCATGTGACGCGTTGTTTTGCATGATGGCTATTCCTTTGATGTATTTGTGCTAGTATCCGATGTTGTTTAGCTTTTCTAGTACTCGACTCTAGGTTTGCTCGAGGACGAGCAAAAGGTTAAGTCTGGGGGAGTTTGATAACACGCAATCCGTAGTAGTTTTTATGTCATTCTTAGGTCTAGTTTTAGGTAGATTTATTAGATTTCATTCATTTATCGAGACTATTCGAGGATTTTATCTACATTTCGTGTTTGGTGTAGGAAACGAAGACATTACGAGAAACACGAGAGAAATCGGCAATTAACCCCAAAATGACAAGATTCAGCTTATACAAGACCGTGGATTGAAGTGAGCGTGCAAACACCGAGCGAAAGGAGCGAAAACGCCATTTTAGGACATGCCCGCTCGGGTAATGGAAGATGCCCGCTCGGGTAATTTGTGCCTTGACAACCCCGTAGCCTTACACGACTCGGGTGCCAAAGGGACATGATCGGGTATGAGTGCCCGATCGGGTGGAAATATTGCGCCCGCTCGGGTTGATGGTCATCAAAACATGCCGTAACTTTGCACGACTCGGGCTGAAGAAGAACACGATCGGGCAAAGGTGCCCGCTCGGGCGAATATGGATGCACACGGTCGGGTAAATAGCTTGCACGATCGGGTACACTATGTGCCCGATCGGGTCCCTAGATCTCAACAACTTTCCTAAGTTTTGGTTCGGCCAAATCAAGGGAAATCAGATCTATTTAAAGGGGAATCGAGCAGAATTGAAAGGGGGGGGACTCAAGGACGATTCAGTGCCATAGAAGACACACTTTGAAGGGTCGAGAAGGACGGATCTACGGATCCGAGGCATGGAGGATCTAATGAAGACATAGGGAGTCATCTCTTTCTCTATCTATGTTGAATTTAGATTTCTTTTGTGTTTCGTTTCCTTAGTTCATGTTCGAGTAGATCTATTGCCATAGGTTAGAGAGTATTGCCAATATGTAGAGAAGTCTTGTGCTTAACGAATGGTGGATCTTAATGCTTTCATTACCTGTACGCCACTTGAATGAATGAAATCGGTATTTATCATGTTTTCAGATCTCATGGTTGTACTTAATGCTTTCTCTACCTGTACGCCACTTGATTGAATGATCTTAGAAATCTAATAAACCAACGCCAGGGCATTAGACTTCGGAACTTAGCCATGATTTAGGGTTTAGCCGGTTTAGAATCTACGCCAGGTCAATCGGTTAAATCTAGGGATTAGGATAGCGGTCGTAATGCGTCTATGCATGTAAGATGCACAATGGATACATTGGTATATGCATGCTAGATAGCGGACAAGTCTACGCCAGTCATGGTTGTTCTTAAAACTTTTCCCTGAACTCCCTATAGGAGAGCTTGAATTCCCTGAACTCATGATAGTACCTTAGACCAATTATCTTGTTAGAACTTCGATACATTGTTGTGCAACTCTTGATACCTATGGTGATTTGTCGCTGAGTTATTCCCATCTTTAGGTTTAGTTTGCATTTAGATTAGTTTGCATTCCCCTACGATTTGATTCATCGCGTCTTATTCATTGGTCTAATAGCTTTAGAATCGCATCAATTCCTTGTGTTCGACCCTAGTTGCTACACGATCCGTATCCTTGCGGAAGCGTTAGTCTAGGTAATTTATTACTTGATTAAACGCACATCAAGTAACAAGGTCGATGCACTCATATTGATTTTTGATCATGCTTTTTAGGCACTATTTCTATCGACAGCAGAGTGTTAGTGTGCGCTTTTAATCTGCAAAATAAGCTCGATTTTATATGATCCAATAATCCTCAATATAACAGAAGTAAAGCATCGTCTACACGAAGTATGACAATCTAGGTAGAGAGAATAAACGATAAACTAGCCTAGCAACCTCGTCTAAACCTCCCCACAAGAAACACTAGGATTCCCAAGAACTATGACCTATTGTCTTTCAGCCGACTAATGAGCTCTAACGCTTAGGAAGACCTAGCTCAATCATGCAAAATCTCACGGAAAAGGTCAACTTCTTAAGCATCCTAAGTTTAGGGTTCATCTCAAAAGGTGGCACCGGACAAGTGCCTTGGGACGACTCTGACTCAAAAATAACTGAAAACTACGAAATAACCTAAAACCTAAAAAGTCAAAAGAAAATGAAGTGAAGCACGTTTGTGGTGGTAGCTTTTTTTTATGAAAATAAATAACCGAGTCTTAAACATAAAAATAAAAACAAACAGCTGGGTTGCCTCCCAGAAAGCACTTATTTAACGTCATTAAGCTTTGACGTCTCCATTCCTCATGCGTGCGCGACGGGTGGATCGGAAAGGGAAATGGAGTTTCCGCTTTCGATCGGTTGGGCGGCTCGGTAGAGCTTTAGCCGCTGTCCATTGGCTTTGAATGTGTCACCCGCATCACTCCATAGTTCCACGTCTCCATGTGTGAAGACTTCTCGTACCTGAAAAGGATCAGACCAACAAGGCAGTAGGTCGCCCGAGAAAGACTTAGGTCGAGAATTAGAAAGTGGAACGAAATCACCTGATTGGAAGTCATGAGGTAGGATATGTTCGTCGTGCCATCCCTTAGTCACTGATTCTTTCTTTGGCACGTCATGCACGGGATTCACTTGCTCGCTGTCCGAGGTTGGATAAAGGGTATCTGCGTTGAAAAGTTTAATGACATCTTTTTCCATTACCTCGTGCAAGTGCGGGTGGAGCCTCCTATGAGTTTCGGTGGAAGGTTCGTGGCTGTCCTCCCTATAATTTCCATGCATACACATTGAAGAGCTGACTCTTCGACGCTTCTTTACGCGTGTGGGTTGCCTTCTCATCTCATATTCACTCATGTTAGCATTCAAAACAGCAAGATATATTCTATCACGTTCAACATACTCATACCGAGAAGAAGACGGTGGAGGGTCGGGCTCGAGTTCGGGCGTTTTCTCCGCTGCAAAACCAGCATGCATATCACGTGGTATCTCCTCAGGTGGGGCGTCTCCTAGTGCTGTAATTGCACTCATGAATTTCGTGTACATCTCAGCTCCTTCGTCCGCAAGTCCTGCATTGTCGCAAACTCGTGTCAAATACTGTACAAGAGAATCGGAAACAATTACATGATCGTGCGTGTCTTTGTCTAACTCGTCCAGCGAATCAACTGTAAAGCAAGACTCCTTGAATGAGGATTCATTCATGGGGCTGGACAGGTTGAATTCGATCATCTCAT
>CM071864.1:15580046-15592554 GCA_036759665.1 Gynandropsis gynandra
ACCAACAAAACGGGTGTGTGAAGCTCGAAATCATATCGGATAAGTACATGTATACAAAGAATATAAGCGAAAATGACTCTAAAACCTATCCTAATATTGATACACTTTCAGTGTTATCATAGCACATTTTGGTCAAGCTCGCGACCTTAAACAAGCGCTTCTCGGGAGGCAACCCGAGCCCCATATCCTTTTTAGTTGATTTCGTTTTATTTTCATATTTTCGAACTCATTTTCTTTCTTTTTTTTGGTTTGGACAATTTTCTAGGATTTAGGAATTTAGTGGTCTATCGATTTTTGCTGCATATGTTTTCCTCGTATGAATTTTTCTGTTTTGCAGCAGTACCCGATCGGGCAGATACCTCCACCCGAGCGGGCATAGTTAGATTCAAAAGAACCCGGTCGGGCAGCATCAGAAGACCCGAGCGGGTAGGTCAACATGGGAGACGCCCGATCGGGCAACACAGACTACCCGATCGGGCACCGTAAAAATCTGCAAGGTAAGTTATATTTCGAGTAACTCGAGCGGCCACCCTCACTTCACAAATCCAACCCGAGCGTGCTCCCAGAAATTTTGCCCCTCATGCCGTAATCTCACTTGCCGGAGTCGCTTGTGCGCCGCCGCCGTTCACCACCGTCAACGGTTACTCGAAATAGCCTTCTTCCTCCCCTCTCTTGAAAAACCCAAAAATTTCTCAAATTCCTCTCAGATTCTAGGTAAATCTATGAAATATTTTGAGATTTGGACTGCTATGGGTTAGATCTAGGTCTGATTAGGAAATATTTACAGCAAAATCGTTGATTGAATCATGAAACGCGAACTGCAGGTCGCGATTTCGTGATTCTACCTGACCGGGCTAGGTTTAGCACCCGGTCGGGCATTCTGGATCTTCATCCGATCGGGCCGTGTTCCCACCCGAGTCGGGTAGTGTCTACAGGGGTGATTTTACGATTTTCCACCCGACCAGGCAACACCTCCTACCCGATCGGGCATCATGCAAAACCGTGCATATCGCTTATTTTTGTCCTTCGTTTGTTTTGCAGATGGCCCCGAAGATCTTTCAGAGTTCCAAGAAGCGCCGATCTGACGCATATGACCCAGAACATGGATGGCCAGTGAGGTCGGATGCAATCACGGAATTGATGCCCTATATGCCTATCACCACATCCCACCAACAATACAACTATCAGACGACGACGTTCTTGTCCGGTCAAAAGTCGAGATTCACAGAGCTTCAAGCGCGGATTTTCCTGTCCCGCTTCTTATCCTCCAAAGCGATGAGCGCTCTCCACATCGAGGAGCACATAGACGCCATCTTTAACACGTTGGGATGGACGAGACTGAGGGACACGCAGGAATACACATACCGCAACCTCACGGCGGAGTTCCTCGCATCGTATGTAGCATTCTTCCCCGAGTCCGGAGATCGGGAGAGAGCCTTCATGGAGTTTCGTCTGCTGGGACAGAACTACCGGCTCAGCGCGAGACAGTTCGCAATCATCCTTGACGCTCCGCATCGCAACTTCACGAAGATGCTTGAGCATAATCGGAGCCGTCAAGCACAATTATGGGCTCAGATTGCGTACAGAGATTACTCGACGAGGTCGAAGGCCGGCCATATACGCCACCCCGCCCTAAGGTACTTTCACTACTTCCTAGTCTCTTCAATACTAGGAAAGGGAGCGCAAGGTGGAGTCAACCACACAGAGTTGGCGTATCTTAGGCGGGTGGTACAATCAAGCTTTACACCAAATGAGTGGGATATCTTGGACGTCGACTTGGCGTCGCTAGTCATGCGGCACTTCCATGACATCGCCACCGAGAACTGTAGCACGGATACGAAGATCATGTGCGGTGGCATAGTCACGATGATCGCACGCAGAGTTGGGATAAACCTTGGCATCCTGGCTGAGGATAAGATCGACGAGGAGCCCGAGCTGAACCTCCAGAACCTACGCAACCAAAGGGCGATTATGTTGGAGAGATACAACGTCATCTGGAGCTACAAGGACGAGCACGGTCGCAACTTAGAAGTTGACCTATGAGAGATTCAGATGCCGGGTCTAGACGAGGAGGGGTCACGATTCAGGATTGATCCAGCCATCGGACACATGGCCCGAGGCTAGCTGAGATGGATCCACCTCCAGCCGTTGCACCAGGACCATCCATGTCGAGGCAGCGCAGCCGACACGCCACTCACTCACGTGCCCGCCCAGAGTACCCTCACCACCGCTCTGACTTCCCTTCCGTGGAAGGAGTCTCCGACGTCCTCAGGTATGTAGCAGAGGGGACCAGGTATCAGACTTTTATGACAGAGCAGAGGTACGACATGGAGGCGGCGAGGCATGACATCGAGGTATGCGGAGCAGCAGCAGTTCCAGGAGTAGTCGATCCAGCATACGTATTACCTCACGGAGTCCGTCCGTAGGTTCCAGTAGCTCAGTATGCAACATTACCAGGAGCCATACATGCCGATCCCGCAGGACTATCATACTGGCGATATCCCGTACTCATTATCCTTTTTATATTTTCTCGGATTTTTGGCATACGGGTATCCCTCTTAAGTCTCGAACACCGGGACTGTGTTCCGTTCAGGTCTAGGGGGTACTCTTCGTAGAGTGATACGGATTTTTATTTAGAGCGACATATTTGCGCTTAGGATTAGGTTTAGGATTAGGTTTAGGAATAAGATGGATACCTAGTAATAAAAATTTCGAGCTTTAGTCATCTTTGCGACCTTGTCGAATCGTGGATAATGGTCTAGGTTTGCTTAAAAGCCTTTTGGATACTGATTAGTCCAGTAGTTGTGTTTGAAACCTTTATCTATGTTAAATTCACTCCTTAGATTTCGATACCAAGTAGTCATATCTCCGTGTATTTCGTCTAGCCTTAGCTTAGTTGATATATTCATACCGTTCATGAGTTAGATTCCATACGCTTATACTCCGCTGTCATCTAGGATAAGTTTATGACTATTCCGAGTTAGGATTGACATGAGTACATCGATGATCGATGGTTCGGGTGTAAGTGGTGGGTAGAGGCGCTGTTCTACGTCCGAAGGGTTAGAGTGTTGTGTAATCAAGAAAAGAAAAAAAAAGATAATAAAAAAATTGAAAAAAAAAAGAAAAAAATAATATCTTCAATAACGCACCTCTTCACTCTGCTAAGGTCACGCGACCTTATGAGTGTGGTATAGGCAGCCTGGGTCTAAGTAGAAAGCCATCCCTCTTCGACTTCGACGTCCTAGGAACAAAGCTTGGATCTAAGAAAAGAAAAAAAATCAATAAGAACGAGAAGAAGCGATTTTAATGATATCAAAAGCTTAGGGAATAGGAATGGAGATTGCTTAGATGTTATCTAGGGTTGTGAAGTAGACTTAGATTTTTGGTAGGATTTCATGGCTCCTCACTTTTGATAGATATAAGGCTATACTCGGTATGCTTAGGTTTTTGTTCATGTGACGCGTTGATTAGCGGAATGACTAACTCTTCGAAGTTTTTGTGCTAGTATCCATCGTTATTAGATTCTTCTTGTACTTGACTTTAGATTTGTTTGAGCACAAACAAAGGTTTAGGTCTGGAGGAGTTTGATAACACGTAAAGTGTATCGATTTTAGGCTAGGTTTTAGTGTCATTTTCGCATATATTTCTTGGTTAGATTTACATTTTCGATACGATTGTTCTTTACATACACCCGTTTTGTTGGTTTTTAGGTTTTAAGGTGAAAAGGCCTAAACGAGCGTAAAAAGACGGATTCCTGAGTAAAACCACGCATTTTGAAGATAAATTCTCTCAGAGCCAAAATCAAGCCTCTGAACTCAACGGAACACCCGAGCAACGAGCAGAAAAGAGCAAAATCAAGAAATCAAGAGTGCCCGCACGGGCACTGCGGTCTACCCGCTCGGGCAAAACCTACGTGGTTTATTTACGACACCTTGCACGACCCGGGCACGAAGACTACATGATCGGGTAGTGATACCCGATCGGGCGCAATCAAGGTACCCGCTCGGACAGTTAATCCGTCCTAAAAAATCCCCGAGAGTTTACATGATTCGGGCCGTTCAACCACGCGATCGGGTGCTGATGCCCGATCGGGCAAGACGGAGTACACGACCGGGCGAGGCTCTACACGACCGGGTAAAAGGTGTACCCGAGCGGGCCGCGTTTCTCGCAACAAACTAGATCTTGCATTCAAACGAGCTAATTAATAGACCAGAACGATCTAGAGCAAAAGGGGGCAACGCCTAGAGCAAGGAAAGGCTTGGAAAACATTAGGAAAGGCTCGGGAGACGCTGGAGATGGAGAGAAGCATCAATCCACACATCGGTAACACAATAGGGAATATCGAGGCATCGAGTTTCCTAGGGTTTATCATGTCTAGGGTTGTGTTATTTCCTTTATCCGTAATCTCCATGAGTGAGTAGGTTCGCAACAATGGGTTAGGGATATCGAATTGTAACGGATGTACAATTTTATGCATTAATGCTTAGATCTATTGCATTTATCTTGATATTCGGTTCTACAATCAACACCGTAAACGTCTTATACTAGTGTTGCCCGCCCAGTATCATAGGAATTCATACTTTGCTGGAATGTTAAAGGATGAATCCCGAACTGTTGAGTTGTAGGTTAAGTTCGATTAATGAGAATCTGACCGGTCGGTTAATCGACTTAGGAAATAGGATTGCGTTCGTAAAGCTGCCATAGTGCGGGTTAATCACTGCTGGAAGGTAGGGTTGCACGTACTCATGGTTAGGAGGTTGAGGCTCGGAAGAATCACTCCTCAGCTTAGAGTATGAATTTCCCGTTATCAAGATAATTCGATAGGTTTTTTATCTTTAGTTGTTACATCCATACGATTCCCTATATCCCGACACCCGTAGTGTTCGTCATATCCAAGTTTACCCTAACCTTCTATCGTTGCCACCATTAGTTTAGTTCTTTAGATATTTTGCACCACGCCTTCATCTACTTCCCTTTGTCTTAGTTTAGTGATATTCTTAGGATAAGGCTGCACTAGTCCCTAGAGATCGACCCTGGTACTACACGATCCGTATACTTGCGGTGAAGTGGTCTAGAAATATATTGCTTGAATTTCCACACATCAATGACGTCTATTTTGTTATAGTATTTTAGTCCATTTTCATAGCTAGTTTAAACTTTCATTTAGACTTTACCGGCATTAAGAATCATTTAGCCCTCTTCTAGTGTTTTCTCATGTTATTGCAGAAAATGAAATATCGGGGTACAAACATGAGAAAATGAAGCAAAAACTACTTTTCTATCAACTATACATGGTCAGCTTCCAAAGATTTTGAATCAAAGAAGAAAAATGGAAACAGGGACGGATGGATCATAAATAAGGCCCACAACCACGAAGAAAAGGAAATAGGCGGATTACATAAATTGAAACTTAGGTCGTGGCTCACAAGAATGGAAACTTTCGGTTCCTGGAACAAAAATTAGAAGAGCACAGTTGGAACATTATGGTTTGCATAAAATAGAAGCAAGTTGCTGGAACAAAATGTAAACTTCCAACCGCTTACACAAAAAATGGAAAGATAGCCGCCAATACAAAAATTTGAAACTGCAACCGTTGGAGATAGAAAATGCTCTTTCCTTGTGGTAGTGCATCATTCGGGCGACCCTCCTTTGGTTTCGCTTTTAGTCCGATGTCTTCATCACGTTGAGTGATGAAAGTCGATTTTCGTGAAACTTAATTGGTTAGAGACAATCTTTAGAATTGACACTCGATCGAGTGTGAGAGTCGAAGATTGTTGATCTTTTTGGTTTGGTACTAGATTTGAGTAAACATCTTTACTAGTATGCTCAATCAAATGATTTCACACTCAAACCTTCAAAAGAAGGTACGTGGGAACATAACAATGTGCAAAACATATGTAAAATAAGAAACTTGAAGGGGGTATCTGAAGCTCCAAAAATTCCAATGTATTGAGCTAAATAGATGATTTTTAGGATGAAAATGGGCTCGGGCGACGAACCTCCACATCGTCATAGATTCGAAATAATACTTGTAATGATAAATGCGTTCGTCTAACTCAGAGCTTTATATGCAAATTTATCATATTTTGAAACCTAATGTATAACTTAATGCACAATTGGCTAATAACGGTAAAAACAAGAAGAAAAAGTATTTCAAGTGCATAACGACGTGATAAAACATACATAACTCAAAAATCTCAAATAGGGCATCTCGTTGCTTCTAAAAGTCCAATATTTGTGCAAAATAGTTTCTTTTGAGGATGAAAATATGTTCAGGCAGCTAAGCGCAACCCCCGACGTCATAGATTGAAAAACATACTTCCAGTAAAATATATTTGTCTGATTAGAATTGTCTAAGTTATCATATTACAAAGCCTAACATATAATTTAATTCACAACCGGCAAATAATGACGAAAACATAAAATATTAGGATAAAAGGGTGCAACATGAAAAATTTCCAAGATGGTAAGCAAGAGGAAAAAGTAATTCAGGTGCATAGTGAAACAACAAAATACACTTAACTTAAGAAATTATAATCGACTATCTCGTAGCTCCTAAAAGTATCGTGTATTAAGCTAAATAGTTGATTTCAAGAATTAAAATGGGGTCATTTTGTTACGCACAACCCCAGACATCGCAGATATCGAAACAATTCTTGAAATAAGAAAAAATTGTCTAATTTGAAATTTTATATGCATAAGTTATCATATTTCAAAATCTAACATATAACTTAGTGATAATCCGTAAGTAAAAGCGAAAACATAAAATAAGAGGGTAAAAGGGTATAACATGAAGACTTTCTAAAAATATATGCAAGAGGCAAAATTAATTCATCAGCTAAACTTTTTTATGTTTGTTTACGATAGAAGGAGCTTGGAACAAAACTTTTTTCATCGCATAACCAGTGTATATGTTGTCGGGTTCGGGACGTCGAAAAGCGTCACGGTTCGGTACGTTAGAGGGCGTCGAGGTCGTATGCCAAAGGGCTTTGGGTTCGATACGCCAGAGACCAACGGGTTCGCTACGTCATATGGCGTCGGGTTTAGGGGTTTGGTATGCCATAGGAAGTCGGGTTTGGTACGACGTAGGATATCAGGTTTGGTACGCCGTAGGCCGTTGGGTTCGGTATGCCGTAGGATGTCGGCTTCGGTACGCCGTAGGAAGTCAGGTTCGGTACGCCGTAGGACGTCGGGTTCGGTACGTCGTAGGAAGTCAGGTTTCGTACGCCGTAGGATGTCAGCTTCGGTACGCCGTAGGATGTCGGGTTCGGTACGCCATAGGATGTCGGTTTTGGCACGCCATAGAGCATCGGGTTCGATATGCCAGAGGTCATACGCCAGAGGCTGTTGGGTTTGGTACACCGTAGGGCGTCCGGTTCGGTACGTTGTAAGGCATCGAGTTCTATAAGACGTAGGACGTCGAGTTCTGTACGCGTTAGGATGTCGGGTTTTGTACGCCTTAGGGCGTCGGGTTTGGTACATCGTAGGGCGTCGGGTTTGGTACACCGAAAACCGTCAGGGTTTGGTATGCCGGAGATGGCATCGATTGAAAGAGCCTGTCGATGCATGGTTTTTTGTTTTGGTTCGAGGTTTTGGTCTAAATTAGAGCGGAAGCTCGATTTTTTGTTAATGTTGGAGAACAAAAAAGAAAAATGTGATAAAATACTCTGTTTTCAAAGATTAAAACAGAGTCGAAACACGATCGAAGAAGTCAATTTTGATGTGATGGATCAAAAGGGAAAAAAAGACATAAGCTCTAGAAGAGACTCTGATACCATTATAAAATATGCGACTACATCTTGGAAGAAATCGAATCAATTCTCCGTTCTTTTATTAATCACGAAATTTTTTTATATAGTATACAATATCATATGGAAAAGGAAATATAATATCGTAGAATATTCGTACAATCTTCGAAAATATTTCCGTATTCAATAAGATATCAGATAATATCCAAAATATCTCGTAGAATATCATCAGAACAATCCGTATGATATGGGAGAATATTTCCATATCAATCACATGGATTAAATCCGTTAATAATCTTTTTGGTGCTCCCACTTAATATTGTGTGCAATTTCTTTTTAAATCATGGTTACCGGCTCAATCAATTTTGATTTAGTGTCTTATAGAGCGACATGATATAGACTTTAGTGGGGAACGGTAATGAAAAAAATGCATGTTAAGTGGTATGTGATACAAATTAGTTGAAGAAAATAGATGATGAATTTGGAATTTTGGGTTTTATAACGAAGCGATATATTAAACAAGGTGTAGTAATGGTTAATACATTGGTTAAGGGTTTGTGTTAGGTAGGAAGAGGGTTTGATGCAGTTTAAATGTCCGATAAAATGTCTGGTAAAACGTTTCAAAGGGATATTGTTATTTATGGAACTTTTTTTAGTAATATGTTCTATAAGTAATTTGTTCAATTGTTCATTGTGACAAATATAAATCTTTACAATTTATCCTTTATGTTGACATGAATAGGATCAGTGTAAAAATTGTTTGAGGTTGTGGAGTTTCTCTATCTATTTTGTTAATCGTTATCACCTAATGTACTGGGAAGAGTGTTTGGAAAATAGAAACTTGAACAGTACGGTTTAAGGAGGAATGAAGATACAAAGTGGCTGATGAAGATGGTGGGATTTGCATTGCGAGCCTTTTGAAAAAAAAATTAGTATTGGTCTCATAAACGACACTATCCTCTACAAATCTCTCAACAAGGTTCAACCTAGGGTTGTCCTGAGGTCAGACAACATCACCATTATTACCAAGTTTCTCTGTACGTGATGGCCTCTCTCTTACCAATTCTATGTCTTCTTTCCCATGGTCACCATTTTTTACTCTCTCAACCATTGAGGAAGAAGATTCCCGATATCAATATCGGTTCTCTTTTGGGAATATCTATAGTGACGCAAATGGTGCCTCATTATGTTCCTTATCTTCACATTTAGCGCAAATGGCGGATCTCAACAGATAGTTGATGAAATCCATCTTTGAAAGCTTGTATTTCAATGTTGCATTTCCCATGCTGAGAGCAGTGCTGATGATCAATGATCTGCACATGTTGTTTGGGAGAAGGATTGGGTTATGGGACAAGAAATAACCAATGATTCATTTAATGGTTGGTTCCGTTTGACATTAGCTTCTGCCCAATGTTTTCCGTTTACATTTTTCATTTCCTTTATCTAATTTAAAATTACAATATTACGATGAATTTCCTTCTTTGTATCGTAATAAGTAAGTTGATTTTCTATTTTTATGATTAAAATTTGTGAGTTATACCAGACAATATTCCAACTTCTATAATATTTATTTTCTTTCATATTTAAATACGTTTGACATTTTATTAAAATGGAATAGAAGAATATAAATATATCGATTGATATTTCTAGTTAGTTATGAAAGCTTTGTAAATATAATTTGCACGTGTGGCAGTAATTGTTATAAAAATCATTTAACATTTCATTTGAAATTATGCAATTTTTTATACATCAAACTTAGGTAAAAGGTAATTTATGAATTATTGATCCGGATAAATGATAAGTTTTTTTTTATCAAATATGACTGACACGTTTCTTTCAAGTAAAAACACCTTTTTTGTCAAACATAAATGAACTCGAATAACAAAATATAAGAAAATGTAAAAAATAGGAAAAAAATGAAAATGACATGCATTATGATGAAAAAATCGTAAACTATTTTTCATGAATGAACAATAATAATTAATTAGGAATTAATCATATATATATGTAATAATCTTTACAAAGAAAGCATTTAAGTGTTTTAAAATGAAAAATGATGTGAGATTGGATTGTTTGTTTCATTCGGTTGTGCGAATAAATGTCTTTGAACCCGTAAACGGATACGTGCTGAAAAACGTTGGTTCACATCTCAGTGAAACAGTCCAAAACCCTTGAGCATATGCACCACAAGATCTCTCCCGAAGATAGTAGATGTCACAAGCAATCATGGTTCGTTACTTGATAAGTCGAGTCGAGCAAGTCCCTGACTTGATTGATTTGTGTGAGATGAACCATGGTTGCTTGTGGCGTCTCTTGAGCATATGCAACAATGAGCTAAGCTCATTTGATCTGTAATTGGTTTGAAAATGAGTTATTATTTTGTTATTCATGTGTGAAAAATGCCAAAACAAAATCCCCACATTGCACTCCTATTCAAACGCCTAAGTTTCTTATTGATCCTAAGTTTTCTAGATTCTAGTTCTAATGACTATGCATAAATAAACCCTAAATGACAGGTGTTCTTGGTGCAATTTGAATTCAAATTTGAATTTGAATGATACAAATACAAGATATTTCTTCTTGATTGGTCTTTCTGTGGTCCATGGGCTTGTGAGGTTCTAAACCCTTCAAAAGACTTGTTGTTAGATCTCTTGGGCTTCTAAGATGTCTGGAACCTATTCTTGCAGCCTCTTGGTCTTGGATCTAGTCCAAGGCCCCTTAAGCATGCTTGAAATCTCAGAATTTGGCTCTAAGTGTGCACTAGGGGTCTCGTCGGGAAAGTCGCCGGAATATCGCCGGACAAGTGACGTCATCGAATTTGGACTTTGGGAAGGCCTCCATTAGGGTGTTTTCGCAAAAAAAAAAAGTCTCATTTCCGAATTCGCTGGCCCTTGATTCTCGGACGCAATTGAATTCCCACAAGTCTCGGACGCGATCCGTCCATAGGTCAATGCGTCCCACGTATCCGCATCCTCGTCAGCATCCCGCGCATCCTCTACGGTGTCTAGCGTGATAGCGTCGTCTGCTTCATATTCAGGAAACATCTCCTTGTGAAAATGAACACAACTTGATCTCCCGGTTGGAACACTCTCTTCTTCCTTGTTTGTTGACTCGGTCCACAATTTTTTTCGTCCTTCGCTCAATGTTCTCCTGTGCCTTCTCTTGGATCGTCTTTATGAATTACGCCCTTTTCTTACCATCAAATTTAAGAAACTCATCCAAAGGTAAAGGCATTAGATCCAAAGGGGTTAATGGGTTGAATCCATAAACTATCTCAAAGGGAGAAAACTTAGATGCACTATACACGAAATAATTATATGCAAACTTTATGGGGCAAACAATCTTCTCAAGACCTAAGGTTTCCTCTATCCATAGCACACAATAAGGTGGATAGGGTCCTATTAACTACTTTCGTTTTGCTGTCGGTTTGGGGATGACACGTTGTTGAAAACAATAATTGAGTCCCTAGTTTCCCCCACAAGGTCTTCCAAAAATAGCTAAAAAATCTAGAATCCCGATTCGACACTATGGTCCTAGGCATGCCATGCAATCTCACTACTTTCCTAAAGAAGAGATTAGATATATGTGATGCATCATGGGTCTTCCTACATGCAATTAAATATGCCATCTTGAAGACCTAGTCCTAGGCAATCCTAACACGACTATGGGTGTAAAATGAGTTGCCGGCTCGCGAGCCACCTCTAGCTCGGACCATATTTAAGCGAGTTGAGCTGGGAATTTTCTAGCTCATTTAAAAAACAAGCAGACGAGCTGAGCCCAAAACGAGTCCGAGTTTAGACCAGTTGGCTCGCGAGCTGACGAGCTGGCTCACGAGCTGAAAAAAATCATATACAAAAATAACATATTTTCCTTTTTTGTATATCATATATAATATTGCATTTAATAAAACATAATATATTGTTTAAACATAGTATACTATTATAATGTACTTTTTCCTTTTTTCTAATAATTGATATAACAAAATAAAGAAACAATTTAGTAAAGTTACGAGCGGTCGAATTTAGTACAATGATATTTTATACTTTTTTATTCGAGAATGTTATTTTTTATTTAGTACAATGATATTTTATAACATTATGTTTGAATTAATGTTTTCATATTTTCGATATTTTATTTGGGTAGTTTGATATGTTTATCATATATGATATTACAACTAAATCAAAATAATTAAATATTGTGGCTCGCGAGCCAGCTCATTTTTTGGCGAGCTAGAGGCGAGCTGAATTGAGCTGAAATTTTCCAGCTCGTTTAAAAAATGAGCCGAGTTGAACCAACTCGTTTTTTGGCGAGCTGAACCGAGTTGAGTCGAGCCACCTCGTTTTACACCCCTACTTCTAACTCTATCAGTGAGAGAAAAATAATATTAGAAGATTCATAGGTGTATAGGTGTTAGGTTGCAATAGCATACACTAGTCGTGTATTGAGTTAGGGGGAGTGTGGGAATTTTGTATTCATGATATGATTCGAGGACTTCTGGTTTAGGCAAATTCGTTCCACATCTCGAATCATATGAGGCCAATAAAAGTGCTCATGCAAGTATGCTAATGTCTTACCTACCCAAGAATGACCCATCAAACCTCCCCCATGTTCCTCAACAACCAATAAATCTCTAATAGAACTAGTTAGGGCTGGGCACGGGTCGGGTACCCGGATTTTTTAGGGTAGCCGAACCCGAACCCGGACGGGTAGGCATTTTCCTACCCGAACCCGAACCCGAGAGACTCGGGTACCCGAGGCTC